>PVKZ01002472.1:17500-222300 GCA_004027375.1 Macroglossus sobrinus
TGCTTGAGAAGCGGCCTTGAGATATTTCTGGCTGCCAGAGATCTATCAGCGCACCTGTGAAAACATAGCTCTTCTTGCTAAAACTATATAAGAATGTTATTTTACAATATAATTGCTGGTGCTTTGTGCCAGTCCTCCCAACCCCGTGTCTGTGATTCTTTCATCCCACGCCACCTCTACCCTGAACGGCTTTTGTTGCACGGGTCGCGACAAGTGGCGCCCGAACAGGGACCTGATGGTGGAGAACGTGAGGACCTCAGGGACGCCGGCGGAATAAAGAGTACAAAGAATACCTGAGGCAAAAGTAAGTAACTTAATTGGGAGTAAAAATGGGGCAAGCTGAATCACAAGAACAAAAATTTAATATTAATAAATATATTAATTAAATGAATAAATAAATGCATTTATTAAATAAATAAATAAGTAGGTAAGTAAATAAAGAACTATACAAATAAATAACTGAGTAAATAAATAATGAATGACTGAATAAATAAATATAAATATAAATAACTAAATAAATAAGTAATTAAGTAAGTATATAAATACATAAATATCATGAAAAAGAGGAGGATGAACTTTTACCTCTGGTGGCTATAGGGGAAAAAGTTAAGGAAGGTCTAGAGAAGGAATTTCAAGAAGAGATTGAACAATTGAAACAGAAGTTGTCTGATTTGTCTTTGCAAATGCAAAAGCTGGTCATGGGGCCTCAGCTCTTAAAAGTGCCAATTTTTAAAGTTCCTCAGGATCCACCAAGGTCAGGGGAAAGATTGACTCCAACTATAATTGCAGGCTTAGATCCCCCTCCTGTGGGGACGAGGGCATGTTTGTGTTTTTCCACAGGATGCGGAGCAAGCCAGGTGGTTGCCGGAGAGGTTGGTTCGATTGGCCAACAGCGAGAGGTCTGAGAATGTGATTCCTGACCGTGATACTGATGGTGCTGCCCCTGCCATTTAAAGGAGAAGTGTACTGGGCTTATGTTCCTGATCCTCATACAATGTGTCTACGCTAGATTTTTGAACCCTATATTGAGAGTAAACATGTACATAAAAAGACCATTTGGTGGAAATGATGTTATCAAGATGAGCCCACTGAATATCAAATTTCCGAATTCAATATTACTGTCCTTAACTGGTCTAAAGGGACTTCAGACAATAAGACTGCCTTATCTGCTAGACTCTGGAATTCGAGTTCTGGGGCATAGCAGACTCATATCTGGAAGTTGGCTACGGGTATGCAGAAGGTGGCATTATCATGTCCAAATAGCAGTAATACTGCAAATTCCGGCAGCGGGACATGGCATGAACAAGCTGTTTTATCATGTGTTAATATTCCTTATGTGCTGTTACTTGGAAATTTTAATGTTACTAATGAGAGAAATGCTTTCAATGTTACTAGTATTAATTGTCAATTATCTAATTGTGTTACTCTTAGAAATTCTACGGTGTTAGTGTTAAGACAACCTCCTTTTGTTATGTTACCTGTTAATTTTACTGGACCTTGGTATGATGATCGCAGTGTCCCCACCTTGGATTCATTATGGTGTCTCATATATGGCTCTTTTGTTGGGTGTCTTTTTAGGCTTATGCCTGTTACCCCCATTGATAAAAGTTGGCTGTAATAGCTTTCAAAAAGTGCAAACTGAACTGCACAAGTTACAGCTACAGCAAAATATGAACAGGGGCCGGTAGTCAAAGACGGGTAAGGATTCCTGAGAGCAGGACCAACCTAAGACAGGGCATGCACGACTAGAGTGCATGTACCAATGACGGGTAAGGCTTGCTCAAGATGGAACCACCTAAGACAGGCATGGTCACCTCTGCTGTATTTTACACAAATAAAAGAAGGGGGAAATGTTGGGAACAAACGTCAGACAGGCATGGCCTGAAGATGAACGGAAGCACTGGCAAAGCCTGCTTCTGCTTTTACTGTGTATTTCATATTGCATAATTAGCCTGGGAAAGCAAGTTGTACCCTGGCAGCCCTTGCTTGAGAAGCGGCCTTGAGATATTTCTGGCTGCCAGAGATCTATCAGTGCACCTGTGAAAACATAGCTCTTCTTGCTAAAACTATATAAGAATGTTATTTTACAATATAATTGCTGGTGCTTTGTGCCAGTCCTCCCAACCCCGTGTCTGTGATTCTTTCATCCCACGCCACCTCTACCCTGAATGGCTTTTGTTGCGCGGGTCGTGACAAAATACTAGTAGTCTGAATCTAGCGACATATAAAGACTTATATACCATGACCAAAGGAGATTTATTGCAGGAATGAAAGGATAGTTTAACCTCCAAAAATCAGTTAATGTAATGTACCATGTTAATAGAATAGAGGACAAACACCATATGATCATCTCAATGGACACAGACAAATCATTTGTCAAAATCTACCATCCTCTCATGATAAAACTCGACAAGGTAGAAATTAAAGAGAACTTCTTTCACCTGAGAAAGGTAATCTATGAAAACCCACAGCTAATATCATACTTGATGATGGAAGACCAAAAGCTTTTCCAAGATCAGGAAAATGTCCAGGACCTCTGTTTTTACCATTTCTATTCGACATTACTCTAGAAGGTCTATTAGCCAGTAAAATGGACAATAAGACTATACAATTAGACAGTAAAAAGAAATATAAGGCATCCAGATTGGAAAGGAAGAAGTAAAATTATCTCTGTTTGCTAATGATATATTCTGTACATAAAAAAAAATCCCAAACAATCCACTAATAATAAATAAGAAGCTCAGCAAGGTTACAGGCTTAATATATGAAAGGCAATTGTATTTTTATATACCACCAATAAACAATCTGATAATGAAATTAGGAAACAATTCTATTTACAATAGCACCAAAAATATGAAAATATTTAGGCATACATTTAACAAAAGAAGAACAAGCCATGTTCACTGGAAACTACAAAATATTGGTGAAAGAAATTTTTTAAAAATTTAAATAAATGGAAAGACATTTTGTATTCATGGATTCAAAAAGTTATTATTAAGATGGCAATACTTTCCAAATTGATCTATAGATTCATTGCAGTCCCTTTCAGAATCCCAGCTGACTTTGTAGACATTGACAGGCTGATATAAAAATTCATATGGAATTACAAGAGGCCCAGAATAACCAAAGCAATCTTTAAAAAGGACAGATTAGGGAGACTGGGGAAAATGGTGTAAGTGATAGAAGCTTCATTCATCCCCTCTTGAGACCACATCAAAGTTATGACAGAAACACAGAGCAAACAACAAGCAGAATCACCTGGGGTCCAGATGAACAGAAGCAATACAACTAGGGACAGAAATAAGAAATCACCCTGCAACGGTTGGAGGGGGTGAAGACATGAGGCTTCCCAGTCCCCAGTGGCTGAGTGGGACAGAGGCTTCAACAGCTGTGAATGTTCCTCTTAAAGGGGCTGTGTCTGTGACCAGACTTCAATGGTGATGGACCTGCTTTCGCTGAGCACCAGCACCTGGTAGGCTGCTTGGGGGCGGGTAATAGGAACTCACAGGGGAACATTGAGTTGTCAGAGTGAGGGTCAGAGGTGAGGCTTTCTCCCAGGCAGAAGTATTGGTGGTATCTATTGTTCCTTTGTTGAGCCCTCCCCTCTGCCAGTGTGTGGAAACAGCACTGCCATAGCTGAGATGTCATTAAACAGAGGTTGCTTTGCCCAGAGGATTCCCTGAAACCTCACCTCCTTCAACTCATGGCCCTACATAAGGCACATCCAGTTGTGTCCACAGTGAGTCCTGTGACACTTGCTGAGCAGTGCCAAGACTCACACTAGTGGCAGCTGGCCTCGGTTTCTGTCATGGCCACTTGAGGCAACCATAAGTATAGCATCTGTGAATTGCTTGTGGAATTCTTAACAGGTGGCCCTGGAGGAGTAGAGGCTTGGGCTAATCTTGGTCTGCAGCTGAACCCCTTTCAGAACTGTGCTGCAGGACACCTACTACACAAAGCCACATGAATAAGACCTGGAGACTTAAGAGCTTTAATTAGTACATAGAAACAGACACAGAAAGGCAGCTAAAATAGGAAGACAAAGAAGCAGAAACCATACAAGAGAACAGAGCAGAGATCCCAAAATAATGGAGTCAAGCAATCTAACAGATGCAGAGTTCAAAACACTTATAAAGATGTTCAATGAACTTAGTGGAAATGTAGATGAATTCAGTGATAACTTTAACAAAGAGATAAAAAACATAAAAATGGAAATGGAAATTATAAAAGGGAATCAGAAATAAAGAATCATTATCTGAGATGAAGAGTATATCAGAAGGAATCAACAGAGTGGATGAAGAAGAGGATTGAACCACTGATATAGAGAATGAGGAAGCCAAGGACACCCTATCAGAATAGAAAAAAAAAGGTAATTAAGAATATAATAATAATTTAAGGAGCCTATGGGACAAAATTAAGGGTAACAACATCCATGTCATAGGGATACCTGAAGAGGGAGAACAAGAAGTTAAAAATATATTTGAAGAAACAAAGATGGAAAACTTCCTTGACCTGGTAAAGGAAATAGACATACAAGCCAGGAAGCTCTGAGCATCCCCAAAATGAACCCAAAGAGGCCCACATCAAGATATATTATAATTAAAATGCCAAAGGTTAAAGGCAAAAAGATAATCTTAAAAGCACCAAGAGAAAAGCAATAAGTTACCTCCAATGGAGCACCTATAAGACTGGCAGCTGATTTCTCAAAAGAAACTTTGCAGGACAGAAGGGCTTGACACAAAATAATCCAAGTGATGAAAACCCAAAATCTACAACCAAGAATACTTGACCAGCAAAGCTATCATTTAGAGTTGAAGGACAGATAAATAGCTTCCCAGACAAAAATAAGCTAAAGGAATTCATCAACACCAAGCCAGTATTACAGGAAATGTTGGAGGGACTTCACTAAGAAGAAAAAACATGTATCAAAAACATGAATAAAAAATGGTAACTATATTCCTATCAACAAGTACCTCAAATGGAAAAGAATTAAGTGTCCCAACCAAAAGATAGAATGGCTAAATGGATGAAAAAAAATAAGATCCCCTACATATGCTGCCTCCAAGAGACTCACTTTAGATTAAAAAACACACACAGACTAAAAGGAATGGGATGAAAAAAGATACTGCCTTGATGGACCTAGAGGGTAATTTGATGAATGAAATAAGTCACAGAGAGAAAGAGAAATACCACATGATTTCACATATATGTGGAATCTGAAGAACAAAATCAACAACAACAACAACAAAAAGAGAAACAAACTCATAGATACAGAGAATATTTTGAGGGCTACTAAACAGGAGTGGGATTGTGGGAGATGGTGAAAAAGGGCAAAGGGATTAAGAAGTCCAAAGGAGAGATAAAAATAGTCATAGCAATATAAAGTGTAGCATAAAGAAAACAATCAATAATGTTGTAAAAAATATGTAAGGAGGAAGAAGGGTACTAGATTTAGTGAGGTGACCGCTTCATGAGTTATACAGATCTCTAATCACTAAGCTGTACAACTGAAACTAATATATTATTGTATGCCAACTATAATTGAAAAAAAACTCACTGAATTGTACAATGTAAATATGAGCAATTAACTGTCTATTATACTTTTATAAAGCTGGCGGGGGAGAAAGTTTCAAAAAACAGAACAAATTAGGTGGATCTGTGCTTCCTGATTTTAAAGCTTACTACAAAACAATGGTAATCAAGACAGTATGGTACCAACATAAAGACAGACATATAGATCAATGAAATAGAATTGAGAGTCTAGAAATAAACCCTTATGTTTATGGTCAAATAGCCTAATTTAAAAATTGGCAAAGGATTTTAATAGATATATCATCAAAGAAGATATATAAATGCCCGATAAGTACATGAAAAGATGTTCAACATCATCAGCTACGATGATGCTAATAAAAACCACAATGAGATACATTTCACACACACTACAATAGATCAAATAAAAAAGACAGACAATAACAAGGGCTGGTGAGGATATGTTGAAATTGTACCCTCCAATGTCATTGATGAGAATGTAAAATGGTGCAGTCATTTTGGAAAACAATTTGGAAGTTTTAAAATTAAACACTGAGTTGCCATTTGACCAGCAACTCTACTCCTAGGTATATACCAAAGAGAAATAAAAACATAGATCCCACATAAACTTGTACATTAATGTTTATAACATTACTATTCAGAATAGACAAAAGTTAGAAACAACCTAAATGTCCAACAACTGATGAATGGATAAAAAAATGTGGTCTATCCCTACAATGGAATATTATTAGACCATAAAAAATGAAGGACTGACAAATGTTACAATATAGATAACTCTTGAAAATATGCTTAAGTGAAAAAAGCAAGTCACAAAAGGACCATATATTGTAAGATTCCATTTATCTGAAATGTCCAGAATAGGCAAAGGTAAAGAGACAGAAAGTTGATTAGTAGTTGCTTAGGGCTAGGGGAATAGGGAATGAGGATTAACAGGTACAGGATTTGTTTTAGGAGGAGCGAGACTGCTCTAAAATTAAAGTATGGTGATTGTACAGCCCTGTGAATATATTAAATATACTTAAAAACACTAAGTTGTGAACTTTAAGTGGGTGAATTTTTTGGCTTGGAAATTGTATCTAGCTAAAGCTGATTATTAAAAAGAAATAGCATTGGGCACATGATGAACTCCTAACCATTATAAAAAGAGCAAAAATGTGTTCTGCACTTTAAAGAGCTTTGTGGAGTTTATCTCACATGGTTCTGTCAATTCCTCATGAAGAAGGTGCTATTATTATCCTTAGTGTACAGGAGAGGAAACTGAGACTCAATTTATGGAACTTGCTCATGATCACACATTAAGATACAGCAGGCAGGAACTGGAACACAAGTCTCTCTGACTTCAGATCCCAAGCCTTTACTGTTTTCCATAGACCATGTTGCCCCTCTAAATCTGGTCAGTGTAACTACATTGAGTGGGATCAATTTAGGCCTTAGTGGCTGCATCTAGGAAACTGAAGATCAGCTGGAGGAATAGTAGGTAATGACTCTCTGAGACTTAGGAAAGAAGTGCTCTAGGAGAGCACTGAGCCAGGTGCTTGAACTATCAGTTCAGGAGGTTTCTACCCCTAGGCATTGGTTACAGGTCCTGGCGATGCACTGGGTGCTAATTACCTATGAGACAGCTGAACAATCTCAATAGGCTGACATCAGAGGTGGCTCCCAGGGGCATGTTCAATAAGGAGGTGGTGACTCCTCTCAGATAAAGGCTGGAGGTTTAAGGGTAGCTTTCCTCCCTGCAAAATAGATACATCTCCCAATACCAGGCTGTCAAGCCCAGGTGATGCACAGCCACTCACTTGGTACTGTGATTTCTAGATCTGAGGAGCAGCATAGGGTTATTTGAAGAAGAAAATGTCCCTGAAGAAGCCTAAATTTCCTCCAGACAGAAGGTTAGAAATGCCAATAAAGCCAGGTGTGTTCAGTTGATAGCTAAGACAGCATAACTTCCAGGTTGCAAATCTGTAAATTGCTCACCAGTTTTTCCCAAGGGGGCCTTAGTCCATCCCTCTGTATTCACCCACTCTGAAGACTGACTTAAAAAGATGCTTGCAAAGAAGAAGATGGTGATCCAACTGGATCTATATTGAAAACTATATTATACACACACACACACACACACACACACACACAGTCAACACAACATCGACACAACCGACTTTCTATTGGCCTTGCTATATCCTACAGTCCCAAGAGCATTAGTGGTCACAAGGACAAATGACCTAGTGGCCTTGCAAGAACCTTGTGTCCTTTCTAAATCATCAGAAATAAAACAGTCTGTTATGTTCAGTCTAGCTTTAGCACATGCTGGGTTTTCACTATTTGAAAGTCGATAAGACATGCATGGGATATGTAGTAGCCATTAACCAGAATGTTTGATTTACTAGACCAAACTGTTTTTTAACCATGAGAGAAAACAAAAAGTGAACTCCTCCTTCAACTGTGACTCCAATTAAGGCCTCCAGTCTTATTTTTTCTGGATTTCCCAAGAATACAGGGAGCTCAAGGCTAGAGAGTGATGGCAGCTGCCTCTGGACTTCTTATCACCCCCATACAGGCTGAAAGTTGGCATTTGTCTGAGACTTTCTCTAAGTTGCATCATTAAGACCAGGTGCTGTTCTGCTGTATCAACTGAATTTCCTCTATACAAATGCAAAGGTACTTACTGTATTGGCATTACCCTTTTAATCATCGGTCCATATTCTCCCATTAAACTCTGTGAGGGCAAGGTCCATGCCTGTTATTCACAGCTCTATCTGCAGTGCTTGGCACATAATGAGTACTTGAGAAATACTTGTGAGTGAATAAGTGAAAAACCTACTTTGAGAAAACTACTGATAACGCCCAACAAGTAATCTCTTCCATTCCACATTCTCATTTTCCTTTTTTTTCCCCTGGGTCTCAGAAGGGAGGTGATGCTTTTTCTTTTCCATTTGCTGGTTTAACAGCATCGTTTAGGCCCAGTCAGCTGAACATTGAGTTGAGTTGGCTGGCAGCTGGCAGCTGCTATGGACCAAGAATACAGACCTGGTTAGAGAACCTAGGCTCGGGTGGCAGAATGACTGTTCCCTATAGGCCTTTCCTAACCACAGTTGGCAGTGGGGCTTCTGTTCTGGGATGAAATTTAGGGCCAATGGAGGAATTCATCTCAACTTTGTACTAGGTACTCATGGCCACTCAGTGTAATCTAGGTGGAGGTCTCCTCAGTGGTGTCATTTGCTTTCTCCCTTTCTCATCCTTGGGGCCATGGATAAGATGTGCACCCAGTCCCTGACTGGCTCAGCCTGCCCCACCCAGCAACTTAGCAACTAAAGGCCAAGTACTGGGCCCAGGCATTGGTCCAATCCCCTGGGAAGTCAAGCCCTACAAACAGTGGGGCATCTGCCTCCTGCATGGACAGAGTGGCCCTGTGCTAGAAGCAGCCTATGACCCCAAAACTCTGCAGACCCAGGGACCAGGGCTCTTAGGAATCAGGGAGGGGTTATAAAGCTATGCCTAGCACTTATGGAAGTCTCCTTTCCAGACTGCAATACCTCTAAGAGAATCTAATGGAAAGTTTTATCTTAATTTACAACCTCTACTCAATTAAGCCAAAACACCCATGTAACCCTTCTAGATCGATGTACCTCTAAAGCTTTGCCTTGGATTCAATGTGATTCCTTAATTGGTTCTATTTATTGCTTGTTTCCTAGTTTTATCTTACAATTGTTCACTGACTCACTCGTGATGTGTTGTCACAGGCATCCTTTGTGGAACAAGCCCATCTGAAAGCCAGCTGTCTTTCCCACTGGATTGTGCCAAGTGGGACACAGTGGTACAGCCTCGGCTCCTGGTAAACTAGGTGCTGGCAGAACGGGGTGAGCACTAAGGCAGTGGAGCTCCTTCCTCCATATCTCCAGGGCCCAAAGGGCCTCTGGCACACCAAAGACTGAGGCTGAGCCCTACCTGCCTTGATCATTGGAGGTGGAAGAGGCTGGCTAGCAGGCCTGGAGAAGACCATCTTCCTGGAATCCAGCAGGAGGTGGCAGTACCCAGCAATCAGGCAGGCAAAGTTGGTGGCTTCGAGCCACTCCATCAACAGCACTAGAGGCTGAGAGAGAAATGGGAAGAAACATGAGGATACCAGAAGGATTTGGGCAGGTTCAGTTCACTGGAGAATGATAGCGAAGAAAAGATGACTTGCATGGTTAAGGGAACCAGAGTTTCAGAACCAAAAATTGAGGCATGTGGCCTGAGAAATAAAATTTCTTCCAATTTGAGAATTTATTTACAGTAAACTCTTACCCAGGTATCAAAACTAAGTCAATCATTAATTATACATTTAATGAATCACTTTTACTGAAAAAGACTAAAATTTTATAACATCACATGACTACTGTGTGGCTGTTTTGAAGGTTGTCAGGACTCAGCAGATGCGCGGGCCAGCTGAGAAAGCTGGGGTGAACCTGGGAATCAAGGCTAGATTGGGGAACACCCTTGATGGAAAGTTTCTTGATTGCATAAACTATCTCTTGCTCATCTTTCTAACCCCCTACACTACCCAGAACAGCTTCTGGACATGGACACTCCATTCAACCAAGTTCTCACTGTGGCTTCTGGGCCAAGGTCTTTCTGGTCTGCAGGCCTGCTCAGACCTTTATGTTTTCTTCTTTTTCCTGTTTCCCAAAATGTTCTCAAGATGTTAATTGGTGCTCCTTAAAAGGGTTCCTTGGTCAAATATGTGTGTGAAACACTGGGTTAAACAAAGCTATATAGACAGTTGTTCTTATGGAAATTCTCAAATCCTTTAATATATTAAGGTACACTGTGAAACTTTAAGAGGGGAGCTTTAGTATTCAAACTTTTCTAAATTATTAGATTGAAAAAATCTAATTTCATAGAATATCTCCTGGTATTCTCAGAGTTGTTGTTGTTGTTGTTGTTGTTGTTGTTGTTTTTAACCCACTTTGGGAAATACTAGCATACTTTGTTGACTTTTGTTCTTGACCTTAAATCAGTCAAATTAATATTGGAATGAGCTAGTTGATTGCTTCAGAGATCTGGCAATGATATAATAAAAATGAAAAATCAGCACATTTTCAATAAACCTTCCCAAAGTCTATATTGTAACTTTAAAAGTGTGGAAGTTAGCCATGGGAGCATTCTCCCTGGAATAGGGCAATGGCTGTCATATTAAGACCTCTAAAGACTGGGTGAAGATGGAGACATGGGGCCATGGGTCGCCTTCACCTTCAAGAATTCACAGACCAGGCATTAAGAACTACAAGAATTAAGAGGAGGAAATGAGTCCCTTCTCTGACCAGTGAGAAGTCCAGGCAAGAGGTGATTAGGGCCTCCATTAGGGTGGTGGCAGTAAAAAGGGACATCATAAAGACCTGATGGAACTTGGTCACCAATAAGACTAGCCTTCTTTGGCTGAATCATCATCTGGGAACCATTCTCAATCCATATCAGCTCAGCTTTTAGCTAAAGTTGCACCTAATTTCTTTGCTATCTCCCAAGATCCCAACACATAGCTTGAATTGAATATTTTGTAATTCATACAGACCAGGGGTTGGCAACCTTTTTCTGTAAAGGGCTAGATAGTAAATATTTTAGGCTTTGTGGGACATACAGGTTCTGTTACAACAACTCTGCCATTATAGTGTGAAAACTGCCATAGATAATCTATAAGCTAACCAAATGGGTGTGACAGTGTTCTAAGAAAACTTTATTTACAAAAATAAGTGGTGGGTCAGGTTTGGTCTGCAGGCCATAGTTTGCCACCTGATTTAGAAGTGAAGCCTCCTTCCAGCTAAATATAATAGTTGGCATTCATTTTCATACCTCTCAGCTTGTTTCATTTGCCAACAGTAATCACTTTCTCATTTGGAAATTCTTCTCTTGGCTTCTGTTTCCATGAGGTGATACTGTGTTCTGGTTCTGTAATCTCTGAACAATCTATCTTTCTCTTTGGCTAACTCTTCTTGCACAACCTCCCCCACCCAATCTATGTCCTGGGCTCAGTCCTTAACCCTTATTTCTTCATTATCAGAGCATCAGCTTTCACCTCTGTCCTGGGGATTCCAAAATCACCATCTCCAGCCTATTTCCATCTTGAGCTCTTTACCTATCTCAGAACTTGTATGGTACAATGTCTATATCACATGATCTTCTGTTGGATTGATCCCATCTTGAATTATTTAATAGTTATTGTATATCCAATTACATTGCATGTCACAGTAAGGCATTTGGATTCTGCCCCTTAGGCAATGAGTTAGTGATGCTTCTATGGAGCTCAGGCATTACCATCAGCAAGAAAAGAAACAGTCTGTACCAAAGGACCAATGGCTCCTTTCTCCAGTGAAAAATGGACCAGGATGAGATATTATCTTTAGGTCATTGTTAGAAAGGGGCAGAGTGGGTGTTTGTATCTCTAGTCAATGGTTGTTTTTCAATCACAACAGAATGGTCAACCTTGTGTAAAACAAAGTAGGGACAGAAGGGAAAGGGAATGGGGGTGGGGAAAATGAGATGCCCTTTTCTGCCTCTCCCCCTGCCACCAATGGTAGAAGACACACAGAGGTTTGGGTATGAATAGCTGCTACTACCATTACTATGAGGGTCAAAGACTCACTAGGTTTGCCTCAGGAGCCTTCACAAACATCACAGCTATTCTTGCTACCACTGCTGTATTTCAGGCCCTCATCATCTCCCTTCAAGGCCAAAATTTCTCAAGGTATGTGTGAATTGGGTGACAAGTGTACTGAGATCCTAAGCCCTTCAGCTTCCCGATCGGGTACCTCTGGCCATGAGCTGCTTCATCTGTTTATTCTAGTATGCCATACAAATCATAGTATTTTTTTGTGATATGGAAAAGGTGGGAACACACTTACTTCAGAACCTCCAATAGTCACCTGATTGTTCTCCCTGCCTCCAGTCTCTACCCATTTCTCTCCACTTCGTTTCCTGCTGCCTGAGTCATGTTCTAAAATATGACTCTCCCTATCACTTAAAATCTTAAATAGCTCATCACCTAAAACCACTGTTTTCCAATGTCACACAATGCCCTTCATGATCTGGATTCAATTTATAGCTCTAAGCATATCTCTCATTAACTACCTGTGCCCTCCTCTCATCATGATTCTTTATCTTATACAACAGCAATGACATATAATTTACAATTTGCCACAGATGCCATGTTCTTGTACCCCTTCATACCTTAACCTATGCTAGTCCCTCCAGGTGAAATGCTCCTGTGCCACACTCTGTCCACACACTGGCTAGATGGCTCATGGACAGCATTGCCCACTGAGAGATTAGAACAGGCCCAACACATTTCCTGACATCATGGCACTTATAATCTAGCAGGAAATAAGACATAAAATAAATAATCATAGAAATGAATAGGCCTGCAAGGTGTGATAAGCACTATTGAGGAAAAGTATAGAGAGCTATCAGAACATAGAATGTCCTGGATCCATGTGTGGATAGGTGGATGTGAATGTGCACATGTATGACTAATTTAGTTTCAGAAGCTAGAGAAAGATTTTCTGAGGAAATGGTATTGGCTGATAAATAGAATGAGAAACCATTTAATTAAAATACAGGCTGACTGCTGGATGAATGATAGACAATCTGAGGACCAGTTGGCTGCAGGGCAGTCTGACACACTGATGCTCTGGCTGACAAGCTGGATGTAGGACAGAAAGAATACTTGATGGCCTAATAGCCTGGCATCCTGACCGGTTAAGCTGTCTGGATGACTGGTCTGCTGGCTCATGGACAGATTGGAGGCTGAATGACTAACTGGCTGGTTGACTTAACTTTCTGACTTCAACTTTTCCTCTTATTTCTTAACCCAATATAGCCCAATTTTTGTAATAAAGCAGCATGAAAGCAAAATCCTGTGCACAGAGAAGGCCAAGCACATTCCCAGCTGACTCAGCACAGTATATCAGGAACCTCTCTTCTGCATCCCTGTACAGCCAACTGGGCCCCAGCACAGGCCAAATGCAGCTTGTAAAAGGAACATAGATGTACTTTTTGCCAGTAGGGGTAAAAATCAAATCAAAGGCAGGCAAGCAAAGAGGTTAAATAGATTTTCTTAGAAACCTTCAAAACCAAAATTTTCTTTTAAATTAATGTCTAATGTAATGCTTGTCCCTACAGAACGCACTAGAGCAATAAAGCTCAAATATGAGAATAGGAGACACACTGGGTCACAAGAAATCCTTTGGGACATTCCTTTGATGGCTTCTTTTCTCCCCTTGTGTGCTTCTATGGTAATGGGGTATGGTAATGGCCCAGAGCTGTCTCAGTCCCAGACTGCTGTCTCTTGAAGAAATATATTTGCATACTACCTCACATGCATTCCCCTAGGAGCACATAAGCTGAGTGAAAACTATAACTAAATATGTCCAGGCCATTTTCAAATGGAGTCAGAGGCATGGCCAGCCATGAGAGGGTACAGTAGGGATTAGTTTGGCATGCTCTAGCCCCATCTCCATCCTGGGGTGCTCTGGGAGCCTGAAGGTACCTAGCACTTTGTGATGTCAACTAAGGAGGGGACTGATCCTGGAGTAACCTCAGCTCACCCTAGCATCCCTGAAAACAAGAAAAGGATGGGAATCCAAAGGCCTGGAGGGACAGGAGTATAAGATTATGTTCCTTGACCTCACAGCACTGGGAAAGACTAATTGGGCAAAGCCAGCCAATTTGGGGGCAGGGTAAAAAAAAACACTTTAAGGCAGTGGTTCTCAGGTCATACGTACATCAGAATTATCTTTAAAAACCTATATACCCAAGCCTCACCCCTAGACATTCTGGTTTAAATGGTCTGAGAGAAGGGTTCTGGTATCTGGTGATTTTTAAATCTCCATACAGGATTCTACTATGCATCCAGAGCTGAGAACTACTGCTTTAAGTGAATAATCTTAGTTTCACCAGGCCCTTCCAAAATATTCCCAAACCAGTGTGGCATATTTAGGAGGAAGTGGGCCAAGTCTGACTTTTAACTTCCATGCTCCTTGTTAAGGAAATTCAGTCTTTCTTCATGTACACTCTACAATGGTGTGCTGGTAAACATTTAACAACCAGTTCTCAAAAGTCCTGATGTGTAGTGTTTGACAATTTCCCTAGTGTACATACTCCCACCATGGCCACTTTCAAGTTATCAATGAGATATTGCTGAACTCAGAGTTGGAAAAAATGTACCCAACTGGCTCTTAAGTAACTGTGTGAGCAGCCTACAGCATGACACTGACCCAAAGGATAGACTCCTACTAAGACCAAGTAAACCATTCTCCAGTAAGAAGCTTCCAAATACTTCCGATTGTGCACATATACAGAGAGAGGCACCACTCAGTTACCACAGACACTGATGATATCAAGTACTTCCAGGAAGCTTCCTTAATACTCCAGTCAGAATTAATTTTGCTTTCCTCTGTACACTGACATACTCTTGGTACCTAGCCTATGGTAACTCCTTTGGTATGCCATGAGTTGACGAACTTCTTTCTCTTCTATAACACAGTAAGCTTCTTGAGGGAAAGGATGTTTTTCCAGGTTTTTTTCTTTTTTTCTTTTTTAATCTTTGTTTCTCCCAGTGGGTTTAGCATTATTCCTAGCAACAGTAAGTTCATATTAAATGATATAATGGTGGGAGGAAAAGAAGAAGAGTGAGAGAGAAAAAATATCTGGGTTTCCATTTGACAGCCAGTTTATCTGAGAAAGGTATAAATACTGCCCTGTTCATTTCACAGGACACTGACATGTAACTACTGGTGCACAAAACAGAAATCTCTGATTGCAGATGCATCGGATTTTATGTAACCAAAGTTGGGTGTGAGCAGAACATTTATCAATCAAATCATATCTTTAATGAGAGCCTCCTACTTGAAGGAATCTCTCCATATATTCATTTCCTGTTGCTTCTGTACAAATTAACATATACCTGGTGACTTAAATAATATACATCTATTATTTTTAGTTCTGGAAGTCAGAAGTCTAAAATGAGTCTCACTGAACTAAAATCAAGGGTGGCAGGGCTGCATCCCTTCTGCCTTCTGGAAGCTCTAGTGAACAATGGGTTTTCTTGCCTTTTTTAGCTTTAAAAGGCCACCCACATTCCTTAGCTCATGGCCCCTTCTGCGAAGCCAGCAAGGTCAGTCTGAGTCTTTCTCACACTGCATTGATCTGACTTTCTCTTCTGCCTCCCTCTTCCATTTATAAGGACCCTTGTGATTATACTGGGTATACCTGGATATTCCAGGTTAATTTCCCTATTTTAAGGTCAGCTGATTAGCAATCTTATTTCTATGTGCAACCTTAATTTCTCCCTGCCATGTAACATAACATATTCATAGGTTATGGGGATTAGGGCATTGGCATCTTTGGGGAGCTATTATTCTGCCTACTGCACATGATAACTCTTCCTACAAAGTAGAAACATTATAATGTAAAGTGGTTTTTCATATGTATTTTAGTGGTTGCTTAAAGGAGAGCATACCTGAACTATCAGCCACCTGATGGTTGTATCATCTCAGCAAAATGCAACCTTCTCCTAGCCCCCTTCATCCACCAACAAGATCTCCTGTTTATCTCCTAACATAGTCTCTCATCTCTCCACCCACCCATGATGTGGACCCTCTGTGTGCTGCATGCATAGTGCTGTTATTCAGTGTAATTGAGCTACGTGCAGCAGGTAATTAGTTAGGTATAATAAAATGTGTGTAGTGTATGTGCAGGAGAAGAATGTGTATAGGGATGTGCATGCACACTCTTAATGATTCAACATGTTTTGCATTCATTCTTTCTTTTTCATTATCACTGCTGTCCCTCCAGCTCAGGCTCTGCCCTTATCTCTTCACCCCTGCAGTAGCATCATGATCACCTCCTCACCTCCTTGGGTTTTATATTAGCCTTGCTCCCATCCATTGGGCACACTGATCCAAATCAGCTTTGATCCTATCACTCCTCTGCTCCATGGCCTACAATGGATTCCCATTATTCTACTGCATTGAATCTAAATTCTTCGGACTGGTCTTTGAAGCTTATAACTAGTTTGTTCTGCCCACCCCCAATCTTCCCAATCTCTTCTCTTGTTATTCCCCTCTGTGTGTTGCAGATAAGCAACTATGCTTATTGACCTGTACATTTGGCTTGCTTATTTCTGTGCTTGCTCTCTGCCTGTGAATACATGCTACTTCTCTCTGCTAATCCATGCCTATCTCTTCAAAATCCATCTTAACACTCTCTTGTGGGAAGCCAGTTCTGATTAACCCCTTCCTGTTGTTTTGTTCCATGTTCCACACTGTACTTATCTACAAAATTACCTGCTATTAACTTTATTGTTGTTTTGAGTTTTTTAAAAAATAACAGGTTTCATTTCCTGAATACTTATAATGTATCAGGCAGTGTGCTAAGACATTCAACATACATTTTCTCATTTAATCTTGAATGACAAACTTTTGAGATAGGCGCTCTATTTTTCAGTTGAGGAAATCAGTGCTCAGACAGGTTAAGATATTTTTTCAGGGCCACACAGCTAGGAAGTGGTAAAGCCAGGATTTGAACCTGGTCTGACTACAGAGTTCTATACACGTTTTGATGTTGTGTTTTAAAGCAGGTCATACATCTGTGTGAATCTAGGTCTTCTCAGTAAGAGTGTAGCCCCTCCAGGGCAACATTCATGCCCACAACTGTGGTTGGATCAGTCCTAGAAATGAGAATAGTGCTCCTTACTCAAGCAACACCCCACTGACCATGCTCTGTCTGTTCCTCCCAAAGCACTGGACCCAGAGGTAAGCAGTTCTCAAAACTGGCTGTACTACAGAATCACCCAGAGAACTGAAAAATAAATAAATCCTGATGCCCGAGTTTTACCCTGATCAATTAAATCACAATCTCTGTGAGTAGGACTCAGGCATCTGTATTTCCAAAAGCTCTCAAGAAAATTTAATTGTGCAGCCAATGTTGAGAATCACTCATACAGCAAAGAAGAAGATTCAGTTGGAAAAGCCATTTCTCTGTTTTAAATTTGTTTTATTTCTCAGGAAGCTACATCTCCCCTGCATGTCTATCTTTCCTCTCCCTTCCCTACCTACCCATTTGGCTTTTTACCCAACAAAACCTAAGAACGGCAGCAATCATTGGCTGAGGAAGTGGTCACAAGCCAATTAAATGTCAACTCTAGGCAGGTTCCTAAACCAATGGCAATCCTGTTAAAACACAGGTGGAAAATTTAACATATTAAAGCTTTCTGGATTTCACAAAAACAAAAATAAAGTAAATAATTTGCTCCTTTAGAAACAGCAAACTGTCCATCTCTTAATCTGCTAACATCTCCCCTTGGGAAATTTTTTAAGGAAGACAAGTTGCACCTCCTCTAATAGCTTTCACCAGCTGGCAGGCCTGCCTCCCACCCACAGTGGTCACTGGGTATTCAAACAGGAGAGCTATGGAGCGGGTGGCTGGCCATAGCTGTTAGGCTCTCCACAAATGACAGCAGCTTGCCAATCTGAAGGAGCTAATCTATGGGAAATGTTCTGTTTCTGAAAAAGGTGGACTCCAGGAGGTGAAATGAGGACTAGGCTCTATCTGCTCACCATCTCCTTGGTTCTGTCCACATACTCAGACATCTCCTTCTCCATGATCCCAAGTGGGTGTGCTTATGGTAGGGCTCCCCAAATGGTGTACACATATACCTTCAGCCTCTGGGGCAGCCAGGCAGGGGTGCTAGAGTCTCTGGGGCTGGTCCATTTACCCCAGTATTCCACATGAATGCAATTTCCTATGTGTGCTATGACACAAGAAAGATTGGAAAGTGATGGCTTAAGGGTAGCTCCAAGTTTTCCAGTTCCCCTGCTCTCTGCTAAAGACCTCTTATGGGTTGATTGGATACTCCCTAGCTTTCCCTAACACTGGTTGACCTTAATATGTGGTCAAGATATCATGTCCTACAAGGTTGAGATAGAAAAGAAAGATGAGCCTAAAGGGGCTCAGGGTCTAAACCACTTCAGAATAACTGAACTTCACCTGACAGGCTCAAACTCATTCTTGTTTACTTCTTCCTTTGTTCCCAAGTCCTGTCTCTGGGGAGAAGTAGGCCCCAAAGCCAGTCTTACCTTAGCATCCATGATGCTGGTTTCCACCCGGGCCACGCCCTGGTTCTCCCGAAACAGCTGGATCTTGCTGATCTTGCTGAACTCGGACAACACAGTGGTGAGGTTGGTTTTGAGGTCAATAACATGGCTGATGCCGTGACGGGGTCCTACCAGGAGAGTAGTGGCTGACTGCTTCTCACCCTGGTGCCCAAGTGTGGTGGGCAGCATTCATAGAAAAAAAAGGCAGAGGAGGTGGGGGAGGAGACAGGAGGAGGGAACAGAAAACAGGCATTGGACCAGTTCTACTAGGAGGCCTGGAAGCATCTGGGGCTCAGTGTCAGGGCAGGAGGACAACTTTCAGGGGAAAATAGCCTAGAATTCTCCTGTTCTCAGGTCAGGGTCCTGGATCATTGGTCCAAATGGACACCTTAGCCTCAGCAGCAGGTTGAATGAACTGGGAAGCAGCAGGGCTGGTTCCAGTAAAATCATGAAGTAGGTGAGGTTTGTTTCAGTGCCTTCACAGCATCCTCTTCTTCTTAAGCTCCAAGGACTTTCCATTTGTTTCTGCAGACCACTTAAGGCCTCCACCCAGTGCTCTGCTTGAACAGGTGGCAATTTGTGTTTTCTCTTTATCACCCCTGCCCCCACTCCGCCAATGACTAACAGCCACTCAAATGTGTACTTCTCACCAGGTGCCAAAAGTTAAACTGACAAAGAAGTAACTGCCTACAGTGTTAAGGGTTGACTGCTCAATGGTGAGACGGGAGGGGGTCTCTCTCCCTAAGAAGATATTTGCTCTTTGATAGGCACTATAGCAATTTTAAACTAAAGGAATGGCATATAAGAATTTCAGCAATGGCAAGGGTGTGGGGTTAAGATTGAGGGAGGGGGCAGTGGGCTTTCAGCAATCCTCAAATCCCAGTATGTGAATGGTTACCTTTGTGCCTGATGGACTGAATTCATTTAAGCGGTCCTGACAGGCTCCTTGGTACCCTCTGTGGGCCCATTCCCTGGTATTAGCATCACCCTGAGGAACCTTTTCCATCTGCTATACTTTGATAAGCAGATTTCCATTGGTGTGCCCTGCCAGCATGAGCATGACAGCATGTTTCCAAGAGCATGACAAGCACCTGGATTCAGTCAGTAAGATGATTTGAATTTCCTTTCACCATAGCTCACTAGGGTAAATTAGCCAGGGGCACAGTCTTAGAGGGGGACCAGGAGTCCCCCACTCCTAAGAAGGGTGTTCTGCAGTAGAGGCCCTGGGCAGGCAGGGAGAAGTATGCTGACTCAGAAAGCCTGGGGTGGGAGGCTGTGGGGGTATAAGGAAGGGAAATTAAACAGGACAGGGATCAGCAAACTCTGGCCCATGGGCAAATCTGACCCACCAGCAGTTTTTATACAGCCCATGAAATAAGAATGGCTTTTACACTTTAAAATGGTTGAGAAAAAAATCAAAAGAATCATATTTTGTGACGTGAAAATCTCATGAAATTCAAATTTCAGTGTTCATAAATAGAAATATTGGATCACAGCCACACACATTTGTTTATATATTGTCTATGGCTGCTTTCATGTTACAATGGCAGGGCTGAGTATTTGTGACATGTGCATAGCCAGCCTATAAAACTTAAAATATTTACTATCTGGCTCTTTATGGAAAAAGTTTGCCAGCCCCTGAAATTGAGAAAAGGGGACAAGAAAGGATCATGAGGAAATACTAAAAACAAATATGGCCACCTACTTAAGCATTTTATCAGAGGTGGGACTAGAGAGGGGAGAGGGAGAAGAAAAAGGAAGAGGAGGGAAGGCTTTTAGAAATATTTGCTAAGAGAGAATACCCCCCTAAAGTTCTATTGGAGTCCCTCCTGCCCTCCACCCAAGGACAGTGCACACAAAGGGCTCCCTTCCCCCCAGTCCCACTGCCCTCACTGACCAGGCCCACAGTGTTGAACAAAACACCAGTGAAGGTCGGAAGTTCATTCAGAATTTGAAGATACTGGAGCTTTGCCTGAATTGCAGAGCCCTGTGGAAACAACCCACCCAGAAATATGAGAAACTTGAGACACACAAAAGCAAACTTCCTGTTTTCTCAGGAAGGAGTGTCATCATCTTAGTACAGGCACTAGTCAGCAAGCCACACTGTAGGAGTGTGAGGAGACCTTCAGAGAAACTGTAGGAAGGTTCTGGTTTGGCCAGCTCTGACTCTAGTATTCTAAACCCTCCTGCTTCCTCCAGAGCCCCATTACTTAAGAGTTCAACTTAATTGGGTTAACTCCAATTCCTTTCCTTAACTGTGACACCTCACCACATCTAAACCTCTCTCCTGAGATCCCCTATAGCCACTAGGTACTGGCCATCCCCAACCATGGGTCCCCCTCAATACCTTTAATCCTGAATGCCCCCAAATCCCAAGCCTGCTCTTCCTTTGGCATTTCCTCATAGGAAAATCTCTATTAGTGGTAGCAGCATTCCCTGGGCATTCCAGCTAGAAATCTCAGAGTCACACTGGACTCCTCCCTCATCTTCTTTCCGGAGAAGGCCATTGGTCACTAAATCATCTTGATTCTACCTCCTAACTGTTTCTCCAACCTATCCATCCTTATTCTCTAGCCCAATGGTCATTGCCTTGATGTTCCCCACCTGTGACTTCACTACTAACATTCCTTTCCTTCAATCCCTCCACATTGCTTAGTGAGAGCATCCTAAAACATAAGCTTAATCATATGAGCTGCCTGCTTAAACCCTTCAGTGGCTCCCAGCTGCCTACTGGGTGAAATATAACTCCTTTCCACAGCACATAAGACACTCTATGAATTGGCTCCTGCCAACCTCTCTCCATCCTTCTCTCTAGGCTCCACCCTCCACCACACTTCAGATGTGTTCCTTGAACTTTCTCTCCTGTCTTATGCTGAACTATTTGCATTTCTTTCCATGTACTACATTCTCTCATAACCCTGGGCCTTTGAAAACAGTCTGCCTGGGAGAGTCTTCCTCTCTGCAACTCATCTAGACAAACTCTTATGTGTCAGTCAAGACCTGACTCTAGCCTTAAATACCATTTCCACTCCCCTCAGGCTGTGCTGGGCATTCCTTCTGTATGCTTCCAGAGCACTCACACCTATTGCACTGTGTTGTGACTGACTGTCATGTTTCCCCCACTAGCCTGTGACTGACTCAAAGGGGAAGACCAGGCCTTCTTTATCTTTGTATCTCTAGCCCAAGCACTGGGAAGCCTCAAAAAAAAATGTTTGCTGAGGACATGGTTGAGAGTACTGATGTTCTCCTCTGGGAAGAAAACCATCTGATTAAATATACACAGCAAGGTAGGAATGGCTTAACTCTCTGGGAGAATTTCATATTAAAAGAGAAGTTAGTTGGTAATGCAAGCGATCTGGAATGGGTAGAATATATGAGGTGACTGTGTCCTGTATCTGCATTTACATGCTGATTCAGGTGGCTCTCAACACTGGCCTGCAGGGCTGGGAAGCAGAGAGTGGAAGTTCCTCAGAGGGCACCTAAGAAAGTGCTGGAGAGGGAGCAGTGACCTGAACCCTCCAACTCTGCCAGTCACCCATTCTCCAGGTAAGGTTTTGTCTCACTGGGCTGGACTTTTATCTCAGAATTCCCTGTCCCAGGACTGATGAATTAGAAAGCTAATGAGTAATAGAGTAGTCATTTCCACTGAAAACATCTGCTGTCCACATGACAGGGTGGCAGGTGCTCAGCTAGAACTTACTAAATAAGTGAAATGATCTGAGAATTTTCTCCTCCTACATTTTGGTCCCTTTGTTTTGAAGACCTTGGGCTCTCTCAGTGATTGGCCACTCAGGTGTCTCTGGGGGAGGCTCAAGTTTTGGGAAAACCCTTCTCTGCAATTGTCCCTTATATTTATATCTGGCCAATCTAGATGTGTACCCAAGTTGAAAACAGTGGGGAGCTTCTGGAGAAGAACAGACATGCAGGGGCACCCATCGCCACTAGTGTCTGAGCAGTCTTCTCAATGGCCTACTCTGGGTACCTTGGTGCCACTGTAAGGATGTGTTTGATGGGCCTTCAGTTGCTTAGACAGAGATTTCCGGAGGTTCTTTTCTTTGATGCCCTGCAGGAGGGAGGGGGGGAGAAAGGGTTCCAGGCCCCATTCCTTCCTGAAAGCAGAAGAAAAGTAAGAAATTAGTGAGATAGACAAACTGGGACATATAAAGGAGGTGGTAAGACAGAAACCAAAATGAATCTGAGAAGCAGAGGTGGAGGAATAGAGCCTAGGGGAAAGAAACAGAGAAAGAGTAATGGACACAGGAGAATTACATTGGGCACAGTTCCCTAGAAGAAGCAATAGCTCAAGTATGTCATGTTTTAGGTGTGAGAAACTCCAATTCTCACTCCCATCCCAAGCCTGCATTCCTGAAAAGCACAGCAAAGCTCAAACATTGCACCTTTTTCCTACATAATTTTAGAAGGACCCCCATCCCAAGGGCCTGAGCCCAACTCACTCCACATTCTTGAGTGAAATCTTCTGACTAGGTTGAGTGGCTGAAACAGTGATATAGATATGGAGGGCAGCAAGGCCCAAAAGCATTTCCGGCTTGGGGTCCATTCCAAAGCGTTCCCGGATAACATCATTTCGACTCTGCAAGAGAGGGAAGTCCAAATCCGTCAGTTAAAGAAGCCATTTTTCCCCA
Organism: Macroglossus sobrinus; assembly: GCA_004027375.1. Classification (NCBI taxonomy): domain Eukaryota; kingdom Metazoa; phylum Chordata; class Mammalia; order Chiroptera; family Pteropodidae; genus Macroglossus; species Macroglossus sobrinus. The sequence continues at coordinate 40,815 of PVKZ01002472.1, forward strand.
TCCCACCTCCATCTACTCTCTTCCATCCCAGAAAAGCATCCTGGTGTCAGTCCTCAAAGATCAAGGGGAAGAGGAAAGTTCTGCCTTTGGGGAAGGGGTAACAAGCTGAACCTCAGGTCTCAGAGACACTATTCACTTCATTCAGTAGATATTAAACAGCTTCCTTTTCAGTGAAAGGTTTGCACAGTGGCAAGGCACAAGTGGGCAGAAGTATAAAAGCGAGACATGGCATCACTCCCTTTTTTCTGTCGTAAGAAATCTTCTCTGCCTTTTCTTGAGGGCCTATACTCATCCCCCAGCCATACAGGTTTCCTCTACTAGGTCAAATGAGAACAAAGAAAGAGAGACATTTGGAGGGACTCTCTATAGGGCTCTGGTCCAGAAACCCAGGATGAGAGATGGATTGCAAAGATGGGGCAGATATTCTGTACCTTGGGATCTAAAGGTCAAAAGCAGGAGTAAGTTAGTCTTCCTTATACAATTCTAAAAAGGGTCCCCTAGAGTTACTGGCCAAAGGCATGATGACAATCCCAAAATGCAGAGGGTAGGATTTCCAATTATCAATTATTCAGCCTGAGTTAGACCAGTTGCCCATTGTATTGAGGTGGAACCAAGATGAGCTAAGGGATTAGAGAGCCATGGTGGTATCACTACACATAAGAGAAGGTGGAAGAGGAATATTTCATTAATTATCATCTATGTAAAAAATCAAATGGAATCTAAAAAAAAAACTACTAGAACTAATGAGTTAGCGAGGTTGCAGGATATAAGATCAATATACAAAAACTAATTGTATTTCCACATGCTTGCAACAGTCAAAAATCAAAATTAAAAAAAAACAATTACCATAGCATCACAAATATGAAATAATTAGGAAAAAATTTGTCAAAATATGTAAAACCTGTACACTGAAAACTAGAAACGTTGCTGAGAAAAAATAAAAAGTCTTAAATGTAAAACTACACTATGTTCATGGGTTTGAAGACTCAATATTATTAAGATGTCAATTCTCCCCAAATCAATCTATAGATTCAATACAATCCCAACCAGAATCACTGCAGATTTTTGGTAAAAATTAACAAGCAATTTCACATAAAAATGCAAAGGACCCAGAATGGCCAAAACACCTTTGAAAAAGAACAAAATTGGAAGACAAACACTATCTGATTTAAGACTTATGATAAAGCTATCATAGTCAAAAGAGTGTGATGTTGGCATATAGACAGATAGTTCAAATAGAAGAGAGAGTTCAGAAACAGACTCACACATATATAGACAACTGATTTTTGACAAAAAATAAAAAGGCAATTAATTAAGTGGAGAAAGAATAGTCTTTTCAACAAATGGTGCTGAAAAACTGTATATCCATATGCAAATACCCACAAACTTTGATCAATACTTTGTGCCACATATAAAAGTTAACTCAAAATGGATCATAGACCTACAAGTAAAGCCTAAAATGATAAATTTTTTTTTAGAAAAAATAGGGTAAAATCTTTGTTACATTGGGTTAGGCAAAGATTTTTAAGATATGACACCACAAGCACAATCCATAAAGGAATAAATTGACAAATTGAACTTCATCAAAATTCAAATTTTTACTCTATGAAAGACATTGTTTAGAGACTGAAAATACAAGCCTGGGAGAAAATAACTGCAAATAACAAATCCAACAAATAACTTGGGTCCAGAACAGATAAAATAACTCTTAAAACTTGGTAACAAGAAAACAAAAAACCCTAATAAAAAAGTGGGCGAAAATTTGAAAAGATACTTCACCAAAAAAGATGCAGGATGGCAAATAAACACATGATTGGATGTTTACCATCATTAGTCATTAGGGAAACTCAAATAAAAACTACAATGAAATATCACTGACCACTATTAGAATTACTAAAATGAAAGAAAAAAATACTGACAATACCAAGTGCTGATGAGGATGTGGAGAAACTGGGACTCTCATTCTTGGCTGGTGGGAATGTAAAATGGTACAGCCACTTTGGAAAAGTATTGTAGTTTCTTTAAGAAATTAAAGAAAGACCTATTGGTGATAAACTATTCCATTCTTAGGTATTTGCCCAAGGGAAGAGAAAGCATATGTCATACAAACACTTGTACATGAATGTTCATAGAAGCTTTTCTTGTAGTAGCCAAAACCTGGAAACAACCCAAATGTCCATCAGCAGGTGAACTGACAAAACACATTTTGGTACATTTATACGTAGAATACTATTCAACAATAATAAGGAACAGACTACTGATACACACAACATGGATGGATCTCAAAATCTTTATGCCAAGTGAAAGAAGCCAGACAAAAATAAGTGTGTGTGCAGTGTGTGTGTGTATATATATATATATATATATATATATATATATATATATATATATATATATACTGGGATTTTGTTTATATAAAACACTTGAAAATTCAAACTAATCTGTAGTGACAGAGAGCAAGTCAGTGGTTGCTTAGAAATGGGATGAATTACAAAGAAGCCCGAGGAAACCTTTGAGGGTGATGGATATGTTCAATATCTTAATTGTGGTGATATTTTTATGGGTATAAACATATGTCAAAGTTATCAAATTGTACACTTTAAATATGTGTAGTTTGTTATGTGTCAATTCAATCTCAACAAATCTATTCAATATAAAAAAGAAGTAATAGTCAATAATATAATTATTATAGTGTCGAATGGGTATTAGACTTATCAAGTGAGCACTTTATGAGGTATAGAAATCTCTAATCACTATGTTGTACACCCGAAACTAATATAATATTGTATGTCAACTATAACTGAAAAATAAATTTTGAAAATAATCTAAAAAAAAAAGATTTAAGAAAAGGAAGAAGGAATACAGCTGAGGTCCATATCATCACAAAGAGAAGAGAGAGGGTGGACATGCTTTGTCACCAAATTCCAAAATATTTGAACCAAGATGATCCCTGGAAGCTTTAATGAAGAATTGTAGGGCAAATGAAATGAGAACTAAACTTATAAAATTCACAGAAGAAGCACAACTCATTGTCCCCTAGAATGCTGGTAAAGGAACCTGAGGCTGTTTGAAAAGTGTTCCTAACATTTTAGGTTGTCAGAAGGGGTAGCAAGGACAACCACAGTGTCTCACAGCACATATCCAGGTGTTACCATCAGAGACATCATCAGAGATGAGTATTGAAGGTTTTATTTACCCTCTCTTAAAACATTCCATATGTCCTATGGGCACCTAAAACTCAACACATCCCCAAAGGAACTCATCTTTCCCCCAAACCCATTCCAGTACCTATATTCTTTAACTTGGGCAATGATACCACTTCTACCAATCATTGAGTTAAAGCTCATTGATTCTACCTTTTAAATATCTCTTGAATCCCACCCCACTCCCTCCATCACTGCCCTGATTCCAGCCCCCATCATTTCTATCCTAGATAACTGCAATAGCTCCCTAGCTAGTGTACTTCCTTAGTCTTATGCAGTCTGTCAAAATCACTCATCTATCAACATTTCTGTACCCACATCCTACAGCAGGATTTCTTTAGCTGCACATTAGAATCACATGAGGAATTTACAAAATGTCAATGTTTGGATCCCGTTCCCATAGATTTTGATTTATTTGGTCTTAGGCAGAACAGAACATTTTCCCCCCAAAGCTTCCCAGGTAATTTTAATGTGTAACTAGGGTTAAGACCCACCACCCTAAGGCACTGGTTCTCATACTCCTTCAGGCATCAGAATTCCCTAGAAAGCTTGTTAAAACAGATTGCTGGGCCCCACCCACAGAGTTTCTGATTCAGTAGGACTAAGCTGGGGCTCAAGAATTAGCATTTCCAACAAGTTTCAGGTTGATGCTGCTGTTGTTGGTCCAGGGACACTTTGAGAATCACTGCTCTAAATCATTTTAAAGCCTGTGCTTGCCATGACATATCAAACCCTTCATGACCTGCTTCCTTTCTTTCCCGTTTCATTTCCTACTGCTCCTTACCTCATGTTCCTCACTCAAGCCATAATAAATTACTTGCAGCTTTCTCATCATATCATGCTATTTCTTGCCACCCAAACTTTGCAGACCCAAGACCTTTTGCCTAGATTGTGCCCCTTCCACCACATCTCTGCATACAGCAAACATCTACTCATCCTTCAAGGCTAAGAGCATACAAGTGTCACCTCCTCTGTGAAGTTTTTACTATCCCCTTCCTATGGAGAGTTGGCAAACTGCTTCCTGGTTGCCCCTACTGACACTGTACCTTGGTATTATCTTAATGCCTGTTGCACTGTCTTACATTTATTTGTTCACATATCTATAAGCTCTAGTGTGTCAGACAGTTCTTTGTTCACCCTGATTGATAGCACCATGAACAAGGCCTGGCCCAGAGTAAGCACTCAGCAAATGTCCCTGGATAGACTGAATTGGAAATCATTTCCTTACTGGAGTTAGGCATTGGGGGTTGGGACCCCCTGTTTTCCAAATGGACTTGTTAAACCTTGGGATTCTGTTATGGTTCCAAAGATACTGGTATTGCTTGTTCCTGAAAATTAATGAGATCTGTATAGACAAACAGGACTTTGAGCTACAGCCAGTTCAGGCCACCAGAACCAACCTGGCCATGGCCTACAATGGTAGCAGAAAAGAAAAGAGCCTTTAGAGCTACCTGGAGGTTGGAAAAATTTATGTTGCGATAGGTGAACAGCCTGCCTTCTTCTTTGTCCATTGGTCTATCTGTATCCCCAATCAGACTCTACCTGGATGTACAGGTACTCGAAAGCAGCAGGATCCCGATGCAGTAGCTCCACGGGGTCTTTGGGAAAGAAGCTTATTCGGAAAAGGCATTTCATTCCTTGATAATGTGTCCTCTGTACCACCTGAATCCCAGGGATGAGAGGTTGGAGACAAAAAGATCCGGGAATCAATGGCTGTGCTAGTGGAAGCCAGCTCAGTGTGTCCTCAAGGTGAGGCTTAGGGCAGAGCAAGGGTGCTGTTTACCACTCTGTCTCCCTCATGGCCAATTCCAATTACCCCTAGGGAAAAGTGATGAGGAGCAAGGTCTTTTCTGCCCTTCTGACACAAGTGACTACAATTTTTGAATCACTTATCCAGGACATGGCCTTTATCAACAACTGGGTCTAACACCTAAGGTACTAGGTAGGAAGAAAGGGCTCTTGGGAACTTCTCTGACTCTTCTTCCTGTGGGGCTAGGGCCTTTACCTTGCAGAAAGGTTAAATCTCAAGCAGAAGAAGTCACTGACTAGAAGCTAAATCAAAGATTCAAAATCTCATTCAGAGGTATAGATAAACAAGTTGGCAATAATATATTGTAACTCTTGAAGCTGGCATGGGTAATAAGGATTCCTTATATAATCTTTCTACTCTTTTGTATATTTGAGATTTTTTGGCAATAAAAAGTTTAAAATCCTATTCAGAACAAGAGACCAATAGGATTCAAAAGACTTCTTGAGGGGTGGAGAAGCGCTTAGGCATCACTCCAAGCAGGACACCCACAACTTTCCCTTAACAGGTGGGAACCTGTTAGTCCCTGGATTGCATTTGGTTTGCATTTTTTTTCTTTCCAAAATCCTTTCATTTTTTGTGAGATTTTTGGCTTTTGTTTCATTTACATTTAGGCATTTCTTCCCAACTTCTCTTCTTTAACTCCTTCCCTCCTTCTTTGGGAATATTGATTGGTGCTGGTTGCTGCTTCAGCTCTTCCTGGTGCTTCACCATTGGTGAAACACCATGCATAAAATCTGAATTTTCCCAGCCTATTTCCATGTGGCAAAGGCTAGAATGATAAGACACTTTCTCCTACTCTGCCTTGGAAGTTGGTGTGGGTGACATGCTGCCCATTCTTGGCCCTACTCAGTCCATTCCCAGCCAACATTTGTCCTGGCCTCACTGATGTCACTAGACTCTACATGCTGACCCTTCTATTACAATCTTCATCTGAAGGTCAAGTTCCCTCTCAGAGGCAGAAAAGTCTAATGGGGACAGCTTCCAGGAGACAGGAGAGTTGACATTGTTCTTTTAGCTCAGCACTCCAGGATCTGTGACCAAGAGACCAAGACAAACAATCTTCATGCCCTTTTTAGGTCACAAGGGACATTGCCAAAAGACCTCTGGAGGTGGGTAGTACAAACCTCGATTGAGACCTGTGACTCCTCAGAGTTGGCTGAGCATATAATTATAAATTTTCCAGAAAGAGAGTATGTAAGGTCTTCTTCTCTAGTAGAGGCCAAACGCAAAGCTATCAAGCCAGGATAAAAGAGTTACGTACATAAGCCAGGGGCTGCTTGTCCTGGAGAAGCAGGAACTTGTGGTTCTGTTCTGGCCCAACATACTCAAGGACAAGAGCAAAGTGCTCAATGTACCTCAGGGAAAGACGGTCCTGTAATGTCATCATCACATCCTGTGGAAGAGAAAAGAGCCTTGAGAGGGAGATCCATTCAAGCACTAAGCTACCCTAAGCACCAAACATGGGAGAGTATGACTGAATACAAAGAATGATAGTCCTGGAGAGAAGGCTAAGATAGAAACACCAACCTTTATTGTGGCCCAGGTAATGTGCTCCAGGATGAGGAGAGTGATGCATAAGTGCTATTCAGAGGACTGGGCCCTAATGGATACCAAAGGTACACAGTGGGTGGGGAGGGGTATTTATGAACTTGGCCTGGCCAGGTATATAGCTGAGAAGATCAAGGCTGGACCTCCTTTCCTCCTTCTCCTTCCTTTCAATAAATTATTTCCTGTGTGCTTACTAAGTACCAAGCACTGTGCTGGTTGTTCTCCCACCTTCTCAAGTCAGAATGTTCGCTCTGATTTGTCCATCAACTCTTTATTTAGGAATTAACAAAAGCAAAAGCCACAATTATATGATTAAAAGTAGACTATTTCTGGATTCAAAATCTAAATCGAATGACTTGAGTTACTGGCAAAATGTTCATTTTTGATCGTAGCTGGCTTTTAGAAATAATCCATTTAGCAACTTGAAAATGTGTCGGTGCAGAGAAACTATGTTACTTCTTCATAAATTTGATTACTTCTGGGCTCTATCTGCTCTGTTGCCCTACTTTTAATATTAGGGTGTCTGGAAACCTACCTGTGGGGGCTGCCAACATGTCAATTTGACATTTCTGCTATCTATTTGTTGTGACTTTGGCCTACGCTGTGCTCCAGAGTTTGTGTTTGTGGAGTTAGCATTGCTCAGCTTCCAAAGGCAGGGAAGAAGCAGGCTTGGGAATGTGAAGCTCCCTTATGGCCAGGGCTGCCAAATAACCCCCTCAGTGAACATGAAAAGATGTTGAGCCATTTAAATGTTCAGCTGGAAATTGGTAGGTACTTGAGAATATCTCTTTGCATTATCTAAGTAGTCACAGAGGGACCAGTGTTGTTGGAGCTCTTGCAGGAACAAATGAGTTTTTCTTTGCAGTTCAGCTGCACTGGGATTGTGGACAGCCAAGTTAGTGATTTCCAACTGGTGTTACAAGTGTAACAGCCCCTGTGCCAGGCTGTCAATTTACCCAGGTACCTCTGTGGCACAAGTAGCTTGGTAGCCTGTCCAACTTCCAAAGAATAGCCAGTGCACCCTCCCTGAAGTCAGGATGAGATCACAAGCCAGGGGACACCGCTGTCCTAGAAGGCTGGGGCTACCTTGAAGCAACAATGGTGGTGATGTTGTGAAGTAGAATACTTGGAGAAGGCTCCAAGGTGAAAGAGAGGAATAAAGACTCTAGTGTGAGGACAGATCTACAAGGGACATACTGACCCATGAATAAGCACAAAGGATTCTGACAGAGAGAAATCCACATTTAGAGGAGGGGCATTTGGACTCCCCTGGGTTGCCTAGTTCCATTTCAATGCCCCTTCCATAGACTGAGACATTCAACAGGCAAGAGACCATCCCAGGTACCTGAAGGAGTATGTTTTGGTCCTAGGTCCCAGGGGGGCCCACCCAGGCATAAGCCTTCCAAAGAAACTCTTGGTTCAATTAACATGGGATAGGCACAATGTTTTGCAACTTGGGTGCTACTGGCACTTTGGGTAGGACAATTCTTCATAATTCAGGGACTGCTCAAATTCATACAGGACACTTCACATCTCTGACCTTGAGACACTAAATGCAGTAGCACACCGAACCATGGAGATGACCCAAAATAGCTTCAGACTTTCCCAAAAGTTGTCTGGGAGGGGACAGTGCCAATCCTGTCTGAAAACCACTGGCAAGGCCAATTCTGAACACCTGATAATTCCTCTTAGGGATAGTTTCCTGGCCCATGGATTTCTTGGCCCCAGCATGGGTACCTCAGAACAGCTTTGGGTCAAGGTAGGTTTTCTGGGCAGGTGCTGTAGTCTCTCAGCAGTCTGGACAGCTTTGAGTACATAAAACCATTCATTCTGGAAATGGCATTTTCTTACTGGAGAGAGTCCAGAAGAAGCAGGAATGGATATTTCCATCCCAGAGTAGAGATGAACTTGGGGGTTAATCATATTACCACCTCTCCTCTTCAGGACTAAGGGAATCACTACAACTTTTAGACACCTGGCTGAGCCACTTGGAATCACAGCTCAGAAATTGCTCTTCCTGTGAAAGGAATAGTCAAAGGGACTATTGCTAGACTTTTCAAATCTTGGTTCGGTGCTTAAGCTATGCTTGTAAGAAGCAAGGCATGGCTAGGCTAATCTCCCAAGAGATTGTGATTGTTGATTTCTGCATTTAAACTTGTGTAGGTGTTATTGTATCAATATAAATCATTTTTGCTTTATGAGTGGTTTAATGATCTCTCTCCTTAGCCCCTAAGATTCTAAAAGGACCCAATGTAACACCTACACAAAGCAATTTACAAATAGATGTGTGTGCAACATGCTCATGCACACACATGTACTCATGCATGCACACATACACATTTACAATCACTCACACACAGGTGGGCATGCAAATTTCCCCACCACCCTTATCTGATGGCTGTGTTTTTGTAGCTTAATGGTCATAGGAACACAAAGGCCACCTTGCTCTCGCAGTGAGCAGCTCTGTGTAGACTCAAAGGAACCCAGGGACCAGCAACTGTGTGTGCTCCAGAGAGGGAAATGCTGACCTGAGAGAAGAAAATCTGTATGTACCTTAACTGTGGTCCGGCCATCAAATGTGAATGACTTGATCTGCCCATTTTCTAAGAAAACCTTCAGGACGTTGGGAATGAGCAGAAGAGCTTCTTTCTTCATCATTTTCTGGGAACAGGCAGTGGGAAAAGGACAAGGAGAAGGGCTCATTTAGAAGAATAAGAGATGCCAAAGGAAGGGTGTAGAAAGGAAGAAAAAAGAGTGAGTAAAGGAGACAGAAAGCCAAAGATATGGAAGGACAAAGAAACAGAGGAAAGACCAGTTCAATAACAATGTTACATGGAGACCAGAACCAAATTCTCCAAGACATTGGGTCATATCAAAAGTTCACCATTTCATGTCACAATGCACCTGCATTCTACTGTGGCTTAAAGCTTCACAACTTGGAGTTGTGCTTGGTCCATAGAGACTACCACACACTGAAGGGCTGATGGGAGGCCTCTTTAGAAGCCCGCCTCAGTCACATGCTCCTATGTCATGAGACCTCTCTTTCCACCAGGCCCTTCACACATCGAGATTACATTCATATATATGCCTTTGCTCTGCCATTCCCTCTCCCCTGTGGCATCTTAGGTCCTTTCTGACCTGGACCCTGCCAACTTCCCCAGAATCATATCTTGCCATTCCAAGTATCCATGCTGTTCTTTCATGCCTCCAGACCTCTGACAAATCATCATTCAGGGACTGTCTCACTCTCTACAAGATACTTAGCATCTCTGACCCCAAGACACTAAATGCCAATAGCATACCAAACCATGGGGATAACCCAAAACACCCTCAGACATTTCTAAATGTTCCCTGAGAGTGGACACTATTGATGCTGATTAAGAACCACTGGCAAAGCTCCTTTTTGAACACCTGCTATAATTCCCTACCAAAAGTTGTCCTGGCCCAAGTATTTATTTATAGAGTGGTGCATGTTAAATTCTCAATAAATATTTGTTAAATAAAGACTGTTCCCTTTGCCTTCCTTCTTACTTCCTTGGCAAACTCCTTCAAAAGCCAGTTTACATATGAGTTTTGTAAAGCCTTGTCCAATATTATCAGGTACATGGACCTGGTGTTTCCATGTGTTCCTGTAGCAACTTATATATACCTCTTTCACTGCTCTTATCATAGTTTGACAAATATTTGTCTTTCACAATCAAATATTGAACTCAGAGCACAATAATTATGTTCTACTCAATAGAACATAATTAGTAGTCTTAACATTGAGCAGAGTTCTTGGCATGCAGTTGGTGCTCAATAAATGGCTATGGAATATCTTAGCAGTAGGTGTTTAACATGTGCTTACTTGAATGATAAGACTCATCAGAAGAATTCAATCACTTCCCCAGGCTAAGATCATCAGTTTGTATAAGAACTGAAAAGCTGCATAAGATGGCCAGATTCCTTAATTCAGTGGGTATTCATTTAGCCTTTACTATATGCCCAGCACTACGCTAAGCCCCATGAGAGCTATGGCTTAAAAAAGAGGACTTGGTCTAGTCTTACATTATTGTTGTAGTTACCTGGCACATACACACATGCGTGCACACATATACCTAGCACCCACCCAGAAGAATGCATTAGAGAATAATTATAAAAACAAAACAAATCAAAAGGTATAAGAGTTAAGGTTTCCTAGATGAGGTGAACTGAATTTTGATTTTGGAGGAGATGGTGGGTGTGGACTGTTTAAAAATACAGAAGAGAATGGTCTAGATCTAGGGACTGTCACAGACAAAACATGAAAATGTGAACGAGCAAGTCTCTTCTGGGTTTGGGTGTGCTTGGCAGTGGTGGAGAGCCAGGAGTCAAACCATGGTAGAAAGTCATGAGACATAGAGTTGGAAAACTCTATAAGTGTGACTCCCTGTTTCTTTCCCTAAACCCAAGATGCCTCATTCTTGCCAAGGCCAGAGGCCCTGGATCCCCAGACTTATAACAGAGGTGGTAGGTTTTATTTAGCACATTGAGTTGGACTCACATAATTAATTAATTGATTTTGCTTTAAAATAGAGTTGGCCAGGAAAACCCACAGGATTTATTTTTGCTCTCACTGCTTAATAAAGCCCTGGAACACAAAAGGAAAGTGATGACAGGACAGCCTGGAGTCACCAGGGCCTGGACTCCCCCAGGTCCCAACCAATGGTGTGGCTGCTATGGTACACATTGGTGGTGGTGGCAGGGTGCTGTTGTGGCATCAAGTGATTAATTTCCTCAGCACAACTAGAGTGGAAAGATTGATATATGTCTCTTTACCAGCAGAGTCTCATGCCTGATGGCCTGTCAAGAAGTGAAAGAAGTTACCTGACAGGGAACTCCTAGCTACTCTGGGGCATTTGCATTCAGACTGGTCTGGGGTGGGGGGTTGATTCTGTCTAGCTGCAGCTGGCTGAGACATATGGAGAGGGAAGTCACGGTGGAGGAAGGGGAGAGTAGAAGGAAGAGGAAGACAGGGGAGAAAAAGGGAGGGGAAAAAGAAAAGGGAGAGGAAGGGAGGGAGTTCTTCACTGGGTGGCCTGGCCTTGTTTGATTACTCTGTAATACTGAGATAGGATTGGTTGTACCTGTCTGTACTTTCCAAATTCAAGTCACATTTCCTCTGGATTTTCAAAGGCTCAAGACATAAAGGTAACTTTAGTGACTTGGACTTTAGGGTCTCCTTCACTCTGATCTACAGGGACTCCATGCTCCTCCCTTTCCTCTCTACTCACCAATTCCAGTTTTCTTCAACCTCTTCTGCCAGGACTGATATGAAGCCCAACCACCAATTATTCAGACAGCTTGCCAGTGAGTGGGGCCCTATGGTCCCTTGGGCTTTGCAATCTTCCTAGAACAGGGATAGAGGAGGGCCTGGGCTGAGTTTGAAAGTGAGAGTCAGGGAAATGGAGATGGAAGACTCCAGTGTTCTCTATCCCTTCTTCTGAGTGGCCCTGCCTCAAGGAACTATAAAAGTACTTAGCACCCCATCGATTTCCCTGCTCAGGCTGAACCTAGTAGCTTCTCTCAACTGTAGCTGTGCCTCAGTACATAAATGCCATGGGCTTCCCAAGAGCCCAGCCCATGACAGCCTGGAAAAGCACACAGGTTTCTGGTAGCTTTAGCTAAGCCCTCCCCATCCCCACCAGATATCACCAACTTCTGCAGATTCCTGAGAGACTCTGGCTATAATCCATGACTTCTTACCACACATATTTCTGCTCTCCATCCACTACTTCTTATTTCCTTATCTGGAGCAGACAGCTTAACTCATGTAAACTCCACAAAGCACTGAGAAAGATTGCTGGCTGGCTATGACCCCAAATTGGCTGGTACATGGCATGGGCTATGAAGTATTACCTGCTCCTTGAAACCATATCACTCAGTGGGAGATTCTGTACTATCTCAGTCTGAAGCACTTGCCGCCCAGCATTACTGAGAAGTATCCAGTGGCAGGGAACTGGTATTTATTTTGCATCCCTTGTGCTGGGAACATAGCAGGTGCCTAATCAAAGCTTTGTGACTTAATGAGAGTCTGTATAATTTCCCCTAGTCTGCTTTATCCTTCACCTCAGCTTTATTCAGTCAAGATATAAAGTTGCAGGACTACTTCAATGTGAAAAGAGCTCAATTTCACTAGTAACTCTCCCTTCAGATCTCTAGAAAACTACTTTTTCATTCCTGCTTCTATCAAATAGCTAAGAGATGTTTACAGAGCTGAATGTAAAAAGCTACTGGGCTAGAGATGAAATTTTTCTAAGCACCATGAAGATATTGAGTGAATTGATACATATTATTTCTCCCCAAAATGCCCAGGGCCTTCATGGACACCAAACACCCCTCACTCACTACCTACCCAGAGCCCCAAGGTCTCCATGTCCCCATCCCCATCCAATCCCTTCGTAGTACTGTCCAGTCTGAGGAGCAGCAGATGAGCAACTGCTGTAGAGATCTTGGCAGAGGGGCCTATTCTGGCCAAGGGCTGACAAGTTGCAGAAGCTGCACTTACTGTATCTGTTTCTCCAACTGCCACCTGCTCGGAAAATCCAACCTTCACAGGATTGGATCTTAGCTTGGCCTTCTTCACAGCACTGATGAAGGCAGATTTCAGGGACTGGAAAAAAGAAGACGGCTGGTGAGTTCTCCATCTTTGGGTAAAATCTGACCTTTGCCACACTGGAGTTAAGATGTCTCAGTATGGGTACACTTTCCCTTACTGATCAATAAGTCAATAAGTAAGTATTGATCCCTTACTAGGTGCAAAGCAATGTGCTAAATGCTTCTTTATATGATTGACTTGTTCTGAAAAAGGTGGGCATGAATCAAATTTGGGTAAATTGAATGCTACTGTTAATGTTCTAGGCTTAAGGGGGTTTGCAAAAATTCTTTAGTAATAACATACAATTAATTTTTATATATTTGATTTTTTAAATTTGAGATATACCTAAAAGATGGCTTTTATTACATCTGAATACAAGCATCTCAAAGAATTTACAGAAATAATCTTATTTATCTCACAGCTATGTCCCTTAGGAAGACGGCTCATAGAAAATATTATTTCAGATGTGGGAGTAAAGGGGCCTAGCACTCTAAAATGATTTGTCCACAATTTCTACACTATTCAGGAACAGAGATGGTGGAGATTTTACTTAGGTGTCCTGGCTTTCTAATTCTGGGCTTGCTACCACTTTGTTCATCCAATTCTACAATAAATGTCCTAGAGGTTATTATGCTGAATGAAATAGTCAGACAGAGAATATATAAATACCATATGATTTCACTTATATGTGGAATCTAAAGAACAAAAAGGACTAATCAAAAACAGACACAAATACAGAAGACAACCTGGTGACAGCTAAAGGGGAAGGGTTGGGGGTGGGACTGGAAGAATGAGGTAAAGGTTTAAAGAAGTACAAATTAGTAGTTGATAGATGGTAATGGAGATGGGGAACACAACATATGGAATGTAGTTAGCATTAATGTAATGGCTATGTGGAAAGCCAGAGAAGAGAAGGAGCAATTAGGAGGATCATTTTATAACTATATAAATATCTACCCAATGTACTGCATACTTGAAATTCATAAAATAAAATCTTTAAAAAATGCCCAAAGAAACAGCTAGGCTCTCTAGATCTTGATAACTGCCCCACAAATTCAGCAGGACACATGGTTAGCAAATGCTGAATCTAAGTCTTTCCTGGGTGTTCCTTGAAGGATTCAGCAGTGAATAAGACAGTTCAAACTCCCTGTCCTCAAAGAGCATCCATTCTAGGAGGGAAAGACAAACAATAAATATCTTTTAGGTAGCAAATAAGGACAATGAGGACAACCTGAGCACAGTAAGGGGCTACACAAGAGAATGGGCGAGTGAGGGTAGAAGTGATGGGGGTGTTATTTTAGACAGGATGGTCATGGAAGACCTCTTCGAGGAGGTGACATATAAGAGGAGACCCAAAAGAAGTGGAGGAGAGAAACCATCAAGGATACCTGGAGAAAGAGCTTTCTAGGCAGAAAGAACAATGAAGGCTCTGAAGTGAGAGTAGGGGTGTGATGCATAAGGAATAGCAAGAAAGCCCAGTGTGGCTACAGCAGAATGATTGAGGGGGAGGCCAGAGGGGTCCTGCTCAGAGAGACAGCTTTATGCTGGATCATGTAGGGCCCTATAAACCACGTAAACAGTTTTGGATTTTACTCCACTGGATGGTTTTGAGCAGACAGTGTTTGACTTGCATTTCAAAAGGATGCCTCTGGTTGCTGTGTGAAAAATAGTGTAGGAGTATTATGGCCAAAGTAGGGAGGCCAATTAAGAATGTACTAAAATAAGACAGTTAAAATACAATAGTGGCTTGGGCTAGGATGGTAATAATGGAGATGATGAAAAGTAAGTGAATTCTTGATATATTCCGAAGATAGAACCAAGATAATATGTTGACATATTGATGTGGGAGGTGAGAAGAGTCAACAGGAAAAATGGAGTTGCCATTTTCTGAGATGAGGAAGACTGGAGCCATGCAGTCCACCCTTCATTTTTACATGTGAAATGGAGGTTTAGGAAGAAGATATGGTTTACTTTATCACAATAATTTTGTAGTAGAGCTGAAACTAGAACCAAAATTTGGGGCTCCTTCAAACTGCCTCCCCTACCAGCCTTCCCATGGAGTCTACAATCCGGAATTTCTTTGTGTAAAGGTCCTGAAGGTCTCTGCCAGCTCAGAAGGCCATACATTAAACTATTTTCTGCCATTAGTGCTGTGGTTGAGATTCATTTACCATATCAGCCACAGGACAGCAGGACCCTAAGATAAAGATACATCAGAAACTAATTTCCTCATCAGGTCTGGGTCCCTGGTCCCAGCTGTGTTTTCTTCCTTAGCCGGCAATCTCCCTTCCCACAGAGAGCACATTACAGAAAGCCACCTGTTCAACCAGAGTCCAGAAGAACCTCAGGTAGTGGGTCTTGGTCTTGCCTACATGACAAAAAAAAGTTGAAGGAGCTTTTAAAACCTGATGTCCAAACCCCAACCCAGACCAATTACATGGAATTCCTGGGGATGTGGCCCAGGTATTGGCATTTTTTTTAAAAAGATTCTGATGACTTAAAAATGCAGCTAAGGTTGGGAACCCCTAAGTTAAAGGGACCTTATACTTCTCATTCTGAGCCATGGGAACATTTTAGTAGCAGCAGACAATACAGCACAACAAAATCTAGGGCTGGAGATCACTGCAGAACTGCAAAAAGTGATTACAGTTTTGATTGTTCATGGGAGTCAAGAAATGACTTTGCATGTTGCACAGTTGGGTGCTCCAATCCTGGGCAAGGAGGTGGAGGCTGTAGCAGGAGCAAAAAAAAAAAAAAAAAAAGGAGGCAAGAGAGAATGATCTGTAGCTATGTTCAGGCACCTCTGCTGATGTCATCTCCACCGTAGTCCAAATTTCCACTTGAGGTGCCACAGACATGAGGCAGCCAAAATTTTCATTTTACCTGACAGACACCTTCTCCTTTCTGTGATCATTTGACATCAGATGCTCTCATGCACAGTGTGGATCAAAGCATCTCTAAAGACCTAAATGAGCCATGCAGTCCACCCCTCATTTTTACATGTGAAATTGAGGTTTAGGAAGAGGATATGGTTTACTTTATCAAAATAATTTTGTAGTGGAGCTGAAACTAGAACCCACATGTCCTGAGTCTTGGATTAGTGATTGTTCCCCATGGCAGACTAAAGCTGAAAGTCCATTCCTGACTTTTCATCCACTGATTCTGGTTCTACCTTGATCTTCTTGAATGGATTCGAACATATGAAGAACCCCAACTGGTATCCTTTTATGTATTCACCTATGGGGAGGGAACAGCCTCCTTGCTATCCTTACTAAAAGTCTAATATTAGATGCTGTCCTAGAGATACCACTACAAACAAGATTCAGATATTTATAAGAGCAAAATCATGAAAGAGTACATAAAACTGCCAATATTTTCAGGAATTATAATAATTTTTATGTGTGTTGTAGAGCTATTTTTAGCTAGTTTGTGTCATATTACTCATTGACCCTTGTCCTGTTGGTCTCTAAAACTCCATCCTTTTCTCAGTCTTCAGCTTCAATCGCTGATAGTGACTCACTCATTGCCAGCTGGTCTCTGCTACATGTCACGGAGTCATATCTATCCTTATGCTTTGACACCGGTGACACCTGCTTTGTAGTATGGATATGAGGGGCTCTCATAGGTCACCCTGTCCCAAAGCATCTTCCAAAGTTCAGCTATTGGTCCTGAAGTTTTTAATACTCAGGTCACTCATTTCAACTAAAATATTGAGAATTGGGAAGGCCCTGGTCAAAACGTGAATGTGTTACCAGAGTGGAGTAATGAACACAATTCAGGGGCCAGCAGACTATGGGCCTGCATGGGCCAAATCTTCCATGCCACCTGTTTTTATAAATAAAACTTTATCAGAACACAGCCATGTTCTTCATTTATATATTGCCTTTGGCTACTTTTATGCTATAATTTATGGCCTACAGAGCTTAAAATATTTACTATATGACTCTTTACAGAAAAAGTTTGCTGACCCCTGCACTAATTCATTAGCTATTTCTAAAACTTTTCTGATGATAAAAATTACTGGAGAATATTTGTTAAAACACAGATTCCTGGGCCCATACCAGATTTAACAAGTCAATCTCTGAGGGAATGGGGCCTAGGAATTTATGTTGTTGAAAATGTCCTAACCCATTAACCATAGATTAAGTACCTTAAATCTGGGACATCTGAGCTCTTCACTGACCCATTTTTCCTTCAAGCAGCTGTGAGTCTTATTTTGCAATAGGCCCCCTTTCTGGCTAAAATGAATTTTGGCTTAAAACACAGAACTAGAATTACTAAGTAACTCTGGGGCCACTGCAAGTCCCTTGAAACAAATATAAAGCCAGTATCTTGGTGGAATAAACAATAGAGGAGAGAGCCTTCCTCTCCCTCAGGATTGATTTCAGCACCTGGTAATTCTCTGGCAATTTTTAAATTTGGTGGCTCTATTAGTAGAGATTTTAGGATTGTATTCACTCATATCTTGGCCAAAGTCAGGTATATAACCAAACATTTTAATGCATGATAGTGCCCTACTACTTTGATAACTATGAAAGGATTTGAAAAGGATAGAGCTCAGGTTTCTGAAGCTTTTATAGCATCCTGATTCTCCTTTCTGCTGGTTCACTATCTTTGACATCTGAGCCTACTTATAAGCAAACCCACAGCAACCACTGTGGGAGCCTGGGACAATGGAGGATGATCCTGGTTTCATGGACTCACTGATAATGGACCCAGGGGGCCTTCCTTCCTTCACTCAGGACCACTTGAAGGTGAATACGTCCTCTTCTCGGCTTCTGAGGCCCGACACAAGCCATACATGACCCTCACTCCGCATCTAATGGTTAGTCAGGTGGTACTTCCCACAGCTCCCTGGACACACTGGGCTTCTCCCCATTTCTGTACCTACTTCATACTATTTATTTACTATCTCTGACCTTCAGGGCCTCTGGTGTCCCTTTTGCACAGCTAAATGACACCTCTAAACTCCAGTTCAAATTCTACCTTGGTCCTGAATCCTTCTCCAAATTCTCCATTCCCCTTCTTGAATTTCCTATAGTATTCCTTGTTTATCTATCTACATAACCATTGCTCCTGTTCCCAACCAGGTTATAAAAGAAGAGATGACATTTTATATTACTACATCTCCCCCTAGCACCAAGCATAGCGTAGTGCAGAAAACAAAAGATAGTAGTTGATTGCTAAAGTTAATAATGAACTACTTAATCAGTTCAGCAAGTATTGTTGAAAACTATATTTCAAGAAGCTCTGTGGAAAAACAGTTCTGCAATGGTTTTCGTTTTTTGGCTTTTTTTTTTCCTGGCCAGGTAGCTCCAAGCAAAGGGGATTCAGGCTTTTGGGGTACAGGCTAAGTTTTCAGAACCAGAAAATTAGAGTTTCATTTGAAGGGACTGTCTACTTGCTGTACCATTGTAGGTCACAATCCATTACTTTATCTATTTTAAAATATTTATTGAGGACATACTATGTGCCAAGGTCTAAAGGTACCAAAATTAATACATAGTCAATCATGGGGAACAGTTGGTCACACAAAGATTAAAGAACACCCTTAAATACATATGGGCTTAATAAGTGGCTCTTTATACAGAATGGTTTGAGGGGCTCTGGGAGAAGACTCCTGTGACTATCCAAAATACACCAAAATAATCTGCTATGGTTAAGAGTCATTCCATTAGAAAGAAAATGTCATCTGAAAGAGACTACATAGTAGACCAACAGCTCCTGGTATGTACCTTGGCTACATATCTAAATCACTTGAGGAGACTTTTCAAAAGACCAATACCTGGGCTCCATCCCCAGGGCTTCTAATTCAATTGGTCAGGGTTAGAACCCAAGTAAGAGCTTCTCAGGTGGTTCTAATGCATAGCCTGAGTTGTGAACCACTGTAGCAGATTAGTAAGTGGGCACTACCCTAAGCTTCCTGGGTGCCACATGACTTCTCCCCTGGGACATCTTTGTAAACAATCAGCTAAAGGGTTAACATCTGGCATAGTCAGGAGGCCTCCAAGACTCCGCTCCAGTGCTTATGGTTGGCTTATATTCTGATTGGATGGTCCCTATTGTACAGGTTGCTAATTGTTTTGACTATCATCCCTGTGTGAATGTGTTCCCCTATAGCTACACTCCATGGGTTTAGAGAAGATAAAGCCAAGGACTAGAATTAAGCTCTCTGAGGGCAGAAACCCTGTCTGTCCCATGCACTGCTATATTCCCAGCCTGGAAGAGCACCTAGAAGAGCACCTGGAACAGTAGGTATTCAGTAAATGTTTGATGAAGAATTAATTAATTAGAAATTCTCACTGAGGTTGGTTAGACAAAGTTGTTTGGAACACATGAGTCCCAAGCCAAGTCTTAAAGGAAATAGCCATCTATTAGAAGAGATGTGGACTAGTAAAGGGACAGAAATCCGTAGGGCAGTAGGGACTAAGACATGTACGAGGAGAAGGAAAGTAGCCTGGCCATAGCACAAAGGCCATTGGATGAGACAGTGGGGTCATCAGAACTGGGGGGCCAAGGAGTGTTGGAGGCACTGGGATGAGAGTTGAGACAAAGATGGACACTTGAATTCAGGTTGCTGTAATGGCTAGAAGTAGGATTTCCTTCATTGCTTCAACAAATATTTATTGAGTATCTACTCTGTGCCAGGTGCTGTTCCAGGCACTGAGGATACAGTAATGAACAAAACAACTGTCTCTTCCCAAGTAGAGGTGAAATTCGAATAAGGGAGAAAGACAATAAATACATTCAAATATAACATTTCATGGGAATGTAAAATGTTACAGTCACTCTGGAAAATAGTCTGGCAGTTATTTTAATAAAGTAAATATGCATTTAATTTATAACTGAACAATGGCATTTTTGGGCTTTTGTCCCAAAGAAATGAAAACTCGTGTTCACAAAAACCATGCACAGGAATGTTTCTAGCAGCTTTATCACACCAGCTAAAACCTGGAAACAACCCAGAAGTCCTTTAATGGGTGGATGACTAAACAAATTGTGGTACAGTATGGAATACCATGGAATACTACTCAGAAAAAAAAGGGGGGGATAAACTAATAATACACGCAACAATTTGGGTGAATCTCAATGCTATTATGTTGAGTGAAAAAAAAAGCGAATCCCAAAAGTTTACATATGATATTATTCCATTTATATAGTATTCTTGAAATGATGAAATTACAGAAACTGTAGAACAGATTAGTGGTTGACAAAAATTGGAGGGTGGGGAAGAGATGCTTGTACATATACAAGGGCAACATGAGATTTCTTTTTAGTTAAATAACTGACCAGTGTCTTGACTGTGTTGGTGGATACATGAACCTACCCATGTGACAGACTGACATTGAACCATAACTACACATTGTATTCCACGTTGTATGGCTTTGGCTTAGTTTTGATATTGTACTGTAGTTATGTAAGATGTAGCCAATGGGGTTAAGGGTATACAGGGATGTCTCCACTAGCTTTGCAACTTCTCGTGATTCTACAATTACTTCCAAAAAAAAGTTAAAATATGTAATGTTTCAATTATGATGGAAAATTAAGAATATCAGGAGATAGTAACAGGTGGATACTGTCCTAGAAATAGTAGTCAATGAAGGCTTCTACAAGGGGGTGATATTTGAGGAGACCAGACAAACATAGTAACCCACAATGAATCTCTGATCAGAGCAGTCCATTCTAATCACACAACAAGCATGTTTTCAGGGGAGAGCTGGTAGCCATTTTCATGGCAGGAGATTGGGGAGTGGGGACCAACTGCCCACTGCCCACTAGACAACTGCATATGTGCAGTAAGCGGGGAAGAGAGAGACCTATTGATAACACCCACTGAGGGGCAGGGCTTCCCTGCCCAGAGACAGAGGAGAGCTATGATTGAGAAAGGTCTAGCTGCCAGGAAATGTGTGTGTGTGTGTGTGTGTGTGTGTGTGTGTGTGTGTGTGTGTGAGAGAGAGAGAGAGAGAGAGAGAGAGACAGACAGAGAGACAGAGAGAGAGAGACAGACAGAGAGAGAGAGAGAGAGAGAGAGAGAGAGAGAGAGAGAGATAGCACACACGTGTGTGCTTCATACTGACACAGAAGAACGCTGGGGATCATGGAGTGAGATAGTTAGTGCCAGAGTTTGAGTTAAACCTTGTCCCGCTAACTCACACCTGTGCACTGTCCTTGGCTTTGCACAGAAATGTCATATCTTTCTGGGAAATCTTTCAGTCCATCTCTGCCTGAGAAATACTGCCCCATCATTGAAGGTCCAGCTAAAGTGTATCTTCTTCTATGAAGCCTCCCCTGATTTCATGCTCCCCACCCCAACAGATGTGACCTCCCTGTGGCTATGAGATGGTGGTGAAACATCAGTGCTGGTACAGGGGAGTATTGGGGACATGAGGGAGGGACAACCAGGCTGAAGAAGGAAGGAGAGCTCAGATTTCGTACATGAAAGTTTTGCACCTGAATTTGTGCATTTAAGTCAAAATTACTATAAGTATATAACCTAGTAATGGACACTGAACATTCTGA
Source organism: Macroglossus sobrinus (assembly GCA_004027375.1). Taxonomy (NCBI): domain Eukaryota; kingdom Metazoa; phylum Chordata; class Mammalia; order Chiroptera; family Pteropodidae; genus Macroglossus; species Macroglossus sobrinus. Next base: position 62,512 of record PVKZ01002472.1, read on the forward strand.
ATCCAACTCTTGAGGAGAGAGTCCAGGGATTTTTACTTTTAATAAGTAGTCCTGGTGACTATGATCAGGCAAGTTTGGGAAATACTGTTCTAGTCTAAACCTTCAATTTACAGAAGAGGAAACAGGTTCAGAAAAAGTAACTGAACTTTTAACTGGTCACACAGCCAGTCAATGACTGAACCAGGATAAATGTCAACCTGTTTGTCTAACTATGCCTCCCCAGCAACTTTATGTTAAATCCTTTCCCGCCAGTGTTGGGTCTCATACATTGCAGGCCATTTAGTAAATACTTATATGAATGAATAAATAAGAGTAGCACCCACCATCTGCAAGGACTTTATGAGACTTAGATACCAGACAGATAAAATTTGATGGGGCCCAGCAAAAAATATGTAGAAAATGTCTGGAACTGTGGCAGTGGCTAGCTTAAGTGGGGTAAGCAGAGGACTCGAGATGGAATATAGCACTGTATAACCCTTAAAAATCCTCAAGCCTTGAATATGAGAGTAGACAAGATGTTCAGAAGGTATGCTTTAAGTTCACCCTGAAATCCTTGGCTCACTAAATGTTAGTCCTAGTCTCTCCTCCCATCCTCTCTCCCATCACTGTCACTTTCTGATATGAGGTCCTCTCATCTCAGTTAAGAGGAAAGGCAGATGGCAAAGCGGCTAACTCACCTGATGAGTGTGCAGAACTGTAAAAATGATGAATTCCTTAGCAGTCCTATATAGAGAAGAAGGAACAGGAGAGTAGTGTATCATGCACTAGGTATTCATCTAGCACAAGAAGGAACACCAGAATTTTCCTTTGAGCTGCATTCTGGTATATGGATTAGTATAGAAGGCAATCTAAGTATCTGCATGGGTGCCTTGCCTCCCATCATTTGTGGTAGCCAACATAAGCCATCTGTATAGGTTCACAAAGGCATGTGAAAATGGTATTACTGTTATCTCTAAGGTTATAATTTTTCAGGTCTTCTTTTTATCTTCCTTCTCACATTCCCTGTAGAAATCCCCAAACCTTAGGAACAATTTTATCTGTAGACTAGAAAATTCTCATGGAAAACTAAAAGCCTGAACTATGGAACTCAAAGGGCACACAGTCAGAGTCTTGGGAACCATGTACCATGATTATTGGCATTCTGATATTTAATAAAATGGGAAATTCAAAGGAAAAACCCAAAGGAAGTTATTTGGTCATCATGACTCATACTCAGCAGATTTGTTTTAATTGAAGTACCAAAATATGAGAGCCAGGAAGCCACAAATGGAAGCCAAGTCTCTCCAGATAGCAAATACTCAAAAAGATGAAGAATTTGAAACTCTTCTGACAAGAATTATGCTGATGATCAAACAGGATGTGAGGTATAAACATTTTCTCCCAGGAATAGATAATACTTTTAAAAAACTGAAAGTCCTGGAAAGAGTTTGCCTTGAAGGAGTGTCCCTTTTCCTTGTTGGCCTTTTAAAAATGTTTCTTGGAACAAAGGTATTCAAGAAGCAGAGTCAACTTGCCCTTGGTTCTGGGCATTCAAGAAAGGCTAAGGTCCCCTGCTTAAAGACTTGGGACATTACCCATAATCAACATGGCAAAGTTCAGGGATGAATCAGCTCCTGGGTCTGGGAAGCTCCCAGGAGAAGAAAGTTGTGTTTCAGAAAAAAACACCACAGGAAAACCTGTCTTTTGAACAGGGCAGGGGCATAGTGTAAGTCACCTTATGTAACTCTCTGCTCTGGACTCTATCATGTTTCCCTATTTTATGTAGAACAAACTCAAAGTTCTTATAGGGGCTACAACTCTACTTTGCCCTTACCCCACTCCACACACTGGCTTCTCTCCTATTCCCCAAACATGCATACACATTCCTGTCTCAGGGCCTTTTCCCTTGCTCTTCTTTCTTTCTCCAACAACCTCACCTCCTTTGTCTTTCTTCAAATGTCACCTTCTCAATGATGATGACACTGACCATGCTATTTAAAGTTGCATTCTGCACCCCTGTGCCCAGCACCCCTGACCTTCTTTATCCTGATCCACTTTCTATTCTTCGATAATATCCATCAACTTCTAGTATACTGTATGATTACTTATTTATCATGTTTCTTGCTTATAGTGTGTCTCCTTCCATTAGAATGTAAACTCCAATGCACAAGTTTTTGGTCTGCCTTATTCACTCCTGTATATTCAGTGCCTAGATCAGTGTCTGGTACACAGTAGATAATAATATTTCTTGAATGAATGAATGATCCACTAACCCCTGAGGTTATCAAATGAGTAAGCTCTGTTTTGACCCTGAAGGAGCTCTGGACTCCCTCACGAAATTGGGCTACCTTGTTCCAGGGTACAAAGATAACCAGTGGAAGCAAAGCAAAAACTTCTGAGGGCTGGGGCTGAAAGAACCACAACATGCCCAGAAGGGGTTGAGAGAAATCACCTCATACTGGTATGGTGGTAGAGGCAGAGAAAGAACTTGCAGAAAAGACAAACTAAAGGTCATTAGGGACCAGACACATTCCAAGATATTGAGCTGGAGGTGGAGCATGTCAAGGAAAACCTACTCTAGACTTCAGGAGAGAGCATTCCAAACCCCTCCAGAGCTAGAGAGAGGGTGTGTGGGTGATATGTATGTGTTTATGTGGTGCAGTGTGAGGTAGGGGAGTGTGCATAGTGTATGTGTGTATGTATGAGCATGTTGCACACATGCGTATGAAATGTGTGTAGTGTATGGTGTGTGGGGTGTGTGGTGTATGGTGGCATGGTATATGTATGTGCATAGTGTGTGTGTTGTGTGCAGTGTGCATGTGTGTGGTATGTAATATGTAGTGGAATGGTGTGTGTGTATGTGTAGTGTGTGGTGTGCATGGTGTGTTGTGGTATGTGGTGGCATTGTGTTGTGTATGTATGGTGTGCATGGTGTGTGTATGTAGTATATGATGTCATGGTGTGCATCTGTGTGGTGTGTATGTACTATGTGATGCTATGGTGTGTGTGTTGTATGTGGTATGTGGTATTCGTAGTATGTATGTATATGGTATGTGTGTGGTAGCTAGTGGCATGGTTTACGTAGGGGTAGAGGGGGAAATCATTGTAGTTATTCCCATGTACAGATGGTTGTGATCCTGACACTCCTCTCATCTGCTTCCATCTGTGCAGGGCATGAAGGGGTCACACACACTGTGAACAAAATATACAATAGCAGGTTCCCTTCCTCAACCCACTGGCCAGGGATCTGGATTTTCTCCTTGTTTTTCTTGTAGGGCATGGAGCAGGGGGAACAATGTCTTCCTCATACTGTGCTTATCTCAGAGTGTTCTTTTAATGGCATATTTAGTTCTCATTGGTCACCTGGTCCGTCCCACTGCACAGTAAGTTAAAAACCAAGGGACTTGAATGAGGGGAGCAGCTGGGTGGAGGAAGTGAGGTGAGCTCTGGCATGAAGCTGTTCTTTGTGTTTGCTCACATCACCATAGAAGGCTAAGCCAGAGTGTGTGAAGACCACTGGGGCTCTAGAAGGGCTGGCCACTGAAGTCCTACACAGCCAGGAGCACTGGCTAGGGCTGCTGTTCCTGGGAGGGCTCCTTTATCAGAGCCATGGAGGACTGTGGTAGCCCTATGCCACTAGTGAGGCAGGGTAGGGGGCAGTGCTCAGCTCCTGCCAAGGCCCAGAAGGCCCTTATTACCTGATGAGTTCTATGAACCTCTCCCTGGGTGCTTCACTCATGTCCTCCTCATTAATAGCCACAATCTGGTCACCAGCCAGGAGCTTGTCCTCAGAGGGGCCTCCTGCAAAGGAGAGGAGAGAAGTGTGAGGGCTTGGTCCCACTGCTGGGAAAGTGCAGGTCTGAGTGGGAGTCACCAGTATTTGAGGGAACTGAAGCAGATGCTGAGGCCTACAGGAAATGGTGCAGGCTGTGTGGTTCCAGTGGTGGGGGTTTTGTGTCACTTCTGCCTGTGGCAGATGGAGGGCAGAAGATTGAAGAAAGAGAATAGAGTAGACCTTCTTCAGCTGGGAGTGGTGTGGTAGCAAAGGCCTCAGATGAGGTTAATGAGTGTTCTCCTGGTTTGGTTATAAAGAGGAACATAGACTTTCATTTCACAAGGTGGCATCTGCTCAGGCCCAAGGAATGACTTCCAGATTAATGGAAGTGGTTCAGGTGACAGGAAGAATCTTCTTACTTGAACATTATTCATACTTACTGCTCTAGAATGATTTAGGTATTCACTTGCCTGAGGCCAGGGGGATCAACTAAAGACCCAAAGGGTTTTTTTTCTTTCAACTCTGATGGATGCTCTTCTCCCATAAGTGAAGGAAAAAAGTCACAGACCTTAAATTATGGGCAGTTGGAAATTTGCTTTCTCTCCTTCTCATCTTTACTATTGAGGTTAAGAAAGCAGACCTGTTTGAGGGACGTACCTTCTTGGTTGAGGTAGCGAGTGGGGATAGAGGAGAACAAGCAGTGCTGCCTCTGGTGTTTTGCAAAGATCTTCTTGGGGAAAAGCTTTTCAGAGATTCAGGAAGAATGAGAAGTCAGAGTCAGCCTCACTCAAATCCCCCTAAAATGTTTAATGACATGTCCCAAGCTCACACCTCCTTGGACTCTTATTTGTGTCCACTTTAAAGTGCCAGATCTCAACTGCTCCCTCTCTCTAGAAAGAAGTGTGCTGTGCAAATTCCAAAAACATGAATAAAAACCAAGCAATTATGTTGCTTGAGCACACAGCTCAATGGCTCTGGAGCATGGGGCCTGTCTGCTGAGGGTAGCTATGCTGGCTTAGTCAGCAGGGTTTACCACTTCAACTGCAGTGGCCCTCAACCAAATCAGCAAATTCTCCCAACAGCACAGTGACTTCAGGATCAGAGAATGTGGTGGAGAACAGTTCACTCTTTGCAGCCAGCCAGACCTGATCTCTATGACCTTGGATGAGACATTTGACCTCTCTGAATCTCTCTTTCCTCATCTGCCACATGGAAAAATATCAAGATCTAAACATATAAATGTTGGGAGGATAAATGAGATGATGAATGTATAGTACTTAAAACAGTTGATTGATGTCGGTAAGAATTTGAAAAATGGTAGTTATTATGTCCTCCAAGGGACAGTTTCTTCAACTAATTTCAAACCTTCTATCTACTTCTGTCCAAAATACCAATCTTTTAGGTGGAGGTGACTCTACCTATTCCCTTTCTCCCTCCTTTTTTCTTTTCCTTCTTTTTAATGAAAACTATTCACATGGAAATCAACTCTCTGATCACAGTAATAGGTAGCCTCAATTTACTGCTGTTTTCACAAAATGGTTTGTTGGCATGTTCAACCATAATCATTCTTCTCCAGGATACTTCTTGTCTTTTCTTATGATCTCAAATACAGAACCAAACAAGTCTTCTGCTGTTGGGAGCCACCTAGGCCAGAAGAAGCTCTGTGGATCAGCCCAAGTCTTCATAGGGCTGGGCCTGCCAGCCTCATAGCTTTCTGTGGCCCTTGCCTGTGGCTTTCATTCTCTCCACTCCTCCAACTTTTCCTCTTCATTATACTGCTTGAAGGTGACATCCTGATCTAGGCCTGAGGGCTTCCTTCTACCCTGTGAATTCTATCTCCTTTGAAATGAAAGAAGGGGCTCCTGGTGGTCTGTTATTAACTTTTTTATCCGGTTCCTCTTATCCAGGACAAATTTGACCTGTGATCAGAGACTCCAAAACATTTTCCCAAACTGCATGAAGAGAGAACTTACAAAAATCTTTTTCTTTTCCTTTGAGGGTTGCAAAATTCATCAAATTTCTGCTAGACTAGTTTGTACTCTGGCTGCTCCTCTCGACTGAGTGAGAAACTGTTGTAAACCTCTAAAGCCTTAGGCCCAGCAAATTAAAAATAAAGCTGCTTTTTTTCTGTCAAAGCCTAGAAGATTTGGAACAAAACAGAGCTTTGGCCCTTTCCCATTTCATTCATGATGGCATGTTACACAGTTCAGGTGGGACTTTCACTTGTTCAATCCTACATGGCCCCATTCAAGCCCCACTTCTCCACATGGCATCAGACAGACTCAGGTGCAAATCCTGGCTCTGCTGCTTTCTAGCTTCATGTCTCTGGACAAGTAACTTCTCATCTCCTTTCCTCATTTATAAAATGAGAATGATATTACTTACCTTGAAGGGCTGGCTGTGAGGATTACAAAAGATGATGCAAAGCGCAGAGGAGGTGCTTAATCAATGGTAGCTATTCTTATTGCCACTATGGCATTCAGATATTTCATTCTCCACTCTCCTCATCTCCCAGATATGGTCTGTATACTGATTCCAGTCTTCAATGGCTGACTTTTTTCATGAGTGTGTACTAGTCTCCACAGCCTGATGATTAAATTCTTGGGGATGGAAACTCTGTCTTGTACTTCCCTATAACCTTGCTGGGCAATCTATAAATATTTGTTGAATTGAAATTAAATATCTCATCCAAGGCAATATGGCTTTTCTATGAAGGTTTACTAAGACCCAGACCCTACTAAACCATCAGCTGTAGCCTTTGCTTAGAGCTCCAAGCAGCCTCAATGGTCCATGCTAATTAGTCTCAAAAGAATAGCTCCCTCACACAGTGATTGGCTGGCAAGTCTTCAATCACTCTCCATGAATTCCTTCATAACATAGTGTACTCAGGAGCTCTGCTCTTTAAGGTGAGTGGGCATTGGCGGGTAGGAGCCAGGGCCAGGGAAACACCCTGTGGGACACCTACCTGGCCTCACAGATCGCACCACCACAGGCCTCTCACTGCCGGCCATGAAGCCAAAGCCATATATAGGGTCTTGGTGAATGGTCACTTGTCGCAGCGTCTCTGCTGGCAGCTGCTCACATTCCATATCATTTGTGCTCTCTTCCTGTATCACATTACTGGGAGAAGGGGAAGATGGGAGCAAAAAAAAGATGCAAAGGCAACTAAGCCTCTGAACCATCTGGGAGGGACACCAATTAGGGTGCTGGCCATGGCACCTGGGAGTTCACACACTTAGCTTCCTGCATCTTCTGCAACTAGCAGAGGTGATGACTAACTCCTATTTCAGACTGGAAGAAAAGGACTCTAGAAAAGAGAAGCCACTTGTCTATAAGGCCAAAGCCAATGGAAGAAGCTGGTACCACAAAGCCTGACATTAGGGTTAGCCTTTTCCTCAAGATATTGGGACTCTAGAAAGAATCTAAATGCAAGTATGTTATTTTGAAAGTTAATTTGTAGCACCCACTGAATTGGCTATTAGGTCCCTAAAAGAAACCAAAACCTTGAAGGAAGGAACTACAAAACAGGCAAGTAAATCAGAAAGAAATGTGAAGTTGTTTCCAAATGTGGAACACTTTCATGAAGTCCTTGTGCAACGTTAAACTTTAATATCCCTTAGGTTATATATAGCAACAAACTATTTAGATGGCATATATAAACAAGTGGGCTAATGTTGAGGGTCATTGCTTTACACAACTGTACATAATGCCAGCTTATTTCAGTTAACAGGGCAACTGGAAAATGGCTCCTGTGGGCAAGAAGGGGAGTTGCATTCTGTGGCTAACAGCAGACCGGAATCCCACATGAACTCTGAGATGAGAAATTTCTGCCCAAATACCTGGGAGAGATTACAGATGGCTCTTCTGATACCCACAACTTACGTTACTGAAGCTTAGGAATTACACAAGGACTTTATAAAGGTTTCACAGCAAGGACCAAGGTGAAGCATACTGCAGGCAAGGATGGGCCTGAGCACAGTATTGGAATGAAGAACCTTGAATAGTGAGGACACTGGATGCCAGGGATAGGGAAGGAGGTAAATAAGGTAATAAATGGCTATTGGACAGGGTAGGGCAGGTGGAAGTGAAAGAGAAGGCAACAGAGCCAAGAGACCCAGAGCCTGAGCTCCTTGACTTGGTACCATTCTACCCTATGGCTTCCTGGTCTAATACACAAGTTGAGTTCCCTAGCCTCAGTGTGTGTTTTCTTAAAAATTAATGTTACAGGCATAATCCTTCTGAACAAGATACAGAGGGCCAGGAACTAGTATAAAGTTTGTAAAAGAAATGGTAGGTCTGACACTATGAGAATGATTGATGACTAGTTAAGAATACTTAATTCCTCAGTAGCAAATGGTTTCAGGCAATTAGGTCATTTATCAGGACACAAATTCAGGAATTAGAGAAGAACTTTAGGACTATTTATGGGGGAAGATTTACAATAATTGTATAAAAGAGAAATTCATAGTCCTGAGCTTGTCTCTCTCATAGAACTCTGGGAAGAAAGACAGACCATGGCTGATTTGAATTCAGCCACATCAACGCTAGCTGCACACAAGCTGGCTTGGGGTTTGTTTGTCACCCTTTAGGGAGGCAAAAGGGGCTGCTAGGATAAGGTCAAGCCTCCTGAAGGTGAATTCAGAAACTGGCTCCTTCCTTCCTACATTGCTAAGACAAATGGTTACTTTTCAACAGAAAGTCACTCAGAAGCTGGAACATGGCTGGCCAGTGTCCTGGATAGGCACCCTCCCAGGACAGGGATTCGGTGACAGTGGCCTCAGGCTTATATCTCTCTCATTTCTGCTTCTGGTGGCAAACAGGAACTCGGCCTTGAAGGGAAACAGAGAACATCTTCCTGCAGCTGTCATCTTTCTTTATCCCTGGGTTGCTTCTGAAATGTGCATTTTGCATCCTGTTATCCCACCTTATGGACATGGAGAGGGCTTCTTCTTGGCATGACACCAGCTCATTTCCAATATGGACACAAGTCAGGGCAGGTTGAAGGATGAGAACCTGTGCAAACTGTGGCACAGGGAGCAGGGACACCAGCAAGTAAGATCCAGACATATGTTGGAGTGCTCTGTATACAGTCCTGAGCTCAGGGCCCCCTGGCCACTATAGACTCAGTTTTGCCACCATTTTCTTTTTCTGAATCTGGCGACACTTCAGCCATCACTTGGTCTTTAGGTACCACCAATGTTGATGAGAGACAAGCTAAGAGCCTTTTGTGACACAAGTGTTCTGCTTTACTGTTTTGACTCATGTTTATCCATCAACAAGTATTTATTGAATGCCTACTCAGAGTCAGGGTTCCAGGGGACATAAGAGAAGTCACCGAACTCTGCCATCAAAGAGCTTCTAGTCTAGTGGTGGGGCAGGAGACAAATGTACACTGAACAAGAAAATTAGAGTGGTAACTGATATTAATATATGAAGTCCATCATTAAGATACAAGTTGTGTATTCAGAGAAGGAGCTGGAGGAACTGGAGAGGGCTCATGGAACAGGCAGGGCATGATGAAAAGAGAGAGAAGAAGCCAAGCTCTGCGCATGGGCAGCCGCCATCTTCCCACAGGGGACTCAGTTATTTTTCTCAGAGCCATAGACATGTCTCCAGGTGTGACTGGAGCATATTCATCTCTGGATTGTTCCTGAGTTAGACAAACTGTCCCTAACTAGATCCTCCCCAAATTCTGCAAGCAGCCCTTTCTTCACACTACCTAGGCATTCTGACAAATCTGTGGTCAGAAAAGAAACACTCCCATTAACAGACCAGAAGGCAATTTTATAGTGCAAAAGGAAATTGTCCCTTTCCTCCTGGGATTTGTATCTTTCTGTGTCTACAGCTCAGTTCCTCTGAAATCTGCTAAATGTCTGAAGACTTGGAAATGACACTGAAGGCAAGCAGTGATAGATGACAGGAGCTTGGCCTTCAATGGGTCATGTGACTTTCTTCCTGGGGAAAATAGGCAATTTGGCTTTGAAAGATATTTGGCTTCTGTTCCCTTCAAACAGGGGAACTCTGAATAAAATTAAGAAGCAGCCAAAACTTATGGTCCCCGCAACCTGGCTCATTATTGTTTCTGGTAAATGCTATTTTCTTCTGTTGTTTGTCCCAAAGTACACAATGTCTTCACTCTGTCTCCTTCTTATCGAAGACCCCCAAAGGTATCCCCTCACTGTGTACCAGGCTTGCCCCTCTGGTCAGTGACCAGGATAAAAGACTAGTCTTTTTCTTTTGCCTAACGATAACAACACTTATAGCCATGTGGTTCTTTTCATTTTTACACACATTACCTCATCTGAGAAAAGGGCTTTCACATCAATTATCTCCTCACAATCTCTAATTGTCCTGCTCCTACTCCATCCCAGCTCCCAAGGTAGGCAGGAAAAAAATGAATCAAAGAGGTGAAGCACATTAGCAGCCCAGTTGGAGCCAAATCTATCTGACAAAGAGTGTACAATCTTGGCACCCCCACCTACACCCACTCACTCAGAGGCCTGGACCCTCTGGTTATTGAGTCTCCATCACAGGACTGGCCCAACCCTGTAGCTAGCAGCATCCTGAGCCCCAGCCAGGCCTGGATGACAAGCCCATATCCTAATGAACCTGTTTCCAATCCTGTTCACTCAAGAGTTGTTGGAAGAATAAAATGAGATCATGGCTACAGAAGCACTTTGGAAGGTTAGATGTATCATGCAGATGCAGATGTAGTAATATTACTGGTAGCATTATTTGGGGAGGCCAGAGAGGCAGAGAAAGACAGCTGAAGATAAACTTCACCCACTTCACACAACCCAGGTCCTTCCTCCATCAACTCCTTGCTTTTAAGAGGCCGACTCACAATGTACTCTGTACTCTTGTTTTCTCTGACCCAACTATCAGTCGACCTGGCTCCCTGTGGAAACCTTGACTCCAGTTCCTCTGTAGCTAAACTGATTCTGCTCTCCCTCAGATGTCCAAAGAGGGACTAGTAGCTGGAACTCATGCTGACAACAGTTGCTAGGCAGGACATGGCTAAAAGACAAGTGAACTGAGAAGATGGATTGATTCTAAGCTAATGCTCTCTCTCTCTCTCTCGCACTTTTGGGCAGGAAGATAGAAGTATTAACAGCTTAGACTCTCAAGTATCAGCTTTAAGTTCTCCATCCCTCCTTGTCTTTGGCTCCTTTCTCTTTACATTTGGTTGGCTCCTTGGGGAGTCTTGTTACACCCCTCACAACTGGAAGGATTTGGAGCCATGTGGGGCCAGTTAGTCTCTAATTCCAATCATAAGAGTCTGATTCTCCTGGAAGCTCCAAGGATCCAGCATGGCAGCTGAAATCCCAGGAGATGCCATCTTGTCCTGATGGTAGAGATAGGAGCCCCATCTCCAGGGCTCTGAACTAGCTGCTCTGGGAGCTGTCTTATAAGGAGCTTGAACACAAACCATTCCTCCTATGAAGGAGCCCTCACTTCTACTGCTCAAACTTGAATTTGCATACAAATCACCAGCGGGTGTTGCTAGAATGATTCTGATATAGTAGGTCTGGAGTAAGGTCTGAGATTCTAACAAATTCCAGGGTGGTGCCCAAGCTGTTGTTCCACAGATGATACTAAGAGAAGCAAGCACTTAAAAGAACACTATCCTCAGACAATGAGAGAGCTACAGTCAGGTAAGAGGACTGAGGTGCTTTTATTCTGTTGGGTTAGAGCACTGTAGGTCCAATTAAAATGCAAATGCTATCTTGGAGAACAGACACAAATTCATGCAGAGGGCATACTGGGTGAATTAGATTCAACCCAGGAGAGAATATGGAGGACTCTAAACAGATATAAAATAAGACAGGTAATGTTGCATTAGGGAAAAAGAGAGAAAGATCTGGAAGATGGGCACTCCTTAGCCCTCCTGAAAAGTATGGTCAGTAAAAGGACAGCCTGGGCACTCACAACATCTTGGAGGAAGGCAAGGAAGATGTTGAAAGAGAAGATGTTGCAGAAAACAATAGCTGCTATTTCTTGAAGACTAACTATGCACCAGGTACTGTCCACATACTATCTCACTCCAGCTTCTCAATAACCCATGAAGAGGTATTATTGTCATTTTACAGATAAGGAAACTGAGATTTGGGAACAGTATTAAGTAACTTGCTCTAGGACATACATCTATATACACTGTAGTAGAACCACCATGTTAACCCAAGTCTGGCCAACTTCAGAGCCAATTTTCCTACCCAATTTTTGCTAAGCACCTGTGGATTAAGAAGTTGCCCAGCAGGGGATGAATAGGTCTGGTAGGAGGATTCAGCAGACTGCTCCTTTGCAAGTAAAATGAGGGCCTCCCCAGTACTGCATGTTAGAGTGGCCTCCCTTGAGGCACCATACCAGAGGACACAAATTGGAGACCTCATCCCCAGAAAGAACTTCTTACATGTTTCTAAGCCCCCTCTCGTATACAGAAGACTCAGCTCATAACACTTCACATGCCTGTTAACTTCAGTCACCATCAGAAAGAAGTCTACTTGCCTCTGGCCATCCCTTAGAGCCCAGACTCTCATCCCTACAGTAGTGTGTTCATACCCTAATGGCACCTTTCTCTTCTCTTCAAACCCTTCCACTGTGTCTTCAAGAACTCTCAGTCAACAGCAAACTCCCTTATACCCTTAATTTATTCTCTGAGAGTACCCTTCATGTTCTTTTCTAATGGAGACCTGTTTTATTCTTTGAGAACATAACTTTCCCACTAGCTTTCTCAAGTGAAAGCTGTTTTTATTTTTTCTCCCTGTCAGATCTCAAGACCTTCAGGACCTATAGGCAGAGTAGGTGTCCCTCTTTGCTGTTATGCCTTCTCCAGGCTATTATTTTTTCATTCTGCAAAAAAAAAAACCCTGATCCTTTGAGGAACATACCTAGCACCCACTTCTATCCCTCTTCCTCCATCCTTGATATTTACAATTTCTCAAGTAGTCCCCACATTCACTGAGGACTTTGGTCCCTAGTGACATGTGATCCTCCCCTATATGCCAACTTTTCTTATTTTATTTAACATAAAACTCACCATTTTAATCACCTTTAAGTATGCAGTTCAGTGGCAATATGAATATTCACACTGTTGTGCAAACACTACCACCATCCATCTCCAGAACTTTTTCATGATCCCAAACTGAAACTCTGTACCCATTAAACACTAACACTCCTTTCTCTTCTGTAACCAGTCCCTAGCAATCACCATTCTACTTTTTGTCTCTATGAATTTGACCATTCTAAGAACACTGTATAAGTGAAACATATACTATTTGTCCCTTCTGACTAGCATATTTCACTCAGCATAATGTCCTTAAGGTTGGTTCATCATGTTGTAAGCATATGTCAGAATTCCCTTCCTTTTTAAATCTGAATAATATTCCACTGTATATATGTACCACATTCTATCCATCTGCCAGAGGACACTTGAGTTATTTCTACCTTTCAGCTATTGTGAATAATGCTGCTATGAACATGGGTATACAAAGATCTGTTTGAGTTCCTGCTTCATTTCTTTTGTGTATTATTGGATACATAATTATTGGATCATATGGTATTTCTATATTTAATTTTTTAAGGAATCACTATTTTCTTTTCTACAATGGCTGCACCATTTTACATTCTTAACCACAACACACAAGGGTTCTGATTTCTCCACATCCTTGCTAACACTTGCTATTGTTTTCTATTTTCTTTTTTTTATAATGTCATTCAAACTGGTGTGCCCTCTCCAACTTTTGATATTATCATTGGTGAATTCAACATCCATATGGTAATAAGGAAGCCTCCAATAACTGCTTCTTTCACTTTGTTCAGTTACTTACTCCATCATCAAACCAAGACTTTTGGTCATCATCAGATATTGCACCACCTCTCAATCTCTTCACCAATATCCCACTCTACTTCACTATCTATCCTACCAGTTTATTTTTATAAGGACTATCATTGCAGGAATAGTCAGAACACATCATGATCACATATTCACTTCCCACCAGTATTCCCTTTTCCTGGAAATTATTTATTCTATCATTTGCAGAGTTGACTCTTCATCTCTCAGGTCTTGCCTCCCCAGAGAGGTTTTCCCTAAGCACTTGCCCTTAAGTATTCACCTTTTTACTCTCCTTGGGGCTCCTTATCTTCTCTTCCCTTTATGCCCAGATTAGAGCTCCTGATTTATCATTATGATCATTCTCTTGCAAACATCTCAACTCACTTCCTCTTCCTCTATATTCTTACAAAACCTCACTACTTGATGAACTCTACCATATGCATTCTCCAAGTCTGCATCTGAGTAGCTGAAGGCAGCTAGAGAAAAAGCTTGCAACTAGGTAGATGTCTTTCACTTTATATTCATGATGTCAGATCTGGTATGGGATCTCAGCGCTATCTGGCTACCACTTTCAAACTCTCTAGGATGACTGTTTTATAGCTCCTCATCTCTCCTTGATCTTTCTCACCTTCCCACTTGTATCAATAAATCTTAGCTGATGACATTTTCCCATGTTATTGAAAAAACAGAGCCATCAAATGAGAGCTCCCTCATCTGACCATCACCAAATCTACACTCCATCCTGTCTACACCTGTACCAACAATTCATTTTTCTTTCCTGTTAAAATGGAGGATGTTTCTTTTCTTCTATCAATGACAGATCTATTCATTTATGCACCAGTACCATTCTCTCCCACCTTCTCAAGGATTTTGCTCCTTTTGGCATTCACTCTCTTCTCTAAGTCATCGATCTCTCCACCTCTCTAGAATCGTGCTAGCATGCTAATGGAAATCATCGTCCTTAAGAAAGCAATCCACTGTCCTGACCCCCTTCAAAGCAAAATTGCTCAAGTTTTCTACATATATTGTCTCCATTTCATTCCCTACTTGTTCCTTACACCACTATAATCTGGCTTCCACATCTATCATTCTTCAGAGTCATTCTTGTTAAGGTCACCAATGATTGTCAAGATTCTCTCATTTCTCATCTCATTCAACTTCTCATTGGCTTTAAACAGAGCTGATCACACTCTCCTTCTTGAAATAGTCACTTTTCTTGGCTTCTGTGACTATCTTCTGACTTTCCAACTGCTTCTCTCCCAGTTTTTCTTAGTCCCCTTTGTGGCTTCTCCTCTACTTAAACCACTAGATACTATAGGTCTTCCCTATTCAGTACCAGCCTTCTCTTCTCTCTCTACTCTTTCCCAGGTGATCTCATCACTCCCTTCTCTTTAAATGCAATTTATATGCAGACACTCCCAAATGTGCATTCTTCCCACACCTTTTCTGTGAGCTCTGAAACTCCTATATTACAACTATCTATTCTGACATCTCTACTTTTATGTCTTACAGGAATCTCAAACTTAACATGTCCAAAACTGAACTCTTGATTTTATCCCAGAAGCCCAGGCCTCCTGCAACCTCCCTCATCTCAGTACATGGAACCATCACCTCTTAAATGACTCAAGCCAGAAACCTCAGAGTTATTCTCAAGTCCCATCTCTCCCGTTCCCTCACCCCCCACCTTCAGAATCTGATCAACATTCATGGCTATCACACAGTTTAAGTCACCATGATTTATCCCCTAGGTTGCTGCAGTAGCCTTCTTTCTGGCCTACCTGTAACCACTGAGTCTGGTCTCTACAGATGTTGCAGAAATCAAAATCAGATTCTGTCACTCCTGCTTCAAACCCTGTGGATATTTCCCACTGCAAGTGAATAACATCCAAACTCCTTTTCCATAGCCTATAAGGCCCTCTGTGATCTCCTCCTGCCTTCTTTACCAAACCCTTCTTATGCTACTTTTACTCTTGCCTAGAACAATCTAGCCTCATTGGCTTCCTTTCAGCTTCTGAACACATCAAATTCTTTGCCACCTCAGGGACTTCTCACTTGCTATTTCTTTTTTAATAGAAACCTCTTTCAACATTCTTCATGTGGATGATTTTCGTCCTTCAGGTCTCCACTTAAATATCATCACCTCACATAGATCTTCCTTGAGAATTCTGCCCTAGTTATCCCTATTACTGTAACTTGTTTGTTTCCTTCATGAAACTCACCATGATCTATAATTGTATATTCATTTATGTGATTATTTGGCTGTAAAACTCATAAGACTATTGAGTATGTCTCTTCTATTCAACAGAATCTCTCCACCATCTAGTATAGTACCTGGCTCATAGTAAGTGCTTAACAAATATTTTCTAAATAGCTCAATGGATGCACAGATAGAAGTCATTTTGAGACATACAGCCATTCTATAAAATTCATTATCAAGAACCTACTTGTTCTGTCTCAGTCTATGAAAGATGCATTTCTGGATGGTGAGTATGGTCAGTGGAAAAAACCCTCAGCATCTCTAGCCAAAGAAAAAAACGTTGAGAGAGAATGGAGTGAAAAGAAGAGTAAAAGAAAGGATGCAACCTAAGAAGAAATGAGAGCCAGAATGGCTCCAGTCCTTTCAGGGATATCAGGGTGAGAAATATAACAGCTATTCATTCTCAGGGAAGAAATGTTTTTTTAAAGGGCAAACAACTTTTATTTCAGAATGGCCAGAAGCTGGGGTGGGGGGTAAGATGACTTTACACTTCTGCAAGTCTCTAGGTTGTCTCTGGGTGAACAATCTGGGTACTTTCCTAAGGCTGCCTCCCTCTTTCTCTCCAAGTCTTTATGGCCCTGAAATTTCCTCCTCAGCTGAGCTTGGGAAGGTATCTTCTGGAAAACTGGATGGTGTCTGGATTTATTTTCTGGTTGCCCAAACAGATGCTTTTCTTCAGTGGGATGGAACGGAGACACCTGTTACCTGTTCTAGCAAGTCACAAGGGAGCAAGTAGAGAGACCAAAGCCATTTATCCTTCCACAAATACCTGGGAGTCTGAAGTCATGTCCAAAAAGATGAATCCCCATGATACTTCCAAAAGAATGAGAGGACACTGAAGTGAACACGCTTGGCAGCCACTCCCTCCCCTCCTGACTTCTCCCCGCAGGGATTACACAACCAATAGACTCAGACACATTGTTTAATAGGCCCAGACATGCTCCTAAATCTTCCCTGCTTGGGATGCCAGCCTGGTGACAGATGTGAGGGCTATGCCAGATGTGAGGCTGATGCCATATGGCACGTTGGGTCACAAGGTCTGAAGTTGCTGCTGCTGAGCTATGGCAGAGTTAGTGTGGAGATCCTACAATTTTCGCCCCCACTCACCTGTAACTGGCAGTGAGGGGGAACTAGAGCAATGACATATTTATGAGAGCTTTATGGAGTTGTCATGTCATTCCAAAGAGCTCTGGGCACCCCAACACCCAAATTCCACATACCATACCAAGTATTTCTGAGGAAGGCCGACAGAGATTGACTGAGACAGAAGGGGAGACAGGAGGAATAGAAATGAAGACAGCTTAGCAAGAAAAGGGGCCAGACGGAGACACGAGGGAGGGGTGAGGTGAGGCAGAGAAAATCAGACAGAAGAGGCAAAACCAGACAAGAGGAGGACCTTGGAGACACTGAAGGAGAAAGGACAGATTTGGGAAAGGTAAGTCCAACAGAGAACCTATGCTCACCAACTCCAGTTTGCATTAGCTTTTTGGAGGCTCATTCCCTTGACTCTCCTACTCTCTAAATGCCCTTGTGCTCAACTTCTTCCTTCAGGTTTCTGCTACTGGTAAAGTGCCACGTGGTAAAGAGAGTCTTCTGATATAGGACTTGCAATAATTAAGCTTTTGGGGGAGGGGCACTGCAATTATGGCATACCATACTGACAGCATGACAGCACTCTCCCTATTTCACAGATGGGGATGTGGTGAACAAGGGGTAAATCTAAAGCAACTTGAGGAAGAGACCCAGACCACTGTCTGAATTTAGGCCAATTTTCCAGCCACCAGAGGCTCTATTTTTCTTGTGAAAGATCAAAAGGAGAAAACAAAAGAGAAGAGTACTCTAGAAGATGGGAGGGAATGGTCATGATTGAAAAAGAGTTGGCAGGGAAGGGAGCAGCAGGCCTGAATTCCTCCCTTTGGTGGGCACATCTCTCTAAGGCTAGGCTAGGTTGCAGAGCTCCAGCCCAGAATGCTAAGCCAGGAGAGAATCTCTCTCTCCTCTTGTATCCTAGCTTCTAGTCTGCCAGGGATGAACTGTAAACAAGACTTGGAGACTAGGTAAGAGGGACAGGTATGGGCAGGAGCTGCTGGGAACATCCCAACAAGTAATTGCTTCCAGCAGCCAAAGACCCAGGGCTCAAATAGCAGCCCTCTGGGGGCTGCTTGGCAGGCACTGGCTGCACAGGACTCTAGACAAAGCTTCCTGAAGCCAAATGAGAGCCTACTTAGCTGGCTGGCTGTGTTGTCTCCCTCCTCTTTGTGAGGCTACCAGACATCAATGGACCTGGACCATCAGCCTGGAATGCCCCCAACCCCTAACTCTGGTAAAACATCCATAGAATCTAAGAGTTGGCAGGGACCTTCAAAGTTATTTACTTCACCTTTGTCCACCCTCTGCTGACTTCCAGAAGCAGCAGAGGAAGTCTTTCTAGAGGAGGACTGCAGCTGGGTACTATAGAAGGGGCTAGATTTGGGCAACTACAGAGAGAGGGCACTGAGAACAGGCCCAGAGACAGAAGGGGAGCAGGAGGCCTATGGCAGGGAGGCATGAAGACATGAAGAGGATAGCCTGAGTGGGGGAGAAGGTGCTAGAAAGAGGTTATCTGGAAAGCAAGAGGCTCGAGTTGACCCAGGGAGACAGTGAGTAAACCTTTTTCTTGCTCCCTTTTCTTATAGCTGGCTCTGCTAAGACAAGGTCCTCTCCCCAGTGTCCCCTTGGGGAGCTTATGAAGAGACAGGTAGGCCAGTCTACTCATAGCTGAACAGAGAAAGGCACACCTATTCTGCTGCTTTGCCTATATGCCCATCTGCTCCCTCCTTGCCTGATATGATGCAAGTGGTTTTGAAGCCCAGGCACCATGCCCAGCATGGGCTAGGCTGACCTTCTGTGAGGGTTCAAACAGGAGCTACCCTCAGCTTGTGCCCATTGCACCATCTCCAAACTGTCCATCCAGGAGTACAGGGATGGAGCAGGGTAGAAATCAGGCTGAAAAGCAACTCAACAAAAGATATTATGGGAGCAGAGGCCTGGTAAACTCATGTCACCCCATCTGGAGGTTCCAGAGATGCCAACTACAGCCTCAGGACAATGAGACACCTTTCATTCTGTCCAAGTGCATCTTTCTGACGAGAGGGAAGAAAGAAT
The DNA here is from genome assembly GCA_004027375.1 of Macroglossus sobrinus. Classification (NCBI taxonomy): domain Eukaryota; kingdom Metazoa; phylum Chordata; class Mammalia; order Chiroptera; family Pteropodidae; genus Macroglossus; species Macroglossus sobrinus. The sequence continues at coordinate 81,499 of PVKZ01002472.1, forward strand.
TATAGGGTCTTTCCTAAAGAAAAAGGAAGATCCTATGGAATCAGAAAAAAAGAGAGAGAGCAAGGTTGATGAACCCTCTCCATAGGAATAAAAGTCAAAGAAAAGAACAGGTGCTGAGTTAATATCTCAGAGGGCATGAATTAGCACCCAAACACTCTGCATCTTCCCCATGTTGCTAGTTGGGATATCCTCTCTGTTTCCTGTAGGTGAGTACCAGTAAAGTTGCAAACCTCAAAGGGCCTGTGGGTTTATCTTTGGGTGGATGTGGGGGTAGGGTGGTGAGAAGACTGCACCTTACCCTGCAACCAAATTTGGGGGACAGAATTTCAAGGGATCCTGAGAATCCATAAGTTCCCTACTTGGTAACACAGATTCAAAGATGGAGCCCAGAGTTCATTCACTAAGGTAGAAAAGCAGACCCAAGTATTCTAGAAAGAACAGAAAGAACCAAAAAGGGTAAGGAACAATGTGTTTGTTTGTTTGTTTGTTGTTTGTTTGTTTGTTTGTTTTGCCTAACCCTCAGCTGCCCAGAACATTTTATTAACCAAAAAAGCCCTTCCTCAAGATATAGGTTTTGGCATTATGGTGTATTTGTATTTGTATTTTTTCAGTGATCAAAATCCATAGAACTGAGACTCTGTTCCAGAATAATGCAAGCTCTACTCCCTTCTCCTAGCTATGTAACAATCACAGCCTCCCTCCACCAGCTTTTAGATAGCATTCGTTAAAGCATTCATTCATATATGCAACAAAATTTAAGTGGGCACCTATTTCATGCCAGGCATGGTGCTGGGTACTGGAAATACAGAGGTAAAATAGGTCCAATCTCTCCTTTTAGGGAGGTTGCAGTCTGAGGTTGGGGCAGGTATGAAAACAGACAAATATAAAACCATGTGTTACTTCACACCACAAAAGATAGCAGAGGCTACTATGAGAGGACAAGGGAGGGTCCATTCCCCTACTCCCATGACTCTCAGCAGACCCAGAGCTGAGTGGTGAAGGTGGATAGGGGTCCACTAGATGGACAAGGCAGAGAAGGGCACTCTAGGAAAGGAATATCTAAAATGACAGCAAAGTAATAATAAGGATGATTCTGCAGAGAGGGAAACCTCTAGGTATTTAAGCCACTTCAATTAAAAGAAGAAATCATAGAACACATTCAGGCAAAACTGAAGGGGACCTTTCATTTCTGGTTGCAGGAACAAAGGCAAAGGACTTGTGTTACTCATTGACCCCTTTCGTGTGGTCTTGTGAGATGATGCAGTACACTTAGAAGAGGCCACAGAGATAATCAGGGACACAGCCCAGCACTGGGGTTATTAGTCACATATACTATACACCACCCAAAACTTACACATGGAAGGCCCACCTCTCACATTACAGAAGGAGGTGGGAAAGGTAGATTGCCAGTAGATGCATTTAGATTCAGCCATAGTAACGAAGATCAAAGCCATGAAGCTCATACGCCCTATTATACCTACATCAAAGAGGGTCCCTAAAGCCAGTTCTATAAATGAGCCAGGTTAAATGGTGGTAAGGTAAGTTACAAACAACCCCACTTCAGGACCAGATGTGATACAGGAAGAACCTCTGGAGACCTGACCATATTCTATTCAGCTCACAGGGGCCATCTTGGGGGAAGAAGGGATGAAAATCGATAGGCACAGCAATACTACTATTCAGGTATCCATTGCAGTTCCTGTTACTGAAATCCTGGTGAAGAAACAAACCCCCTCTCCCCCCGCACCCCAGGAGGTGGAAAGATGGCTTTGCTCAGCCTTGCCTTTCAAGGCTCTAAAAACTTTTTAGAAAATAATTCCTAACACAGGTACTTAGATAGAGCCATAATGTCAGATTAACAACTCTAAGACAGCAGCCCAGACACTTATCTAATTAATAAAACTTATAAAGCAGAACAACTTATTGATGTTATAGGCACAGCATTTGTACAACAAAATGCAAATCTAGGCAGAACTCTCCATGTTCTCCAGGAAGCCCTTTCTGGTACAACCTGCAAAATCCTTTCTTTGAAGTAAATGGGGCAGAGAAAGAAGGGAAGAGTGTAGAGCTCTGGGAAACTGGCTGGGAAGGGGCTAACTCAAGGAGCCAAGCTGGGGGAGGGAATGGCACCAATCTGCTAAAGGTTAGTTCCAACTTGGGCTTTAGAGGCAGTGGATCTGGGCTGGAATCCCAACTCTGTGGCAAGTTACTAACCTCCTGATCCTCAGTTCCCTCATATATAAAATAAGTTTCATGATAGTAGTAGCTACTTCAAAGTATCTACATGAAGATTAAATATGCAAAGTAAGTGCTCAATAAATAACGGCTATTAGTAATGGGAGTGATTTGAAAATTGGTTCAAATGTCTTTGGATCTTACACCTGGACTTCAGATTTACAGAATAAAATAAGTTTTGCTGTGGGGAAAATAAACTCTATTCAATTACTTCATTTAAGCCAATTTCTCATCCTATTTCTAATGATTAAAAGCAGGGTTGCTGAAGTAAAACTGGGTGGAAATTTCAGCTCTGCTTCTCATTATTTGTGGGACTTTGGGCTTATCCACCTTTCAATTTCTACCACCTCAATTTTTTCATCTGTAAAATGGGAATAATATCAGGATTTACCTCACAGGGTCATTGTGAAGATTAAATATGATAATAAATGTAAAGCACTTAATACTATGCATGGCACACAGAAAGTGCTGAGTAAATGCCTGCTACTGTTCTTATTGTTGTGAATTCTTATTATTACTTAAAGAACACAATGTTTGGAAAAATAGTAATAGCAGCTATTATGATCACTGGTACTCTCAGTAAAGATGAGTGACCGGAGGTGGAGGAGCAGAAGGGAGATCTGGATCTTTTCTGAAAGGGGGACCAAGTGACAGGATAAACTCACCTTTGTGATCTGAGATGCCCTGGTGAAGAAGCAGAGGTGCTAGGGGGAGGGCATCTAGAAGCTCCTGCACTTCTGACACCCTGCTCCCCAGTAGGAGCAGAGCTTTGGGAAGAAGTCCACAGGGACCTCGAAGAAGGCGGGGGTCAAGCACCTTAGGGGGTCTCCCTTGCTGCCCTTCAGGCTTCTATCTCTCCTCACTTACACCTCTAAGGACAAATTTCCTGCACTGTCACTTTATCACGGGCATCAAAAACCTCAGTTCTGAGTATCTTGACTTCCAGTTTTCTCAAGGGCAGCTCTTCAAAGGGGCCAAGGGTGGCCTGATGATCCAAACGGCTCCTTGGGGGCTCAGGATGGGGGTGGGTAGGATGTCGGCTCCCCACGCTCCAACTCTATTCATGGATTGCGTGCTCAGACCCAGGATCTGGGGCCCATGCCAGAGCCACTGGGACTCACTTTTAAGGGCCAATGAAGACCCTAAAACTTGGCTGCCAACACCCAACCCCACATACCCCAGCCTCACTTGGCCAGACGCCCCGCTTTCTGGCCCTTTCCCAGGTAAAACCAAATCCGACTGCTCCGGTCACTGTACTTACTGTCGGGACCTCTGCTGGCTGCCTCCCCCTCGCACGGCCCCTGGCTGTGCCCAGCTCCGATGGCAGCAGCGGCAGTAGCGTCTGTAATGGAAAAGACAAATCACGTCTGCTTTAGAAACCCAGCCCCTGCTGTGACCAGAATCTTAAAGAAGGAGGCGACTGGCTGGGCCTCAGAGCTGAGTACAAGGTGGGGAACTAGCAAGGCAGCTGGTAAACATGCATCTGCTCCTCTCTCCCGCCTACAATCCTCCGTGAAGGAGCTCTTCCACCCCACCACCCAGCACTGATTGGGCTGGCCCCTGCAGGGGAGCCGGAAGGGGAAAATGGGGGCTCCAAGTACACAGACCCACGGGAAATCCAGCTGAGAAATCCAGCTGTCAGGCACTGTGCTTAATATCCATTTTCTCATCCCAGTATCTTCCCCACTGTAAAGAAAATAAAACCGAGAGTCAGGGGGAGGAAAACCAATGGCCCCAAATACATGAGCTAGTAATAAGTGGTGGGGCCAAGACTTAAAACCAGAAGGATCTCGTGTTGGCTACTGACTGCCTCCAAAGCCACTTTCTGCTACTGCAAAGCACATTTGAATACCTGTGTCTCCACGTCCTGTTTCCCCATTTTTCTGATAAGACTATTGGTGGCTCCAGTTTGCTAGTGGAGGTGGAGGTGGGGCCCTGGGAGACAGGATGCTGACTGCAGTGCCTAGTGCCAGGGAGAGGCCATCCCTTTTTACCTGATGTGCCAGGCCTTGCAGGAGACAGAAAGTGTAATATGAGGTCATCTTGGTCCAGGTGCCATCTAGGAGACAGGCATTGAGACTATGCAGTCTGGGTTATGCTAGAAGGGTCAAAAGTGGGGTGCACAGGCCCTAAAGGAGGGGGCATCCAGTGTTTTCAGACATCTCTTTCATGGAAGAACCTCAGGGAACCACCATTGGTGGGGACATGGGGAGAGACCGGCCTTGCAGGGATAGCATGGGGAAAATGCTCTTCTCATGGAGCTGATTCTGACTCCTTCCTGGTACTGGAGTGAGGGCCCACTCTACCCATTTTTTTTTAAAACTAAACTTATTGGGATGACATGGTTTAATAAAATCAGTTAGGTTTCAAGTATGCAATTCAATATGTCATATGTATATTGTATTATATGTTCACCACCCAAAGTTAAATCTCCTTCCACAAGCAATCCACCCATTCTTATTTAAAAGATGAGTGTAACACAGTCTTGTTAGAAAAATTAAGCCCTGTGGCCTCTCTATAGGAGATAACCCTAATATCCCTACCTTGGTAATGACATCTATGAAATGGGAAAGATCTCTTACTCCTTCCTTCCTGGTCAAAATTATGACATAACACAGTAGTCCTTCCTTACTCTTCCAATCCATAAGATAGAACTGCTTTAGAAATTATATTCGTCTTGCCTTGCCCCCACTTAGCAAATATTAGCATCTACTATGTGTCAGGCAGTGCTAGATACTGGGCACCTCTATGGTTCTGTGTGGGAGTCTACATGAGAGGTGTAAAGCACATAGGGCTGGAAGTTAAACATTTTAAATCCTGGTTCTCTGACTAAATAGCTGTGTGGTCCTGGATGAGTCACATATCCTTTCAGTACCTTAGTTTCTTGTTAGTCAAACAGGGCTAATAACACCTTCCTGTCCTATTTCAGAGGGCTGTTTTCGAGGCTCACTGGAGATAATAAATGAGAAGGAGCTTTGAAAAGTGTAAGGCCAGTAGACAAATGTCAGGGATTAGTCTGTCTCCAAGGTGGGGCAGATTGCTGGGAAGTAAAGCTTAAAAGAAATCCTGGCTGACTCTCCCAAATTGATTGCACTGAATTCCATCTTCCTTGAATCACTGATCCTGCACCTGGGCAGGAGTCTCTGCTTTGTGAAATATTGTCCTCTCTCAGCAGTGCCCATAACACCTGGGTTAGTGATGACCTAGCCTTAAGCCAGGGAGATTGTTTGGGGGACTTGAGTGGAACCAATGGGGCACTCTTGGCTTCTGGGTCTCTAATTCCTGACAATAGCAGCATCTTCCCTCCACCCGAGGCCACCTGAGCCCAAGACTGCATGTGTCTGGGTAGAAACTACTTGAGGCTTCTAGAGACACCCTTTCAGGAAACACAGGGCTCATGTCAGACAGCAGAAGGTAACCTTGAGGGTAGACGCTCTATTTTTTTTTTTTGAAACTAGGGTTCTGGGTTCAACCCAGCTAGCTAAGATCTACAATAGAACTAGTGGAGCCTCTGGGAGGGTCTCTAGATTGCTCTGCTCACCCTTGCAAGCCACCCCAAAAAGACCTACAGTCTTAAATTACATTACTATTCTTGATATGGAAATGCAGCTTCAAGACAAATCTCCGAATTTTTAGAAACACTCTCCTCTAATCCCTCCTACCCCAGGTAAACACTTTAGGAAACATGAGGTCTTGACAGGCAAACAGTTGCCAGAAAAACCTGTGATGCCTCTTTCCTTTCTTACCCTCTCTCCTCCAGACCGTCACCTGAAGCCCCTTTGATATAAAATTGCTGGGACTGACACAGAACACGAGGGCTCAGAGGCCTGGGCACTATGGCCAGCCAAGCCCAGTGGTGCACTACATAGCTTTGGAGCTGAACTAGAATGAAAGTCAGAAGCAGTGCCAGAAAGGAGCTCAGCCATGGGCCAGGGTACCTTCAGCCAACAGGTCACTGGGGGAGGTGCAGAAAAGACTCCACATCCAGCCTCCCTTAGCAATGTCTTCATAGATTCCTTTGTCACATCCATCTTTCCTAGGCTGCTCCTTTTAACAGTGCCCCCGTGGCTACTCCAGACAGCCTGATGTTATTCTTTACTTTTCAGCCCTTTCCCCGTAGCATGGGCAACACAGCAGTGATTCGGGCCTCTCAAGTCACAATATAATCTGCAGGAATGCTTCCTGTGCACACCCCAGCAAGTGCATGAGGAAAGCTTTGGGTGTGGGTATATCAAATACTCCTTCCTTATCCCATCAGGGTGGTGTGGGCCCTGGATTCAGATTTTCACCTTGAGGTCCCATGTCCACCTTAGCCTGAATCTTCTTTTCTGGGCCAGCTGCTGCTTCTCTTCCCCAGCTGTATAACCCAAAACCAATTTGCAAGGCCTTTGCTTTGTGATTGTCAAAAAATCCCCCATCTCTATCCCCTTGCAAGACTAAAAAGCTTTAAAATCCAAAGGAATGGATCACTGATGGTGAAATTTCAAGCACAATGACAGGCAATTAAGGAGACATATTTTTTTTGAGGAGACATATTTGATCCCATCATGTTTACCTATGGATAAGGCTGACCCTGAGGATATTCTGGCATTTCCCCTTGACTATATTGAGACATGGAATAATAGCAAAGAAAGCAATAGAAAATACACCAGACTAAGAGCAGGGACATCTTGCTGCTCATCCCATCTCTGGCACTAACTTAGTATATGGCCCTGTACTTTCCTTTTCTAGGCCTCTGTTCCCCATATGTCATTAGAGAGCACTGGATTAACTGATTTCCAGGGTCTCTTTTGTTCTAACAGGCTATATGGCACTAAACAGGCTGATGTTCCCTCCAGAATGATCCCTCATTCCAGGACAACTGGACAGGGTACTGTGTATGCAAGAGAATTAGAAAGCTATGAAGGGTTGGCACTGTGAGCATGAGCTTGGCATTGCTATTCAACAATGTAGCCAGTGTCTGACCCACCTTTGCTAGAGACAAAGGGAGAATTGTTCATTATCCCCCACCCCATCTTGCAGACAGGACCCCTCAGGTCTCCAGCAGTAGCTCTCTTCCTGTAAATCCCCTATGTCTTCCAAGATTGATTCCAGCAGTGATTCGGGCCCTGATTCCAGGATCAGGGCTGACACTCCACTAGTGAACACCTGTACCACTATCATACTTATTCAGATCTGACATTACTAACTTCATGATCAGTAAACAACTGCTGCCTCGAGATCCCCTGTGTGCCCTCCAACTGTCCCCACTGCTTTCCAATTTAGCAACCAAAGGGTTAATGTCTGGCCCCGTAGGGGCCCTCCAGGACACTGCTCTAGTTCTAGGGCCCTTTCTCCTCAAATAATTTCTTCCTGAAGATTTGTCAAGGGTTTTCTGAATAGAGGTATGGCCCACTTCCTGCCTCTGAGTCATGTAGGTCCTGGTTGTTTCAGGAAAAGAAGGAAAATAAGGCAGCAGGGGATGCAGGCTGACGGTAGTTAGTAGCAGCTATCCTGGTAACCCTCTGGCCTGTGGTTTGCATCCAGTTGCCAGAAGATGATGCAAAATGTGTCAAAGTTTGAGGGACCCTCCTTCCTACTATTACCTGACCAAGGCACTGGTTCATTTCCCCGCAGTGGTTCTCCCACACAACCCCTGCCAAGTCTGTCATGTGCTCCTTCCTGCTCCCCAGGCCCACTGGGGGTATTTACCACCATTTTATTTTCTTCCTTCATGCCTTACCCCTTCTCTTCTGCTCTTAGCCAGAACAATCCTTGCTAGCATTGAAATCTCCCCTCACTTGGCCCCTGTTTCCCTCTGCTGTTCTATTCCCTTCTCTTTACCATAGCCTAGCTACCCCAATGGGTGCTTTGCTCCTGCAGTGTGAATGTTCTGTTCTTGCTGGGCCTTGCATTAATTTTCTCTCATTTCTGAGCTGCTTTGTTAACATGTGTGGCCTTTTCTAGATACGCAGTGTTGCTCCCCGCTGCCTCTGTTACCTCCCCAAGGACACCCCCCTAAACCTTGTAATAATGGGCCCTCCCCTGTGGAGAGGGGATTGGGCTTTTTCAAAGCCCTTTCTTGTATATGCTTTAGTGGTTCAGTATACCCTCACAACCACCATAGGAAATAAAGTGTGCATGATTACTGATCCCTGTGGAACCGGTGAGGAAACCAGGACTCAGAGAGACGAGAAGACCTGTCTGCAAGGACAGATACTGTGTGATGGCTGAGCGAGCCTAGAACTACAGGTCTTTTCCATAGTAACTCCATGTTTTTGGTACTCATCTTCAACAGTGCCCTTTGAGGCCCCAACCAAGTCCCGAGAAAAGTGCATGTACACACACACACCCATATACAATTTTGTTTACAACCATGTGAGGGTTAGGCCCCTGCATTAGTATTATTTAAAAGCTGCCCAAGTGATTTTAATATGCAGCCAGTGGTGAGAACCACCACTTGAAAAGAAGTAAAAATAATAGATGTGAGTGTAAATGCTTTAGCGGCTGAGAACTTTCTTAAAAACCTTGGGTGTCCCTAGTAAGAACTGAAGTTAGACTGGGATATGAACTCTGGCCTAGCTTCTCTACCTGTTTCTTCCTTTCTGCATAAATGAAATCATTCTGCAGGCCTCTTCAGCCCCTCCCCAGCCCCAGACTGGCTTTGTAAATCAGCCAGCACTGGGTTTACTATGTGAAGGGGTATTAAAGAAAGAAATACACCCACTCCCTATATACACGTGCTGGCCAAGTGCTCCGTAAGTGTTATCTTTAGAATCTTCTGTCAGCAAGAATAGAGCTAAATTCCCCTGAATAAGACATGGGGTCTCTCTGGAGGTAAAGGGTAGAGTCCTTCATTTCAGTCACCTAGACAGAGACTGGAACATAATGATCATTCTAATAGCTATCATGTTAATCACTTACTATGTAATAGGCATTTCACTTCTATGACCTCATGAATCCTCATACTTACTCTATGAATTAGGTAATATTATTATCCCGGTTTTACATATTAGGAAACTGAGGCTCAAGAGGTGAAATTACTTGCCCAATGGTCACTCAGCTAATAAGCAAGTGCATTTTGTTTGGCCTTCAGAGTGTTTTCAATTAAAAAAAAAATCATTGCTAATTTTAAAATCCTCAGATTTCATATAAGAATCTGGATTTCTGGCTTCTCTTGGAAAATCTTAGCTGTCAACCCTGGGCCTTAAAGTCTTACCCAACAATGATCAACTGGAACAAAGTAGCAATGCCCCTTTTGGATGACAGATGGGCTTTCCAGGCTACCTCAATCCCTACTATTCCTTCTGTACTCTCATCATGGAGCTAAGTGTCACTTGTCATTTAATACTGTTCTCATACAATTTTATTGCTGTTTTCTTAAAAGGCAATGAAGAGAATGAAATATTTCTTAGGCACATATCTGATCTTGCCTTAGTGAATATATTTACTCCTTTGGGTCTGGCGCTATAGGCATCTGAGTTTATGACCCCTCCACTGCATTCCTCTCTACTGCCTTTTGAACATGAGAAGGAAAGCTGAGTACCCATTTGAGAAGGCACTTGTAGGAAGTTGGGACTATCAGTGGTCTCTGGCCCATGGTGGTAGGCTGGGAGTTAGGAAGGAGGAATGGGTCCCCGAAGACCCCAACAGCGAAATATGAGTGAACAATACCTTCTAGTGCTGATTGTCTAGTCTAGCTTCCTGGTCCTCATCTGTGAAATGAGCATAATGATAATAATAGTACCATGTCTACCTCATGAACTTATTACAAAGATTAAATGAATAGACATTACATATACATTTAGAAGTGCCTGGCTCAGAGGGCATGCTCAACAAATGTTAGTGATATTTGTTACTATTTTCCATGTTAGTTTTTATTTTGTCATCTCCTAGACTTTAGCATATGGTTTTGTCTGAAGGTTTCAGCCTGATCTAAACAATCCTGTGGAGTATTAAAGGACCTCTGTGATAGGTCAGTGTTACAAGGGGAGGTAAATCTTAGAGATAATTCTTCCTGCTGTAATAGTCTCCTTCGAGGGCCAATAACGGAGGTCCTGGGTGACATTTTATTAAGTAAGATGACATTTCCTGCTGTAGGAAGAAGGCAGTCTTGCCTTTGCTTATGGGGATCACCCCAAACTCTTTGACACATACTTTTACACTTGCTTTTTCTTTACCCAGAATGTCCTCTGCTACCTTGTCTACCTAGCAACCCCCTACACATCCTTCTGGACTCAGCTCAAGTCACCTTCTCTGGGACACTCCCTCTGAGCCCCATCTGCCTCACCAGGCAGAATTAATTTTAAAGTCTATCCTCCCATTAGAATGTGTTTGTGGAGGGCAGGACAGAGTATAAGTTTTGTCCTCTGTATCTCTCATGACTGGCACAAAAATAGGTACTCTTGTAAATGTTGGTTGAATGAACTAGGAGGAGGAGTGTGTGGAGAAGAGAAAGGTTCTAGAGGATATTCTAGCAGCCACATTTTCTGTGGCTCTCTGGCTACCAGCAGATCTTGTAAGTCTGCTTCTAAGTGGCTTCCCAAGTTATTCAAACAAACATAAACTGAGCCTTTACCAATTTTCACCTTTGAACAATCATTCACTGTGATGTGCCCATGGACTTCCATCCCTTAGGTTGTTCGGGAGCCCTCAAAGCAGTCACTATTCCCTGGGGGAATCTCTCCTGAGCCTCAAAACTAAGATATTTTGTGTCCCTATTTCCTTCAGGCCCTGCTCTGCCACTAGGTCTTCTTTCCCAGACAATATATTTGAATCTCTGATGTCTTCATTCAAAGCAGAAATCCAGCCCTGGGAGGCTATTTGGGAGTTATTTATGGATGAGTGGGGTTCCAATGCCCCTTCAATCATCCCCAAAGCCTGTCCCTGGGAAAGTAATTTTCTCACTTTATTATAAGTGTCAGTCTTTTATGGGAGAGCAGGTTAACTCAGCTTGGGTGAGATTTGTCACTGATTCTGTCCCCCTCCATTAACAATAACTCAGGGTAACAATGGAAGCCCCACAGCCCTCCTCAACATCCTTCTTCCTGCTCCCACCAGTGTAGCCCAGGTCACCATCTCCTACCCCAATGCAACTCTCCCATTCCATTTCTTGTTTCCTGTAGAGGATCCAAGTTCCTTTGCCAGGGAGAAACTGCCTGTGTGTAAAAACAACTTAAGAGCCATTAACAGGAAAGACCATCTTTTAGAAAAGCCAGATGATTCTAAAGCATTAATGGATACCTTTTCAATCATATCTCAGGAGGAGCTAATGTCTCGTAAGCTGGCACTGAATCAAGGGCTGCTTGGCACAGCAGCCTTCCAACCCTAAGAACAGATGTCCTAGGGCCCAGGATATGCCAGAAGAGCCAGGTGAGATAAAGGGAGCATGTGATTTGCCAACAAATTACAAATTAACCTCCTAGTGAACAGATTAATGGTATTCATGGTAATTTATACTCCAAGTTTCATAGCAACAAACTTTGAGCATTCCAGTTGCATAAGAATTAAAAGATTTTTAAGTTCCTGGAGACACTGTAGTAATAAACCTGATAAGCCTATGCAAATTAGCCCCAATATGACACTGTCATTTTTAAATCAAATATCTAGGGTATTTGCCCAAAAGGTTGTCCATTGCAGCTCCAGCTCCTTGGCTTGGGGTGCTAAGCTGACAGATGCCAGTCTGCATTTGTCTATGCAAACAAGGCCCCAGGGCAGAACTCATCAAGTCAGGAATGGGATTGCACAGTTACTAATGGTCTACTTGCATCGTGACAAGAATGGAGTTAAGGCTTCCAGAAGAAATTGGGAGGGGGCCCCAGCCAAGTTGCAAAGACTGACAGAGCTATCTTTTTAACATCCTTTGTTTGAGGGCAAAAACTCCTGACTTACACAAGAGTTTGAGCTTTCTACCTGCAGGTCAGGAAGAAGACGCCTCCTTGCAGCATGTTGCCAAGTGCCATTAAAGTTTTTGTCTTTCCAGAAAGATTAGTTTCCTAAAATAAAACCAAAAGCTGGGATTCCCGGTTTCTTCCCTGTGAAGGTGAAGTATAATCAGCTCTATTTCCAATTTTGAACAAAAAAAAAATTACAGAATGTACTCAACTCCCTTGTCAAATCAATCGGCCTATAGGCACAGCTTGTGTGCTCTCTCCATGGGTGGATTGGCTCTTACCAAATAATGTTTAGCTTTAGTGGGTAGCCACTTCTCCCCACAACTCCCCATCTCCACCCATGGAGGTCCATCCTTGATCTCCTTCTTGTTTGATCTCTTAAACCACCAGGACTCAGTGAAGCCCCTGGTTAATTTGCCACGTGCTTCCTGCTCTGCAGGGGATAGTAACAAAATGCCATAGAGGAGAGTATCCTGGCCTGCTGGCCACACCCACTGCTGCTCCCAGCCCAGCTCTCCCCACTCCCTCAGACTGTTGCTCTTGGTGCTGCAGCCCCACAGATTGTCGCAAAACAATATACTTGAAACTAATACTAAAGGAAAATAAACAATAATGAAAGTAATATATATTGAAGAAAAAAAAAGCTTTGTGGAGCCTCTATTTGGGGACAAGGGGAGAGAAGTAAAATAATGTAAGAGAAACTCTTCAGGTCACCCAAACCCAAACTATCGTCAATGAACTTCCATCTGGAATTCAGAAGTTTCCAGAATGCAAGGCCAAACAGAATGATAATCAGAGCAGCTTCACCATTCTTAAATTGCTAACACTTGGAAATGATAAAAAACTTGAAACTTATCCCAGGACCTTTTGGTAATAATTAGCTTTGTCTTCTTGAGCAACCTTTATCTAAGTTTGGATTTTAGAAGCATTGGAAGGTCTCCTGTGCAGCTGCTGGCTCTCTCTCTGAATATGTACATGGAGCCACCATTCAAAGACGATGCCTGTGGCCACTCTCCCTCTTGTCTACCTTCCCTTTTCTCACCACATCATGCCCTTATTCACCCAGCTGCCAACCCAACTACTTTGAGTGCCTACAACACTTATTATCTACCACACCGGCCCCCAGAACTGTGGACCCAGGACCCCAGAGACTGCAGCATTCTGCAAGAGAGACACACATCCATATGCTTTGAAGCACTGCCTGCAGATGTGTCAATCAATAACACACATAATGATGATGAGGAGGAGGAGGAGGAGGAGGAGGAGGAGGAGGAGGAGGAGGAGGAGGAGGAGGAGGAGAGTTCTCATGTGGGGAACATTTACTACATGCCAGGCACTTTATGTGAGCTTGACATGCAATATCTCATCGACTCTGTAACAATTCTGTGAGCTTGGTACTATTATTAGTTGTGTTTTACAGATTAGGATGCTGAGGTAGAGGCTTAAATACTTTGCTCAAGGTCATACAAATAATATGTGGCAATGTCAGAAATCAAACCTTAGGGGATAGATGCCAGAGACTAGGCATTTAAGCACTATCTTAAAACCTCTTATGCATTTTGTACCACTATTTTCCAAATATTAGGTAGCTGTCATAATGATTAACAAAACTCATTTTTCAAACATCATACACTCACATTGGTTTGTGGTTATTATGTGTTTCTCAATCAATGAATACTAAGAGTAAAATTACTGTCAAGAAGGGTCTAGACTACAGGTCCTTGGCTTTAGCCAGATTGAGACCATGAGCATTTTGTGTATATAATACTCCCACTTCCACATTTTCTCACTCATGAAGGCACTCATTCTCTTATCTGCTCACCTTCCATTTTATCTCAAAAGACCTGTGTGTCTCGGTAGATATGACAGGGGTGAGGAGCCATGTCTAAAGCTACCTGCATATTAAATCATTCATTAAGTAAATATATACTGAGTTCCTACTATTTGCCAGACACTGTTCTAGACACTAGGGGTACTGCAGTGAACAAAACAGATAAAAATCACTGTCTTAAAAAAGAAAACTACAGACCAATATCTCTCATGAACACAGATGCAAAAATACTAGCAAAATATTAAAAAGATTTTATACCACAATCAAGTGGGCTTCATCCCAGGGGCACAGGGAAGGTTCAACATATACAAATCAATTAATGTGAGACACTACATAAATAAATTAAAAAATAAGAATCATGCAGCCATATCAATAGATGTAGAAAAAGCCTTTGAAAAGATACAGCATGTATTTATGATCAAAACACTTAATAAAATTGGTATAGAAGGAAAATACCTTAACATAATAAAGGCCATAGATGACAAACCCTCAGCCAACATTATACTTAATGGTGGAAAACTAAAACTCTTCCCTCTAAGATAAGGAACAAGGCAAGGCTGTCCACTATTGCCACTGTTATTCAATATATCACTGGATGTCCTAGCAAGTGCAATCAGGCAAAAGAAAGATATAAAAGGATCCAAATGGGAAACAAAGAAGTCAAACTGTAACTATTTGCCATAACCTGATTCTCCATATAAAAAACCCTGAAGACTCTACAAGAGCACTACTAGAAACAATGAGCAAGTACAGTAAATTTTCTGGATACAAAATCAATGTTCAAAAATCCATAGCATTCCTATACTCTAATAATGAAGCATCAGAAAAAGAAGTAGAAAAAAAGGATTCCTTTTGCAATTGCACCAAAAAGAATAAAATAACTAGGAATAAATCTAACAAAACATGTGAAGGATCTATATAATGAAACTATAAAGACTCTGTTAAAAGAAATGGAAGAAGATACAAAGAAATGGAAAGATTTTCTGTGTTCTTGGATTGGAAGAATCAACACAGTTAAAATGACCATATTACCTAAAGCATTATACAGATTTAATGCAATCCCCATCAAAATCCCATTGGCATTTTTTAAAGAAACAGAACAAAAAAGTCATAAGATTTGTATGGAAGCACAAAAGACCCCAAACTGCTAAAGTAACCCTGGGAGAAAAGGATGAGGCTGGAGGCATCACTTTGCCTGGCTTCAAATTATATTACAAAGTGACAGTAATCAAAACAGCATGGTATTGGCAGAAAAACAGACACACGGACTAAGCGGAACAGAATCGAGAGTCCAGAAGTAAACTCATATTTATATGAGCAAATAATTTTTGACAGAAAAGCCAAAAACGTACAGTGGAGAAAGGAAAGCCTCTTCAATAAATGGTGCTGGGGATACAGGAATGCCACCTGCAAAAGAATGAAACTAGACTGTTGTCTATCACCACACACCAAAAGTAACTCAAAATGGATTAAAGACCTAAATATAAGACTTGAAACAATAAAATGCATAGAAGAAAACATAGGAACTAAACTCAAGGACCTTGGACTTAAAGAGGACTTTGTGAATTGGACCTCAAAAGCAAGGGAATTAAAAACAAAAATGAATGAATGGGACCACATCAGACTAAAAGCTTCTGCACAGCAAAAGAAACCGTCAACAAGGTAAAGAGACAACTATCCGAATGAGAAAATATATTTGCAAGCAACACCTCCGATAAGGACCTAGTATCCAAAATATACAAAGAACTCATACGACTCAATAACAACAACAACAACAACAACAACAACAACAACAACAACAACAATAATCCAATCAAAAAATGGACAGTTACCTGAACAAACACTTCTCCCTAGAGGACATACAAATGGCCTACAAACATATGAAAAAATGCTCAAGATTGCTAGCCATTAGGGAAATGCAAATCAAAACCACAATGAGATACCATCTTACACCTATTAGAATAGCTATTATCAATAGGACAAGTAAAAACAAATGTTAGAGAAGATGTGGAGAAAAAGGAACCCTCATACACTGCTGGTTGGACTGCAAATTGTTATAGCCACTATGGAAAACAGTATGGGAGTCCCTCAAAAGACTCAGAATTGATCTACCATATGATCCAGCAATCTCTCTACTGGGTATTTACCTCAAAGTCTTGAAAACCCATATGTGAAAAGATATTTGCACACCAGTGTTCATAGCAACATTATTCATGGTGGCCAGGGCATGGAAGCAACCAAAGTGTCCTACAATAGATGATTGACTAAATAAGCAGTGGTACATATATACAATGGAATATTACTCAGCAATAAGAGATGAAATACTGCCATTTGCAACATGCTAAGTGAAATAAGCCAGACAGAAAAAGTTGAAAATCACATGATATCAGTTATATGTGGGATATAAACCTAAAAGCAACAAATGAGCAGGACAAACAAACAGAGACTCATGGACATGGACAATAGTCTAGTGGTTACTGGAGGGTAGCGGCGAGGTGGGTGGGGGTAGATAGACAGGGTAAAAGGGGTCAAATATGAGGTAAAAAGTCTGTTTTCACGGAGCTTGCATTCTGGTGATAATAAATAAATAAATAAAACTATATGATATTTTAGAGAATAATAAGTGCTTTACAGAAAACAAAGCAAGAAATTGGGGATGAGTAGCTGCAATTTTAAATAGGATGGTCATGGAAGGCCTTGGTGAGAAGGCGACAACTGAGCAAAGACCTGAATGGAGGGAGTGAGCCTTGTAGCTATCTGGGGAAGAGCCTGTCAGGCACAAGGCATAGCATGTGCAAAGACCCAGGGATGGAGTGTGCTTGGAGTGACCAAAGACTGTAAAGGAGGCCAGTGTTCTTGGAACAGTTTGTAAGAATATATACAGACAGTTGTGTATATAGAGGTGGATTCAGGAATAGCCTCTATCGTTTGATCTCTAAGTGGTCTTTGAGGGCCACCTTAACCTTGGCTGGCTTGCAGGGCTAACTCCAGGAAAAATTATGAGGCAAATTCAAGTATCTGAAACTCCTCAACCCCCTAGTCCTTCACTTTGCCTCCTCAGGAGCCCATTTGCCTCATCCCCGAATTTGGGGCCTCTCCAGTACTCTCTGCCAGCACAGCCAGTTCCCCAGACTAAGGAATAAAGAACACAACTTGGAAATCCCACAGGTCTGGGTTTGTCTCTTCTTTCTGCCTCTTACTAGCAGTGTGACTTTCTCTGGATAAGTCACCTACTTCTCTGAGCCTCCATTTCCTTATTTTTAAAGTGGAGATAATCAGGTTTTGGGAGGATTAAATAAGATAATATATGTAAAATGCTGAGCCTAGTGCCAGGCACATAGTTAATGCTCAAGAAATGATAGCTGATAGTATTAATTCACACCCAGGTATAAACTATTAAGAATAATCAATGTGATTAGGCAAAGATTTCTTGCAAGGCAAATTCTTGAATACACCAATTGTGGGTTGTCAGTAGAGAGGAAAAATGCATGTAGAGTCACTATTGGGGGTATTATTAACATTACAAATGGGTATTGATTCTTAAAAAGGTTAGAACCATTGGCATCAATGGGTAGCTCTTCTAGATAGGTTTGCATTTAGCTTTAAAGCAATAGGCTCTGAACAGTAGCATTGTCTGCATCATTGAGTAGGTGGAAAATTCAAATGAAACCTTGGATCTTCTGATCCAGCATGAGGAGGTGTTTCCAAGGTCTCCTTACCTTTTTACTCGGATGTTTCTGCTCTGATTGGAGTCTGGGAGAGGTAATAATTATAGTTACAAATCCAAAGTGGGTAACTTCCGGGGTTAGCAGATCCTCCAGCCCAAGGGGCCTAATGGCATAGGTCTTTTTCACTTTCACACATCTCTAAGTATCACCTTACTGCTCGTGTCACCTCCTCTTCAAACACTGTGAATAGACAACCCTGGCCAGCCTTAGAAAGTGGCCACTGAGAAAGTGTTTGGTGACAACCTCTAAGAAACCTTGCTGAGAGCTTCATCCATGTCCTAATCCGAGCTTAGGCATGTCAGCTCCTTACTGTACAGAATGGTTGCATTCTTGACAAGTTTCTTGCAAATAAAATTTTTACATCTTAAAGCCTATTTTCCATTTAAATTTTAACATAAAATTGGATATGTATTTCTTTGAGGAGAAAAAATTGGGCCCTGAGACTTAATTTAAAACTTGTTTATGAATGCAATGTGGTAACACACTTGAAAATCACAAATATGAATGAAAGAAATGAGAATTTTCTTATAAGATTTTAATGATGCCCCCCAAATTAGTCTTAAGACCTGAACACAAAATAGCTAGGTTATTTTGATGTTTGGCACCATAGCTCAAAGGCCTAAAAGAAAAACAACAGCTTAACTAAAAAGGACACACTGGGCTAAAAAGTTGTCCAGCTTCTAAAAAATTGTCTTTCTAATGTTCTATAGCAGGGGACCATGTAACATTCTTTAGAGGTTCAGACCTTGAGTTCCAGTACTCTGAAGAAGCTGCCTGATTTAAGAAACAAACAGGATGATCTTGACCAGAGAACAGACAAATAAGAACAGCCATGACACTAAAAAATGTTACAGAAAATGAGTTAATTGGGGATGGGGGTTATGGGAAGAGTTTCTGGTAACAGAAGGTTCAGAAGAGTTGAAACTTCTGTAAAGTGAGGCTTTGGGTAATACATAATGAATGAGCCCCCTAATTTCTAAATGTTGCTTTGGTTAATGTCTTTCTATGTAGTCTCTGGGCAATGAGTAGCCTTAGTACAGTCATCCCTCTATATCTGCAGGGAATTGGTTCCAGGACCCCCTGCAGATACCAAAATCCAAAGGTGCTCAAGTCCCTTATATAAAATGGCATAGTATTTGCATATAACCTATATTTGCATATGGGCAACAGCAGGGTGTGCCTACACATCACTTTATTTGCATGGATTCAGTGTGCAGTACTCAGCACACGGCAAATTCAAGTTTTGCTTTTTGGAACTATCTAGAATTAAAAAAAATTTTTTTCAACCCATGATTGGTTGAATCCATGGATGTGTAACCTGTGGACTGAGAGGGCTGACAGTATTTCCTCAAAGTATGTTTCAGGGAACACCAGTCCTAGAAGAGTCTTCACAAAGGGGTTCCATGAATAAGAATGTTTTAGAAATGCTGGGTACTCTAAATGCTGGGTGCTTCTCAAAATTTAATGTGCATACAAATCACCTGAGAGTTTTGTTACAATGCTGGTCTAACTCAGAAAGTTTGGAGTGGAGGCCTGCAGAGTTTGCATTTCCATCAAGCTTCCATGTGATGTGTAAACTACCAATCTTGAAACCATGCGTTGGGTGGCAGGACTATAAACATCCTCTTGGAGAGTCATGATTCTGATCGGTATGTTAAAGGCTCCATGAAACCCTTTAGTAAAGCTTAGCTTATCTAACTCAGCATTTGTCAGACTTATTTGTACTCAGAAACCTTTTTCTCACCCATGGTATCTATTAAATCCTCACACTCAGGGTACTGTGGAAAGCCAATTTGGGAAATGCTGTTCAAGCTAATACCACTCTACCTGGAATGTTTTTGCATCATCCGAGAAGTACAAATTTTGGGTCATGGCCAGAGACCACATCTAGGGCTAGTTAACAGTCCTTCAGAGACAAAGGTATGCCAGGGCTGTGAACTGCCATTGGTTTTCAAAGACTCCAAGCTCAATGACAGCAAAATATCATAAAACTATTTACCATCCTGCCATACTCACCACTTTCCAAAGTGATTTAGAACCTTAACATGGCTCGAACTGAAATGAAAGCAGGGAAAAGTAAAGAGATTTAGAGCAGAGAAGAGCAGGCATTTTTGAAAGAAGAATGAAACAAGATTATGAGCAAATGACACTGAAAGTAGATAGGAGGTAAAGAACTCAGGGCTTAGTCGGTATGAGAAGAAAGAAGGAGGCATCATCAAGAGATGCTAGTGGGCAGGGAAGTACAAGAGAAAAATGAATACTTTATAAATTCTGATCTTATAGAATGAGGACAAAGAAAACATAAAAGGAAGAGTCATCTTGTTTACCTGACCTTTGCCTGTACAGATCTCAGCTACGTATTTTCCCAAAATTCTGCTGTACAAATCATTTGGCCAGGAGGCCCTCTCTGAGCAGATTTCTTATTCTCATGGCATTGGCTTCCAGATGGAAAAGGCTTGGGTTGTCAATTCATGGAGGAGGACATCTGCTCACACCCATGGTGGTCTGTCACTCTAGCCCCTATCTCAGTTAGCAGATGAGTCCAAGAGCACTCTCTAATTATCAGAAGCCAGTGGTAGACAATGCTCCCAAACTGGAAAAAAGTGTGTGGGGGGATTGGAACCCCCTGATGTTGGAAGCAATACAGCATAGGACTTCAGGTTCTGGAGTCAGACAGAGGACACACCCCAGCTCTGCTAATTACTAGCTATGAGGTCATGGGGTAAATTAGTCTGTCCAAATCTTAGTTTTCTCCTCTCTAAAGCAAGGTTAAGAACAAGATCTATGTCATAGCAACATGGTAAGAAATGATTAGGTAGATCCTGGTAAGATAATTAGGACAGTGCCTGATACATAATAGGAATTCAATAACTGCTAACTGCTATTATTACAGTTGTCCCCTCTTATCTGTGGAGCATATCTTCCAACACCCCCCAGTGGATCCCTGAAATTGTGTGTGTGTGTGTGTGTGTGTGTGTGTGTGTGTGTAAATGGTTTTTCCTATACATATATACCTTTTCTCTTAAAGAAGTACTTTATGGCTTCTTTTTGGCATATTAAAATTGCCAGCATCAAATTGGCATAAAGAAAGTGCTTAAAAAATGATCACTGATATGTTGACAGGATGACAATGACCATGACCATGACTGTGACAACAATGATGATGTTGTTACTGATGATAAAAGAGCTTGCTTTCCCTCAGCTATGTTTTGATGGTTGGCATCAGGAGGTGATGAGCTCTGAAAGGCTCTGGGGCAAGATAGTCCTAGGTTTGAATCCTGACTTTGTTACCAAATAGTTGGTGAGCAGTTTTTACAGTTGTAAAATAAGGATGATAATGCTAATTAGCTCACAGTTGTGAGCATAGAATGAGATGATGCATATGAAGTATTAAGTTCAGTGCCTGGAGTATTGTAAGCACTGATAACTGTTAGCCAATTTGCTAGTGATCCAGTGTCTGAGAACTTGAAAGAGCTCTGGAAAGCAAAGTTTTAGGAGTCAAGGTGCCCTCACAATCCTTTCTGAGAATCATAGATAGGTCCATAAAAGTCTTATGTACATATCATGTGCCTTTTCATACATTACCATTCCATACACACAAAAGGAAAA
Source organism: Macroglossus sobrinus (assembly GCA_004027375.1). Lineage (NCBI taxonomy): Eukaryota > Metazoa > Chordata > Mammalia > Chiroptera > Pteropodidae > Macroglossus > Macroglossus sobrinus. Next base: position 102,774 of record PVKZ01002472.1, read on the forward strand.
TAATGTGTTTGGCTTATATACAGAAATCCACCTGTTTGCAGAGGAGAATTTCCAGCGCATAGAAATTCCTAACTCAGAGCTTAAAGTATTTTTTTTTAAATAGTGAGTTTTAGTTCAAGAAGAGGAGTTCAAAAAAGAGATTACTAAAACCCACTATAAGTACCAGGCATGCAGGTTTAGGTCACCATCAAATCCAAAACATTTAGCTCTGTTGCTGGCATATGATGGTGCCCAATAAATATCTACTGAGTAAAATATCACATTTTCATCTCAAAGTAGCTTTGTAGCAACAGTATCAATATATTATTTTAGGTCATGAATCAAGGACATTTTTTACTGTACTTTGGAAAGTCCTATCAGTCTGCAAATGGTCCAAATTTGAATATCAGCCATAAGGGTAGACACCCACAAGTACACAAAGACTCCTCAAGTGGATACACAGGCACTCTCCAAATGCTTTGCCAATTTTGGGCCTCCCCTGCAAGATGTGGGTCCTGCTTTTTTGGATAGAAATAGCAGAGTATGGTCTGTGATGGTTCTCAGAGCCAGAGGAGATATAACAATGAGGCCATCCAGGGTCCTTGTCAAAATCACTTGGCTCTGGGGTGAAATTTCAATCATCTCACCAGCTGGCACCAGAATCCCTCTTAAGGAGAGAACTAGGACTGTTTTTAGGAAAAGATTTTGATAAGCTGCTTGCCTTGACAACATGGGTAGGCTGGAGCCAAGGCAACAGAGGAGAGCGCCTAATGCTGGGTGGTGAAAATGAAGAGAACTTTGGGGCTGTGGGATAGCAGAGGGGAGAGGAGGAGATAGAAGAGAGAGGGAATGTGGGGACTCAATGGGAAGTTACAGCCTGACTGGGAAAATGACAAGAATTCTTTAGGTTCAGGATTCCTAACTTCACATTTTAAGTTATTTGTGCTGGTTGCATATTAGAATCATCTGGGGGAGTTTTTAAAAACCTGAAATGCCCCTGAGGTTTACCCTTAGAGATGCTAATGTAATTAGTCTGGGATGAGTCCTGGCATCAATACTTCTAAAAGCTCCCCAAGTGATTCTCAATGAGCAGGCAAGGTTTAGAATTACTGGTTTAGATGGAACCCTCTCAGGAGAACCAGGTGCTTGCAGTTGATGTTGGGGAACTAGCATAAGGAAAGCCTTCTCTGGGAGTGCAGAGATCTAGATCATGGATTTGGGAGGAATCTTATCTTAATCTTCAGGGCAAGGGAGACCACGTGGACACCCAGATTACAGGGATCTAACTGATCTCAGTTGTCTGATTTCCCCCTCAGCTGTCTACTCCTCCCTCCCTCCCTGCCCCAGTATTATGACTCCCATTGCGGCTAGCCCATTATGCTTGACCTCGGTGCAAACATATCCTTTCTTCCCTTCCCATCCAACATTATTTGCCTTGGATCCCATTTTTCTGTGAACCTGCTTTTGATAGGTAAAAGCCAATGAATCCGATATATGAAACTTTTCCCAGACAAAAAAGAAAATGTACATTTTAACAAGGGTGTTTGGAGGACAAGGCCTTGACCCACAGTGATAATGACAAAACATGGAGAACATATTTTGTGATGAAAGGGGTCTACAGAGGTTCTCAAAGCATACCATGTGGGTAGATATCTATCCACAAAGCTGATTACTGAAGCTCCACATCTGAGAAGTGTTTGGAAGAGCTGGGCCCATTCTTCAAGCATGACTGGAGATGGCACCCAGGAAAGATCCAGGCATACCCCAGCCTCATGGGGCTCTTCTCACACCCAGCTGCCAGTATCTTTGGTCCATTCCTCTCACGCCCTTCAAGCTCTTTACTCAACCAGCATTTTATGCAGCTCTGAATAAAATAAGCTTTGCAGGTCATGCTACCCTGTTAAAAGCTCACTCTATCACAGACAAGGCAGGAGTCAGCATTTTAAGGGCAGTTTAGCTGCAGCCAGTGAAGGCAAAGGCAAAGAACGGCAGATTGCTGGTGTCACTTCCCTGCTTTCTATAGGACCAGGACTGAAGGATGGATCATCCCGTTACACCTTCTGAAGCTAAATGTGACAAATGAGTGCTCTTCAGTGGAAAAACCATTATGCAGGGCAGAACCAAGGAAGAACAGTTCCCTTCCCTTTGTATCCCTCCCAACCTGTGCTCCAGCCTTTCATACTTGGGCAATAGCCTGAGATAAGGTGAGCCTTTAAAGAGCTTGAGGCCTCCAGTGGGCAGTGGTCACAGCTTCCATTTCCCAAAATAACTAACTCAGGGGCAGGAACTTGAATTGAGTAGACTGAAAACTCTAAATCAGAATGAAACCTGTTAATTTTCTGAACCCTTCCTTCACAGAACTCAGATTCCTTTTTTATTGAACAGAGAACTAGGATGCTTTTTAAAATCTAGTAAACCAACTAAACCCAGGAAGAAAGCTGCATATTTTCTAACTTTTTGAACAAAATTTAAACTACATTTTAAACCACTATATTTGAACAGGACTAAACATTTAATTTGGTCTAGGATCTTTTACAGAGTCTGGGAGATGTTTGTTTAAGAACTCTCTTCTCTGCCTCAACATTTCCCCCTGCTTTCCATCTGTCCCGGCCATCCCAAAGAAAATCCCAACTGACAAGTTCCTGCAGTGGGGCCTCAGCAAAGACCCGCCTAATCCTAAACCAGATTCCTGAAGAACTGCCTCATCAGTAGAGGAACTCAAGCTCCATGGCACCGTCCCCTTTCCTTCCCCCTCACCAGATTACTTGGCTGGCTTAGCCCACTGGCATAACTAAATTTGAACATTCTTCCAGGGTGTGTGGTTCTTTCCAAGAGAGTTCAAAGAACCAGGAAGCAGACATTTGTAACTGCGAACAAACTGACCTGGGGTTCCCTACTCTTTATATCCTCATATCTTGACATGACCAGATCTTCCCAATTAGCTAACTCTATCCTTTAGGATTTCTACCCACCTCCAGAGTATAGACTGAGATGTGAGAAGTGAGAGGTGGTGGGTGGTAGTGAAGTAGGCACTGGGAAAATCAGCAACTTCTATTCCCTGAGAGGCAGCAGAGGGACAGTTGTTGGACTCTACAAAGCTTGGCTCACTGTCCTGTATCCATTTGTAGTTGGACTCCTTAAAGGACTCCAGCTTCATGGGTCTCTCTGTATCCTTGAATGGGCACCCCAGCATTCTTTCTTGGTTCTTGTTATGGCTCTAAGACACAGTACTGGGATTGCTGTGTGTATATATGTGTGTGTCTCCCCTTTCCTCCTCCTGGCCAGGACCCACATTCATCTCCCCTCCTCCTTGCCCCAGGAGAACCAGCTGGAGCTAGTGACGACGGTAGCTTGTTAGGGCAGGAGATCGATGGCAGGCCCTCTGCTTTCTTTCTCTATCCCTTCTTCTACTGTCTAGCTCCTTCTAGTTCTGGGATTTGGAGAAGAGGGAGGAGGCAGAGAAGGAAAAGGCTTAGCTGTTTCATTCACATTCTTCCTATTCAAGGGTTTGTGCTAGTCCTCACTTGAAGGGGCTCAGTTGAGATGATACTCGTTTCCCTGTTAATGTAGTTTCCCTGGTAATGTGGTTTAGGGAACCTGGCTCCCCCCCGCATGTCACCTCCTCCCTGACTGGCCCAGTGCTGGTCCTGACCTGAGGTCCCCTTTCTCTCCAGCAGCACTCTTTTGGGCAGTTTGCTTCAAGCCCATCTGGCACCATAATTTGCCGGCCTCTGGCAGGGCCCAGTGAGCTCATTTGGAAGACTTGGGCCTGTGCTCTCAGAAAGTAGGGGAGTAAGATGCTTTAAGAAAGTTGGAAGAAGCTACTTAATCTCAAAGACCAACCTGTTTCTTTCCCCCTCATAATACATAGGTTTCTATCTGTTTCTGGCCCTGCCACAGCCTCTCTCCTACAGCCCAGGAGGACAGGGTATGTATCTGGTGTCTTGACACAGCAAGATGAGGACATGACAAAGCACTCCAGCAGAGAGCCCCTGGTCACTGTCATCCCCCCTATCCACTCCACACATATGTTCCTTTGAAGTGAAATGCACCAACAGGAGACTCTCATATAGACGGACAGGCAGTGAGCAAGAGGGAGCTGGTGTGCTCCAGGTGAAGCCCATCCCCACCTGCCCTTGTATTTAGGCCCTGGAGGCCTAGGGGATGTTTTCTAGCTGTGACAGCTTACTACAGAGGGCCAGCTGGGAGGGCAGGGCACAGAAAACAGGGGACACAGTAGTGAGAGTCATGATTTAAATAAACAGTTGGCATCAGACTACCAGGAAAAGAATAGGAATTCAAGATGTGGTAGCTGAGCCAAACAGGTGGGTAGAGCACAGGGGCAGAAGATGCAGGGCTGAGAGACCTCAGAAATTGAGGTGTCTTCATGAGATGGACCCCAGGCCCAAAGAGACCCACCTCACTGAATTTTCTGCCTTTATGCTCAGAAGGTGACTTGCAGGAACAAAAAGCCTGGGACCAAGGGGTACAGAGAGAGGGGGAGCATGAGAGCCTATGGCTGATGGCAGCCAGAGCTACAAATAGTCTATTCACTGCCTTTGTGTAAAAATCTTAGAGAAAGCTACTGTCTCTGGGTGAACACAGCTCCATGAACAGTATGACTTTGTCAGATGAAAAATGTACTCCTTTATCCAGGTGGACTCAACCCTGCATCAGGGTATCTGTTTTGGGAAGCAGAGCATGGGCTGGATTTCTGCCCCTATTTATCACCTTGACCAATTACTTTTAGCAATTCACAACCTTCACAACTGTACGTAGTATCCCTGACTGCAGCAAATAATTCCCCTCCTCTTTCATATTGTGGCTCAGGGAGACTAGGCTGCTGAATGTCTTGTTTGAATCCCATCCTCACTGGTTTAGAAGCAAGGGAAGGGCTGGGTCTCTGGACAGGGACAATGGTGACACCAGTTGGGGCACCATACCAACAGGAAGCTACATTGTGAGGTTGAGATGGAGATGCCTCTTCCTTTTTGAGAATTATTTCCAGCTTTTTCTGCCCGTCAAGAACTTTGAAACTTCTTGTTTTTACTGTTTTATTCTGTCATAAAAGTAATACTCATGTCTTTTGCATCCCCCAGCCTCTGCTGTGGACTGTCCTCACCAAGATCCCCCACTTAATGGCCCACTTAACAACCCTTCCCAATCATCTAGCTTCTCTTATGCAAGCAAACTCTTTAGGGACCCTGTTCCCTCATTATCTGCTCTAAAGTGGAACCTAGGCTACGTTCTTAAGACAGTGATACTCAGTTTCCCTATCTATACATTGAGGGCAGACCAAAATCTCTTTCTGTTCTGAGGTTCTGTGACTCTGAAAAGCCAGGACTACTTCTGCTTCAAGATTTGCTCTCTGGATACACATCTCCAGCAATCCATCAGGGGATCATGCGGCCCTGGAAGTTGGAATAGAGAAAAAGATGGGATCCCAGGCAAAATCTGGTGATACCTCTCCTCAGAGTTGAAGGTAAGAGTTGTTGGACCAGGTGCAACACAGATCAAGAGTCTTGGACTGTGAACAAGGGTGATGGCCAAGCCTATAGTCAGCTGGTAGCTACCTACTAAAAAGCACTTCACTGAAATTATCTTCATTTCAGAGTGGCCTTTCCAGTTTGCCTCTGCCGACAAAGGAGAGGGAAGAAGAGCAGGCTGCAGACAGCTCCAGGACCTACTGGAGCTTGCCCTGACTCCAGAGCATGGCCACCTTGCTAGGTAAGAAAGGGAGGGAGGAGAGGCAAGCCTTTTCCAAGACCAAGTTTCTGTCAGTGCCACCTCCCAAAGATGTTTGAGATAAAAAGAACTCTCAGCTCATGGAGGTTTTGTTTGCCAGCACATATGTATTATGATTTATTAAAAAGGACTGGATTAGGATTCAGGGGCTCCACCTGGACTAATTATCTGAGTGGTCTTGGGTCAGTCCCATCCCTTTGCGAGCCTCAGTTTCCTTATGTATAAAATAAGAAAGAAAATAATCTCTAACTTTCTATCCTAGGTTTGTCTGACCAATTTCCCACCTGCATACATTTGTTATGCTACACTGCATCAGGTTTGCTCACAGCCTGATTTTCTTTTAGCCCTAGACTACATTATTTTGGAACATGGTTATCAAAAATGACTAGAAGATCTAATTTTTCAAGAGGCTGAAGTCCCAGAGACCCAGGAGATGAAGTGAGAGCTCACCAAAGATTCATTCTGGCCAGTTCTTTTTCAGACAAACTAGCTCCCCTCCCATTAGGCCCCACTGCTTTCTCAGGCACAATCTCTCTGTCTCTGTCTCTGTCTCTTTCTCTGTCTCTCTCTCAGTCTCTAGATTTCTCACTCTTTCCCCACTGCCACTCTCTTTCTCTCTATTTCCTTCTCTCTCTCATTGATTTTCTCCCTTTTCTTGGTGGCATTTGTTGTTTATGGTGATTAATGTAGACATCAGGCAAATGCTGACCAAAGGGAAATGCAAATTAAGTTCCTGTCTCTTTCCCCTGTATACTGGGAGAGTCAGTCAAAACTCTTTCTGCCTTCTGAGAAGGGATGAGTCCATGGTAGGGCTGAAGCTGGACAGGTCTAGCAAAGCAACAGTAAGGACAAAATGATCCCCACAAATTGCAACTTGTTGCATCATTGGAGGGCCTGGACCACACCATAATGGCTCTATTTGTTGAGTTCTGAATTGACCTCCAGGCCCTGCCAACAATGACATGGATGGTACCTTCATATACCAGGCAAGAACATATAAAGGGTCTCAACACTGTGCCAGAGCCCCGTCCCATCCCTCTCATCAGCAAAGGCTCAGATGGCCAAAAAAATACACATAGGTAGGACTGGGTGACTAAATCATGGGTCCTTCCTTTTGACTTCTCCTTTCAGCAAACTTTGGGCCACTAAGCCATTGTGGGTCACCTTTCAAAGAGCCCTTCTGACCCCATATAAAGGATATATAGCTTAACAAGATTTTGAGAGTAGAGCTGGGTGGCACAAAGCCAACCCAAATGAAACAATGAGAGTTTCAGCAATGTCTATTTCTCTGCTTCATTAAGTCATGGAGAACTCATAAGCATCACCATGGCCCTGCAGAGGTGTGAAGCAGAAACTGAACAGTCAGCCTCTGAGTAATGCAGAGCCCTTCAGATACTCCTAACTATGAGCTGTGTTATGCTATAAACTAAGGACTCTCCATGTAAAAACTTTCCTATCACCCCAGGTAACATCCAGAGTAGACAACTGGCTCAACTCTGTCATCTTACCTGTTAGTTGACCAACAACACCGAATCACAAAACAATCCATTTGTTGACTCCTCTCCATCATGTGTCTTCCACATGCCCTTAGGTTCCATGACTCATCTTCAGTACAATCTTTGACTGATACAGACAGCCATTTGTCCACTTCTCCTTGTGTTCTATTCTGAATATTTTCAAATATACTGAGGTGCTAAAATAGCTTTACAAATAATACAATAATCACCTTTATATTCATTGCCTAGAATTAACATTTATTAATATTTTGTCATTTTTGCTTTATTTATCCCTGTGTGTATATTTACATATATTTTTATTGTAGTAAAGTGTCACAACCTGAAAGCTACCATTTTTAAGTGTATAGCTCAGTGGCATTAAGTACCTTCACATTGTTGTGTAACCATCACCAGTACCCATCTTCATAACTTTTTCATCATCTCAAACAGAAACTCTGTACTCATTAAACAACAACTCCCCATTCTCTCCAGCCCATATTTATATATTTTAAAATACTGTATCACTTTAAAGTTTCAAACTTCATGACATTTCACTCTTAAGTATGTCATTATTCATCTCCTAAAAAATGGAACATTCTCATATAACCACAATGCCATTCTCACACCGAAGGCAATTAACAACAATCTACTATCCAGTTGTCAGGGTCTTCTTAAATAAACACAGGTTTCCACATATAAAATAAGGGGAATGAGTCACATTTAATCATTTGATAAATTATTGGGAGCTATATAAATTGAGGCATTGATAACCTTATTAGATGATCTTGAAATTCTGTTTCAGCTCTAAAATTCAATTAATGTTTATGATTTTTCCAAAGGGTTCTGCCTTCAGATCAGTTCACATGCCAGAGGCTACTCTCAACCCCTCCCCAGCTCCCTAAGGAAGGGAGACATTCTTCTTAGTGTGAGCCTTAATTCCAGCCCAGACTTTTCTACTCTCACATCTGATCAGCAATAAACAAATATATCAAATAAATCCATGCAAATCCCATTACTGGTATCACAAAGGAGTAGAAAGGCCATAAAGTAGGTTCTCAAGATTCAAAACATGAAAGGATCCTTGAGTACTTGGCCATAGCCAAGGGGGCCTTAATCAGCGTGCAGAGGACTGAAATAGCCAATGTGGCCATTGGCATGGAGAGTGACAGGTGCCAAAGAAAGTTGGGGGCTGAGGGGCTTTCCTCCTCACCTCCAGCACTGTCCCTATCCATCCTCAAACCAGATTCTCAGCTCTGTTAGCTCAAACGTTTGAGCTCCTTAGTCTCTGGATATGTTTCTGCCTCTGGAGGCAGAGACAGTCACTTATCACCTGGGTTTTCAGCTGCTTTTCCCCCAAGCCATCTCAACAATCAATTTCTGTATGATTGCACTTGCATGACTCGGCTCGGCTTTTCATTCTACCGTAACCAAGCACTGAGTCAAACCTTTTCTTTTTATTTATACTATGTCTTATTTCAGAAAGTATATAAAATAAGGAGACAACCATTTAGTAAACACCCTGGACCAGATGCTCAAAACCATGCTAGGTGTTATGTGAAATGCAAGAGAGAACACTTTTTTTTAACCGCTCAGTTGAGATTACAGTTCACTTGGGGAGACAAGAGTCTCTTAGGAGGTAACTAACCAACAATAGCACTTGCCTGGGAACTGGGAGCCTGGACACCTGGGTTCTTATTCCCAGCTACACCACTAAACAGCTGTGTGATCTTGAAAAAGTCACCTCACCTCTCTGGGCCTCAGTTTCCTTATAGGTAAAATAAAGGGGCTATGTATATATGTTTGTATGAGCATAGAGACAGAGCAGAGAGACTGGTAATGTTTTTTTTTAGGGGTAAATGAGAAAGGCTTGACAGGGAAATACATTTTTTCTTTAAGTTTCTATTTTTGACTTTATTATAATGAGCACATATTACTTTTGTGGTTTAAAAAATATAACATTTACAAGTGGGGATGGATGGAACTAGCTAAATTCTGGTTTAACTCTAACTATGGTCTGTGATTCTCTGTAATTCAGGTAATACTGAACCTTTGGAGTTGAGAAAAGATAAAGCACAATGAGGGCTCTGATATTCAGGGAAGGCTTCCTGGAGTAGCTGACACTCCAAGAAGGTCCTGAAGGACTACCATGCTTTGGATTTGTAGAGAGGGCATCCTTGGAATGAGGTGAAGATGGGCAAACACTAACTGAGGCCATAATGGGAGGGGTGTAAGGCAATGAGGAGAACTCTTTCCCAGGGTCCAGATACATCTCAAGCTGGAGAGAGAGCCTGAGAGCAGGAATAGCTCAGCTCAGTCCCCTGCCCAGGGGGCAGCCCACAGGCCCACCTGCCATGGCAGCAGCTGCAGAATCTGGGCAGCAGAAAGTCTGATGCTTGTGGATCACAGAGTAAGCCTAACACTTGGGTATTAGCTAATCAATCTCATAAATTCATCTTCCTTTTACTGGGATCTATCAGGAAGCTGATTAAATGCTATGTGAGTGGGATTTTGCTCAGATGCTAGCCAGGAGCTTGGGGCTGAAGTTTTTCAATGTTCAGCTCATGCATAAAATTCATAGTTTATCATTACCCAGACTTGCTTTTCTAGAACGATCCAGATGGGAATATTTCTATACAACAGTCATATCCTGGGTGAGCCTAGTCTCTCTCTTCAGTTCTCTCTGCAGTAGATGCTGCCCCCCATCACCACTACAGCCCAGCTCTGTCTGAAGAAACACCAAACCAACATTCCAAAAGTCCTGGGACACTCAGCTGGCTCGTCCTTTTTCCTGGGGCCCCAAAGAGATTCCCTGGGGGCAAAGCCAATACCATATACCTCCGTATCCTCAGGCCAAATTGGGGAGTAGGCTAGATGTCTTTATGGAGAGATATGTATGTCACCACTGCTATTCTCTGCCCCAATCCTCGGCTAGATGCACTCTAGCTGTCCTTCTAGCATGGGTGCCCTGACTCATTTCTGCCCTTCTCTCTAGGGCACAACAGTCCCCAAGTCAGCTAAGCCTGAACTCCTAACCTTACTCTATCCCAAACCCTCAGCCTAACCAGTTGAAGTACTCCCAGCTAACGGGAAGATGGGAAAGGGCTGAGGGAGAGGATTGAGCCCAGACCACAACCTTCTTCAACTTTTGCCTCTTGGCCTCCCTTTCTCCTTCCTATCTGCTCCTGAAGAGTGATTGCTTAGATTTGCCTCTGGCCTACTACTGCCTGATTTACAAGTGTCTGACTTTGGTTTCCTTATCTGTCAGGTCTCTTCCAGCAACAATATCTCCCTTGCCATGAATATGCATACAACTGTATCAATCAGAATGGCATTGAAAACCCTGTGTTTATTTCTACTGTATTCCCCAGTGACTAGGTAGCCCCCACAAAATAATGATACCAGGATCAGCAGCCAGTAGGTATTAAGCACTCACTAAATGACAGGCCTTGTGCTTGTCCAGTGGTCTCGAAGTGGGGATACTGTCTGAACCTGAAGCCTGTCCCAGTTGTGGAGTGACAAAGGCACCAACACTGGCACTATCGTCGAACATGACTAAGCATTGGTAAGGTGCTCTCAAATAAATTAGGAGTGAAGGGGTTTGAATGGGGAGGACATGATGTGTACATAGGAGTTAAATTTCCAGTGAAGAAATGAGACAAATGGTGAAATTTCAGCCAAAAAAAATCCAATCTTCTGATATATCAGTTGATCAGATACATTTTTTCTTCACTCAGCTATTTGGAGAAAGAGGCAAAGCATAATGAAATAAGCCTGCATGGAGGAATAATTCTAGTACTAATTTTTAGGAGATCTGAGTTCTGTACACAATTTCACCTATACTTTATCTTATAAAAACATCACCACTTCATTTTATAGATGAGGAAATCAAGGCTAAAAAGGATAAGCCACTGCCCAAAATCATACTGCTTGTATGTGGCTGTACTGGCAGTGGAACCCACATCCTCTGACTTGTGGAATTCAGTGTTCTGACTATCATAGCTTACTATCTTCCTGTAATCTTGAAACATTAAGGCTGATATTTAGAAAGCAAGGTCTTTAAGGCATCAAACACGGAATTCATTTCCCTAAGCCTATTGTTCTAAGGCAAGAGGCCTCAGACTTTGGAGAGAATTTCAACAATAAATTAAAATGAAAATATGAACATCATTAGCTGTTCATTCCAAAATATTCTGGTCAACAGGGGTTTCACTCCATCTATGAACCATTCTCTTTTAGGCATTTGGAAACGATGGCTGAACTGACATTTCATTGGCTCAGAGATTCTTTTTCAGCCAATGATTGTGTCCCCCTTTGGATGTTGTTGAGGAAACAGCAGCTCAGGGGAAGAGGAAAAAGGAACTGTGAAAAACAAGAACACATTGCCAGACAGGGCCCCTCTTCCATAGAGCAGAGCAGACACTTGAAGGGAGGTCAGAAAAAAAGAGAGCTGATATTAAACAACCTTTATAGGCCAAGGGAAGACCCACTACCACCTGGGTATGCAATGTATCTCTGTACCAGGAAAGAAAATGTTCTTTTCTGAGAACTCCCATGTAGACCACACACACACACACACACACACACACACACACACACACACACACACATCCAGACACATTTGGTATCTTTACTCTAAATTCAGAGTTAGTCCTTCTGGTGGTGGAAGTGGGCCTGATTGTCCTCTAAAATAAGATTATGGAATATACACCCATTCTCCTTTGGGAGTCTCCCATACCAGGCCTTCATTTAGTCAAACTGTTCTCTGCAGGCTGCTGAGCAGAAAACTTCCATCAGCACCTCTGCCCTCTCCCTTAAGGGCAGTTTAACCTGTTGCAGCCTTCATCAACCCTGTTGCTTTTTTCCTTTTAACTTCATGCTGTTTGATTTTCCTCAATCTCATCTCTTCTGGTATATAGTAGGTACTTATAAATATCGCTCATTAGTGGCAGTGGCACCAAAGGGTGCCTGGGGAGGAACCACCCTTCTCTACCACCCTGAAAACTAACCCCAAGAAATAAGAAGCCTAAGTAAAATCCATGTGCCAAGGCAGCTTCTAGAAAAAATCTACTAAGCTCTCAATCAAGGACATTTTTGCCTACATTCTTTCTATATGACAACTCTGGAGTCCACCCATTCAGTATCTCTTGTATTTTGCAATCTGAGTTTGCCCTCCTTATCTTTCCTCCATTTCTTCATGTTTCTGAAACTTTTCTTCCTTGATTTCCTCTTCTCTTGCCCTTAGCTTTTCTCTCAATCCTTGTCCTTTTTCTTTATCCTCTTTTAACCTCTCCAATCTGCACATTCCTTCCCTTTCCTCCCACTCTCCAGACCAACCCTCAATTCTGGAATCTTCTCAATTCCTAATTCCTTACCTCCAGCCTGGAAGATTTCAAGCTCTTCCTTCTCTGAAGCCACTGTAGATAAAGGAGAGGGCAAGTTTTCCCTAAGCTGTAAGGCCAGGGCAAGCTGTGGCAAGCCCAGATCCCCATTTCCCACTGTGGAACCAAGGTTTCTCTTGGTAATGAGAAGAGGGTTATCTGCATCTCTGGGAAGATGACTGTACTCAGAGCTTACATTTTGAACAGATCCTCAAACACATCAGCTTCCCTGTTTTCTTGATATCAGAAATATGTTCAAAATGAAAGTAGCCATTTGGTAGAAAAGTGTGTGTGTGTGTGTGTGTGTGTGTGTGTGTGTGTGTGTGTGTGTGTTGGGGGTGAGGGTAGGAGAGAGTCATACATATTAGAACTTCTACTCCTGGCTCAATCACATAGAAATGCAGTAAAAAATTATACTGCAAAATCTAATTTGTGTGGCTTCAAATGGTTGTATGAACTGGACCCAAAACCGTCTACTTCTGTAGCCAATCTCTGGCCCTACTGTCTACCTCCATCACATCCCGAAATCATGCTCAGAGCCAACCAAGTATAGGTAAGAGAAAAAGGGAAGATTCAAAAGTACTACAGATCTGGGTTACGGTCCCTACCCAACACTTATTTTTAGCTGTGTGCCCCTGAGCAAGTCATTTTACTTCTCTGAATCTCAGTTTCTTCTAATGTAAAGTAGAGATCATTAGAATTCCTAACCCATATAAATCCATGTAAGGCCCTCTGCAAGAGAAGACTCTTACACACAGATAGAGTTTCTGGTTGGTTTGGGAAGTAGAGTCCTGCACTGGGAGAGAAGTGCTTTATTTGGGCTGGATACCCTGAGTCAGAGGTGGGTATATAAGTAATAACAGCTATTATTTATTGGTGCTTTACCTACATTAGCTCATGATTCCTGTAAGCTAGGGGCTATTTATCTCCATTTTGCAAAGAAGAAAATGGAGGTACTAAGAAATAAAGCAACTTGCCTTAGATCACAAAATCAACAAGTGGTAGAGCCAGGATGGCAACACAGGATTGGGAGGAGGAGGTACCAGAACTGTTTTGCCAAGGGCTGGTTGGGCCCCCTCCCCAAGGCCTTATACCCATCAGGCCCCACAGAGCCTACAGTCCACACAGCCCTTATTTTTAGCCAAGCTCACCACTCTGCAAACAGCAGCAGTGGCCTGTTGGAGGCAGCCAAGGGCTAGCTCAGCAGAAATGACAAACCCTCCTGCTTCAACCCCTTGTGTAAAACTAAAATGAACAACTTTCCCAACTACAAATAAATGCAGTTGCTGAACCTGCATTCCCCTCTCTTGCTTCTGCTGCCACCAGGCTCCCTGTGCCTTATCCCAGCTCCCTCCTTTCTCTCTGGCCACACCCACAGGGCTGGGCTTTGTAGGCAAGGGCAGGGGAGGCTACTAGTTATGTACAAATTTGGGCCTGGATCAGAGGAGGGTTCCAGGATATTTGGCAACTCTAGATGTGGGTTAAACACTTCTCAGCTACCATCCACCCTTTGGTTTCCCTCTTTGCTATTATGGTATCCAATATCTTTGGCTATCACTAAGTCTAGTAACTATGCTAACCTGGATTACACAGGGTATTTCAAGTTTGTATTTCTATTTCAAGTTTCTATTGATGGTAGATGGTCTTTTTATCATCTACCATCAATCCTTATCCATATATGATAAACAGCTTCTAAAATGGCCTCAATAATCTCTACTTCTGGTTACTCACACTCTGTGTACACCCTCCCCCTGAGCTTGCACTATACCTCGTTGCTCACTTTTAAATAACAGAATATGGCGAAATTGTTGGAATATAACTTCAAAGATAAGGCTATAAAAAGACTGTGGCCTCTAGAAATCTAGAACAAATAATCCTAAAATTTATATGGAACCATAAAAGACCCTGAATAGCCACAGCAATCTTGAGAAAGAAGAACAAAGTTGGAGGCATCATACTACCTGATATTTAACTATACTACAAGGCTGCCATAATCAAAACAGCATGGTAGTGGCATAAAAACAGATACACTAATCAATGGAACAGAATAGAGAGCCCAGAAATAAATCCATGCCAAGAATATACACTGGGATAAAGACAGTCACTTCAATAAATGGCGTTGGGGAAATTGAACAGATACCTATAAAATAAAAAGAAACTGGACCATCTTCTTACACTGTATACAAGAATAGACTCAAAATGGATTAAAGACTTAAATGTAAGACCCAAAACCATAAAACTTCTGGAAGAAAACATAGGCAGGAAACTCATTGATATTACTAACAGTAATTTCTTTTAAGATATATCTCCCTGGGCAAGGGAAACAAAAGAAAAATAAACAAATGGGACTACGTCAAACTAAAAAGTTTTTGTACAGCAAAGGAAACTATCAACAAAACAAAAAGACATCTGACTCAAATGTTGTCGAGGATGTGGAGAAAAGGCAACCCTCATACATTGTTGACGGGACTGCAAATTGGTACAGCCACTATGGAAAACAGTCTGGAGGTTTCTCAAAAAAATAAAAATGGATATACCTTTTGACCCAGCAATTGCACTTCTGGGTATTTATCTAAAGAAAACCAAAACAATAATTTGTAAAGACCTATGCACCCCAATATTCATGGCAGCACAATTTACAATAGCCAAGATATGGAAGCAACCTAAATGCCCATCAACAGACAATTGGATAAAGAAATTATGGTTCATATATACAATGGAATACTACTCAGTCATTAAAAAATGAAATCCTACCATTTGCAATGACATGGATGGACAAAGATTATTATGATGAGTGAAATAAGTCAGCCAGAAAGATAAATACCATATGATTTCACTTATATGCAGAATCTAAGGAACAAAAACAATTAATCAAAAACAGACTCACAAATAGAATGAACAATTTGGTGATGAATGGGATGATCAGGGGGGTTGGGAGAATGGGGTGAAGGGTTAAAGAAGTACAAATTAGTAGTTGATAGATGGTCACTGGGATGGGGAGCACAGCATAGGGAATGCAGTTAGCATTAATATATTGGCTAGGTGGAAAACCAGGAAAGAAGGGGCAATTAGGGGGGTTGTTTTATGAACTATATAAATGTCTAACCAATGTACTGTATACTTGAAACTAATTTAAATAAATAAATACATTTAAAATAAAAGACTGTGGCCTCTCCCTTGGGTTGGCCTACCCTTAGTCTCATGCACATACTCGCTCTTGCGCTCTCTCTCTCTCTCTCTCTCTCTCTCTCTCTCTCTCTCTCTCTCTCTCTCACTCTCATTCTGTCTCTGTCTCTCTTTCTCTCTCTTTTTCTCTCATCAATCATACTAGAGGAAGCAAGTTGCCATGTTATAAGCAGCCTCATGGGGAGGCCTACATGGCATGGCAAGGAACTGAAATTCTTGAAGCCTTCCAATGACCGCATGAGTGAGTTTGGTGGCAGGTCTTTCAGCCACACTTAAGTCTTCAGATACTATAGCCTTGACCCACAGCTTGACCACAACTTCATGAAAGTCTCAGAGCCAGAAGCACCTAGCTAAGATATACACAGACTCCTGACCCATATGAAATGGATGATAAAAGGCTATGACACTACTGACAAGTCACTTCTGTAATCTTGATATGCCCCTGAAAAGGTCCAGGTATCCCATAGGCATCCTCAGTCAGAAAAAGATTCAACACCTTGCACATTTATTTACTTTCACACATATAGGCATGTACATACAGCTGTTCCTCTTATCCACAGAGGATATGTTCCAAGACCCCCAATGGATGCCTGAAACCACAGTACCAAACTCTATATATACTATATATTTTTCCTATGCATACATATTTATGATAAAGTTTAATTTACAAATTAGGCACAGTAAGAGACTAAAAATAATTAATAATAGAATAATTATAATACACTGTAATAAAAGTTATGTAAATGTGGTCTCTATCTAAAAATATCTTATTGTACTATATATACAGTGTAGGTACACTGGACAAAGGAATGACTCATGTCCCAGGCAGGACACAGCAGGATGGAGCAAAATTTATCATGCTACTCAAATGGTACACAATTTAAAAGTCATAAATTGTTTATTTCTGGAATTTTCTGCTTAATATTTTGGGACTGTGATTGACCATGAAACTGTAGAAAGTAAAACATCAGATAAGAAGGGACTACTGTTTATACATGCAGTCTGTGTACTTTCTCTATACAGCTAGCTAGCTATCATCTATCTATCTATCTATCTATCTATCTATCTATCTATCTATCTATCTATCTATCATCTATCTATTTCTACAACCTGAACTACTTTCAACAGATACCAGCTGTACTTCTTCACCCTGTGTCCTTCTGGTTCCCAGAGGGCATCTCCTGCCTTTCCAACCCTCAACTCCTCCTAAATGCTCTTGGCAAAATGTAGGAGTTTTATCTGCCTCCAGGTTTTCCTATGATGACAGAGGAGTGCCCATTCCTGCTCTGAGGGTGCAGGGAAAATACAGACTCGCCCCAGGCCCTACAGAAGAGGCCATGTTCTTTTCCTTGCATTTCCCCCCACTCCATCCTCTCATTCCTCCCTTTGGCAGCGGCAAACTCAAAAGCCTCTTCAGTTTCACTGAAGAGAAGAGGAAAGAACAGGACCCATATGAAATGGATCAACTAATAGACAGAGAAATTGAAACTGTGTCAGAGGCCAATGGAGGGAATGGAGAGCAGTGGGCAGGGAATGAAAGTGGAAAGTCCCAGCTGAAAAACCAATGACCACAAATGGCCCTGCAGTTTCCTGGCCCAGCCAAAGTTGCTCTGCTTTGTTCACTGATGGTTCAGAGCTAGGAGCATGGCATCTACCAGGTTTGGCCAGTGGAAAAACTGTGAGGTAGGGGAAAGCTCATCTCCAGCATCCTCTATCTTGTTTTCTTTCCCATGTTAAGGTCCCTTCTCCCAAAAACCCAGTACTTTCTCCCTGTCTCAGGAGTCTTGTACAGCCAATTCACAACAAAATTCATCTATCCTTGTCTCATTTCTGCAGAACCTTGGGTGTATTGAGTTATTTGTGCAGCCAGGTGCAAAATAGTGGGTCATGGTTGAAATCAGAGTTCTCCAAAGCTGTTGTGAGAATGTTAATAGATTGTGTTTGAGGAAGAAAAGAGGATGGTAATCTGTGGTCAAATGCATATTGGAAATCTTAAAAAATGTTATTAGGTTTCTCTACTGCAGGACTTCTCATAGCCTGTAATATACTAACATGCATTGTGAAGATCTAAGAGAAGGATAAAGCATTTCTCAAACTTATTTGGCCATAGAATCTTTTTTTTCCTTTTTGTAGAGCAGCTTACAGGATGAGTATTTTATTCGATGTATTTCCCTTCTCAGATAACATAGTCACATTTTCACAACAGTCTTCAGTACTTATGCCTAAAGGAGTGACTATGATGGTGAGAAAGTAGGTACCCTTACAGTTAGTATAGGTGGTGATAGTTAGACTGGATTAATCAATAGGTTGTAAGGGAGATATTTTTTTATCACAGGACCCTGGCAGTATGACTGTCCCATGTCACACATTATAGGCAATTGTCATTCACCAGTTGCCCTGCTCCTATCCCATATAGGCCCAAGTATCCTTAATATTTAACTTTTTTGTGCATTGTCTGGGTAACTAGAATGAAGCAAATAGAGGAGAGCCTATCTCCCCAAGATATGTCTATTTCTCAAGTTGACATACTCATGTTTAAGAGCTCATTATTCCTTAAGCATTTGACATTTGTGACTTTGTTCTCCACTGATATCACCATTCTCCCAAACTCCATCCTCTAAAGCCCCCTAGGCCTATTGCCTCAAAAAAAAGGCTAGCAGTAAGCCCTAGTCCCCTTTTGATTTTCTCATATATGTGTGCATGAAATAAGCACCACTTTACAGCACACAAAATTTAGGAAATGGGAGCATAGAGAAAACTTGAGAGCTGTGGCCAGTCACACTGCTGCTCTGTTAGCTTTCTAAGTAGCATGACTAGACAAATCCCTATAAGGGACCTCCACTAGCTCCTGTTGAAAGAACTGAGATGCTCTTCAGTGTGGTGAGGTGGGGGGTAGGCAGCAAGCTGCTCTTTTGAAAAAGGTGACTTAATCTTGGTAAGGGTTGGTTACCAGGGAACAAGATGTTTACATTCATCCACTAAACTGAGAGTTATGAAAAACTGAGATCTGTGCAATACCAAAGTGGTCATAAAAGCACTGTGTCCACTGTACTCTGTGCTGGTTAGAGCACCCCAGGAGGACTATTCAGTTCTGGGCAGGACCCCTAAGAAGAATCTTCACAAATTGGAGTGTTACCAAAGTAATTAAGATGCTATAAAGTCAATAGGCTAAGGCCTTTTCTAGGCCCTGGACCACTGTTATCACTATTTCCAAATTGTCATCACTGTTTAAAGCTATGAACCCTGGGGGAAGACATGTAGGTGCACTTAGCCAACATTTTACATACAATTTCAGGACGTTCATGGACCTTCAAGTTAAGAAGCTCAGCTGTGGTATCATACCACAAAAGGAATCATTGAGCAAATTAGGTAGATTTAGCCAAAAAAGGAAAATAAAATAAAAGTAAAAAGACAGACTTGAGGAAACAAATGTGATAGATATACTCAGATATAGTCATATGCTACATAACAACATTTCAGTCAACAATGGACTGCATTATACAACACTGGCCCCATAAGATCAGAATGGAGCTAAAAAATTCCTATTGCCTAGTGATGTAGATGTCATAATGTCATAGCACAACACATTACTCATGCATCCATGGTGATACTGGCATAAACAAACCTACTATGCTGCTAGTCTTATAAAAATATAGCACGTATAATTATGTACAGTACATACTACTTAATAACGATAATAAACAGCTATGTTACTGGTTTATATATTTACTATAGTATACTTTATTGTTATTTTAGAGTGTACTCTTTCTACTTACAAAAAATATTTGCTGTAAAACAGTATGTATGCTATGTTATGCTGGCAGCAGCCTCATATATCTAGTGTTTATTGTGTCTCCTGATTGCATCATTTTCTCTTGTGCTTGATTTAATTTCATGTTATTTTGTACAATAACATGCTGTACAGGCTTGTAGCCTTGACACAATAGGCTATGCCACCTAGGTTTGTGTAAGTTAACACTATGATGTTCACATGATGATAAAATCACCTAACAACATTTTTCTCAGAACATATCCCCATCAGTAAGTGACCCATGACTATTTTAAAGGGACTACCAAGAGAAAGAAGAAAAGAAGTTACTGAAAGATTGTTTTCATATCAAAATAAAAAAATATTCTAATTAGACTTGTTCAACAATGAAATAAGCAACCCTAGGAGGCAGTGAATGCCCTACTGATGAGTTAAAAATTTGAGGAGACTGAACTAGATGACCTTTAAGGACTGACCTTTCTTCCAACCTCACATTTATTCCCACTCATGTTGTCTCTGTCACTTAGATCCTCCCTAGTTTACCACAGACCAGAGTCAAAATCTTGTCAACAACAAAAAAAAACTCCCAAATATAAGAGCAGATTGGAGGTGGCCCCACGTTCCTGACCCCCTTATTCCTCCACTCCCACCTTTAGTCATGTATTTCACTAGCCTCCTTACTAGGGCTCTCAAGGTTTTCTTGGTGCCTGTTAGTTAATCTGATATACTGATCTGCACTAATGAGATCATGAATACTAATAAATTAATGCGTTACCATCCCAAGTGACATATTTGCATTTTAACAGAGATCTTCAGGAGATAATGCTTTAATGCAAAGGAGTGATTAATGTTGAAATTTCAGCTGTCTGGCAGTCTGGTAAAGAAGATATTTTTGGAAAGGAAAACTTTTCCATCCTTCACATCATACCATCTTCTAGAAGAGAAAAAAAAACATGTCCCTGCCCTTGAGGGGTTTATAGTTTATAAAGTTGGAGAATTACAATGGCTGACATTTATTGAGCCTCTACCAAAGTGTCTGGCTCTATGCTAAGTGCTATATAAATATTATCTTTGAATCCTCATGACAACGCCCCTCTGATGTATTTTGCAGACAAAAGGGCTGGGCTTCAGAGAGGTTAAATATCTTAGTACCATATTTTTCACTGACTCTAGATGTGAGGCAATATTTTGTTAGGTTTCTCTGAGAAAAGAAAAATGCCTCCAACTAAACTACAATGAAGCACGAATTGTAAGAATCATTTCAGTTTTAGAAATGTTAAAATTGTGTCTTTGAAATCACAAAATGCAGTAAGTGGTAAGCCTGGCTCCAGAGTACACACTCTGCCTAATGTTTACAGAACCCAAATAGGAACTAGCTAAGGAACACTTTCATACAACAATATAATTGCAAACACATTTTGTTATTTCAATACAAAATGATTACACAAGGACTGAGAAAGTTGCACACTGGGCCTGAGGTCAATGACAGCACATATTGATTGGGCCATGAACCTCTGTGGTGGAGAAAAAAAGGGACAAGATTCAAGATAGAGGATCTAGGCTGCACAGGGCCTAGGACTAAGGTGGGGGAATGGTAGATAGCAAATAACCTTCTGTCACACACCTTTACATTAGGGAAGTTACTTTTTGAGGGTATGATGCACTGGCTAGCTTGGCTCAAGTGAAAGGGTTAATTAGGGAAAACATGAGAGATACTTTAATGAGATAAGAAAAGAAAGAAAAGTGAATTGGCAGATGGTCTTTGAAGGCCAGGATGAGTGATTTCAGTTTGATATGATGGGCAAAAGGGAGCGATTATTGGTTCTTGCAAGTAAATGCCAACATATCAGGAAAAGCTCATTCTGGACACCAGGATGAGTTAAAGCTCTTACCTCAAAGCCAGAGGCTTCCTTCAGGGGGAAAAAAACAGCACCCCACAAGGGGGTTAAGTCATCAGAGGCAGCAGAGTTCAAGGGTATTATGAACCCGAACACTCAACTCTCTCTTAATGTGTAGTCCCCTCTCTCTGGTACATCTCTAGAAGAGAAATTTGCAGAGCTATGGTTGGCTACCCAGGCATGCACACTTCTCATGGCAATGAGAGGGGCTGGTACAGATGGACGATGTATCACTTATCTCACCTCCATCCACTAACAAGGGTTTGTTGAGTCCCTCCAATGTGTTTGTGTGTCCAGCATGACAGACACATGGATCAAAGGGGCCCCTGAAGAATTCACTCTCTAAGTGAGGAAAAATGTGAACATATAGGAAGTCAAGGCAATATGAGACAGTGTAATCAAAAGCTAAATTGTGGTGGGAAAACAGTCTAAATTCTAAAATGGAAGAGGAAGAATTGTAAGTGACTATCTCATTTTTTCTGTATTTTTCTGTACTCTCAAAGTTTTCCCAATATGTATAGGTATTACTTTAATAATCAGGAAAAATTTATAATTAAAAAGAGGGCAACCAATGAGAGCTAGAATGATCAGGAAAGGCTTCACAGCAGAGGCTGGACTTGAGCTTGTTAGAAGATGTGATGGAAGAATTTGCAGAGGCGGAGAAAAGAAGGCTATTCTAGGCTGGTGGGAAAGCAGTAAAATGAGTACACAAAGAGTGGAGCAAGCTTTGAGTGGGATACAACAGAACAGGGAGAATTAGGTGACTAGTGGAACTTGGAGATCAGGAAGAAATAAGAAAGAGTAGAAGGCAAGCCTCAGATACCAAGGAGAGGAGTTTCTATTTGATATCATAAGCAAAAAGGAGCTATAATGGGCTCTTGAGCAGGGAAGTGACATAATGAAAGATGTTTTAAGGAGATTCCTTTGGCAGCAGTGTTGAAGGATCACTTGGTGGGGAGGAGGCAGCATGCAGAAAGACCAGTCAGAATGCTGCTGTAGTAATCCAGTTGTGAGGTAAGGAGAGTATGGGCTATGATGGCGGCAGAGGAAATGGTCAAGAAGGCAAGAACTTGTGAGTTACTTGTGACAGATGAACTGCCAAGACGTGGTGTTGACTTATGTTGGGGGAAGAGGTGACTGATTTCAAGGCTCGGTCTATGGGCTATTAAAAGAGTGATAGTGACACTAATAGAGACAGAGATTCAGGGCTGGGAATCAGTACGGAAGGCAAGGTTGGAGAGGAAATCTTGAATTTGGTCTTAGTTGTGGAAACTTTAAAGTGATGGTAAACTTCAAAGAGAAAATGTACTTAAAGGGAATAATGAAATGAAACTGGAATTCAGGTTAAAGGCCAGGTGTTATCATTTTCAGCAATCACCCAGAATTCCAAAGCAGGACAAACTGTATTTAGACTGAATGTGGAAACCTCTAGAGAGGTAAGAAGAAAAAAAAAAGAGGCTGGGGGAAACATACCTAACAGCCAATTCCGATTTGAACTTTGCAAGTGACAGACTCTAAACAATGTGGCAACAGCAGGCTGATAGATCTGCTTTAAAATCTCCCTCTTTTTTTGTCAGTGAGTGATTTTCCTACATATTAGAAAGATTACAGCTTGAGTGTAGGTGACAAGATGAATATGGAACAACACTGGCTTTGTTAATCATGTCTGCATTCTTTGTGATTTCACTGATGGTGGCAACAGAAGCACTGCAACACACAGCACCCTCACCATCCCTGTGAGTGAGTCCCATACCACAACCTCAAGATCCAGACTACTGGCCATCTTAACATAGTATGGAGGCAAGTCCCATTAAAAATTATTTTGGGGTCTATAGCCATGCCATCCTGAACAAGCCCGATCCCGTTTGATCATGGAAGCTAAGCAGGATAGGGCCTGGTTAGTACTTGGATGGGAGACCAACTAGGAAGACCAGGTGCTGTAGGTGTAAAAAATAAAAATAAAAATAAATAAGGGATTGTAAGCTGACCAGGTCCTTGTAATCTGTGAGGTCAACTAAAGGTTGCCTCATCTAAAAAAATATTAATCTGGGTACCTCAGTTTACCCATGTGTCAACTGGAAAAGCATCTATAATTGACTTGCTTCTATCTGGATTAGAAGTAGGAAGACAAAGGTAACAATTACTGAAGGGAAAAATGTAGATATAAGACTAAATGGGAGAGAAACAGTGAGTGCAGATTGCAACAGGATTTCCAAATTAAGAGGTCTTGACACTTATCTGGTTGGCTCCTGAGCTAGTTGTTGCCACCATGCCCTCTTCTTTCCACTTTCAATGGGCTTTTCCATGTGAAGGGTTGTAAATAAGACAATTGCTGTAGTCAGCGACTTGCAATCCCTCTTCACAATTCCCCACCTCCATAGGCATCTTCCACTTGGGATATCTGCCCACTTCTTAGCCACACTCTTTCCAACCATCACCCCTACCTCAAACTAGCACCCAGAAGACTAATTGAAAATCAGAACAGAAATCTCCAGTAGTGAAATGCTGGAGACCATTGGTCAACAGACTATGCAGTGTGTGTGTGTGAGTGTGTGTGTGTGTGTGTGTGTGTGTGCGCATGCACATGTGTTCATCCACTAGTTTAACCATCTGTTCCTGTTTCCCAGTGGGTTTGGATCACAAAGAAAGAGGCCTGTTTGGGCGGTCCTGCTCCCAGAGCTGAGCTCCCTTGGTGGTTAGGAACCCACAGCCTGGGCAGATTTACTCTCCACTCTTTCATCTTAAGAAGGCATCATTCCTTCCCACAAGAAAAATCATTTTCTGCAGTTCTCTACTCTCCTCTAACCCTGGGGGTGGGGTACTAGGACCAGACACCTGCCCAGGGCTGAAATTCAGTGGGCTGGGCAGGGAAGAAAGAGCTGGTAGGGAAAGCAAATGATCAGGAAGAGGCCTCCACTATCACCTTCCCACCCACTTGTGGATTCCTCGCTTATTTCTCTCATGTTAGCTGTAACAACAGGACTCTAACTGGTATTAAAGTGCTGTGGTAGCTCTGGTCATGCCCTGGCCCAGGTCTGACCTCCACTGGGAAGATCCCGAGTGCTAAGAGAAAGTTTTTGGGTGGATTCTACCAGGGAAGTTGAAAGGTGTCTCCTTGCTCTCAGCAGCTCTTAGATGTCTTGGGAGCTTGAAATAGACAGTCCCTGCCTCTAGATGCTCTGTTGGGTGTTTCAGGTGTCATCTCTATACTGGGTTCTATAGCCCCATTGTTCACTCCTTCAGGCCATGGCATAGAAGGCATTGAAGGCTCTGGTACAAATCTACTTTACTTGTTTTGGTTAACTGATTAACCCATTGTCTTCTTAGCACCAGTGAAATTCCGCCCTGATGGCAAGAGACAAAGAATGTGTAAGTATTCAGGCTAAAAGGAGAGAGGAAGTGAGACAAAAACAAATCAAGACAATCTACTTGGTGATTTACCAGCCAGACCAATGCCTTAAGTGCCTTTTGGATCTGACCCTCCTTTCTATGCCTACTGCCAACGCCCTTATTACCTCTCCTTGCATTGCTGTAGTATTTTATAAACTGGTCTCAATCCTTTATTTCAGTCAAATCTGCTTCCTATTGTGTAGCTAACCATTCTAAACACTTTGCAATAATTGCCCAGCCTTCTAGGATGTTCCCAAGTCCAAACTCCTCTTGCTGATATTAAAGGCCTTCGAAATCCAGACACCCCTTACCTTACATAGTAAGCCAATTTTTTCCACTGCACCTCCACGACCCCGCACCTCTAGTCAGACCTCCTTCTCACCCTTGTTTGATCATACCATGACCACCTCCACCTTTGGCCTTTTCCCTAACTATAACCCCCCACCCTCAGAAGCCTGCTCCTTTTCTAGTCAACAATCTCAATCTCACACAATATTCAAAATCTAACTCAAGCTCAACCTCTTCTGAGAAGCCTTCTTCCTCTATTCCAGCCCACGCTGCTGGCTTTCTCTGTGCCCTGAAACCCCACAGTGCTTACTGTTTAGAGTATATAATATAGTATATAATTGTTTCCCAATTTGTATTATTCTTAGTTGCTTCATATAAGTAAGTATTATTTTTCTGATAAATTATGAATTGTAAAGAGCAGGCTCTTTGCTCTCCCCTTCCCACCATAACATTGGTATTGAGCTAGACCCAGGAGCACTCAATAGATTCCTGTTCCCTTGCTTTAAATCCAAAATGAAGGAATAATAAGGTGAATGAAGGCCCCCTGAGAATCTTCTCTGTCTATTCCCTCTCCTTTCTCAAAAGATGTTACAGGAAGTAGAGGAGCTGAGGCTGCCCAGAGAGACCTAGCCAGCCAATTGGCTGTTGGATCTCTAGTTTTCAATACACCCCCACCTCCTAAGGCTTTCCTAGTGATCAATAATGCTGCTTAAGTGATCAGTCTGAGACACAATGGGCTGCAGGGGCCAATGTTTGATTGACACGGAGAATAAATATATGCTGGAAGAGACAGAGCATGGAGGGAAGAATAGAAGAGAAAGCAGAAAAAAAAGATGAGCTGGGGGAGGGTAGAGGGAGAGATGTTTTATGAATGAGGATACATAGAATGGAGCCGAGAGTAGTTCTTACCTGACCTGATTCAGCAGCTGAAGCAAGTTCTTATTGAGGTAACTAAATAATCTTAGGACTTTTTCAGAGCCCAATGAATATACCAAGGCTGCTGGACAATCTTTGACCTTGGCAGAATTATTGTTACGATGGTCCACTGAGGACCTAAGAAGCTGCAGGCTCCATGTTGGATGGAGAAGTGGGTGTGAGATAAAGACTTCAGGGACCTTAAAAATTGACTTGGGTCTTGGGCTATGCTCATTAGCTAGGTCTACAGAAATCTCAAGCTCTTGCATCCTTCAGTCCTCTATCCAAGACTGGTGACTCTGATATCCATGATGATATGGGTCAATTGGCTGATCTGCAAGGGTGATATCAGCATTACCTTCTCTCTGTACATTGGTGAATGTACTACCCCTCCTCCCAAGGCTCTGGGGTAGGCTATTTAACTATTTGTCACTTAAAAAATAAGGAGTACTTTTTAAATTTAATTCTGGAGGGCCCAAGTTTCTAGCTATAACACTAATCATTTTTTTTTCTGGGAAAGATAGTGTTACCTGGAAAAACAGAATAGATGTCCTATTAATGTTAGAATATTCCTATTTTAATCTAACCATGATTCCTGCTGCTTATATTAAAAACCCATCCTTCACATATGATGGTATTATTACTCTCCCCATCATATGGGCTCAAAGCCTCAGAATCATTTTTGACTCTTCTTCCTTCCTCATCCCACTCATCCAATTGACAGGTAAATAAGGTTTCTTCCACTTCTAAAATCCATCCATCCATCTCCTTTCTTCTATTCATATCCAGCTATTATAACATTTTCCTAGCTGGTCTTCATGCTTCCAGGATGTCTCTCTTTTAATCAATCTGCCAAAGGGGTTAAAAACGAAAAAAAGAAAAATGAGCCTGAATCTAATCAAGCCTAAAGCTAATTTCCACTAAAACGAGATACAGGGGATAGTGGTACAAGCTAAATTACAAGAGGAAGTAGATAGACCAGAATGTAGGACAGTACACAGGACAACTAACCTGACTTCTCTAACAAGTTAAAGAGAGGGGACTGTTGAAAGGGTCTTAAGAGACATAATGACAATGTAATGTGTGGAGCTTTTTTGGATCTTGATTCTAACAAGCCAACTGTAAAACATGTTTTGAGACAATTGAGGACATTTGATTATGGACTGAGTAATGAATAATATAAAGGCATTATTGTTACTTTTGTTAGATGTGTTAATGGTACTCTGGTATATCAGGAAATGTTCATTCTTTAAAAGATGCATAAAGAAGTTTTAGGAGTGAATGACAAGATTGATGTTTAAAATTTATTTCAAAATACTTCAGCAAAGAAAAAAAGAATAGATGAAGCAAATATGACAAAGCTCTGATAATTTCTTAATGTAGATAATGGGTACATGGGATTATTATACTGTTTTTTCCATTTTTTGAGAAATATTTATAATTAAGAACAAAAACAAGTCATCCACCATACTCCAATTTACCTGCCTGCTTTATCTTCCACTTCTACCTCATTTCTGTATGACACAGCTGCCCTATATCTTTGCCCAAGTGATTCCCATCTGAACTTCATCCCTTCACTTACTAATTAATTAATTTGTTTGCTCAACAATTATCTATTTAGGACTTCTTATATGTTCTAGGCACTGTAAATGCAAAGATGACTGAGATGAGACTTAGGAAGACAAGAGGCCTCCTTCATGCTTATGTGTTCTCCAGCAAGTAGCACAGCACCTTGCATCCTATAGATAGATGCTCAATAAATGTTTTTTGGAATGATGTGCAGGGAGAGTTGTGATAGAATCCCTGTCTAACATGAACCAACAAGTATTCAATACAACCTAACAAATGTTTGTTGAACACCTACTATGTGTAAGGCATTGTATGCTACGGGGATAAAAAAGAGATGAAAACCCCAGGTTCTTTCCTTTATTGAATTTACATTGTAGATAAGGCATACAAATATGAGAAGCTATATTTGTCTATAAAGAATTAATGATGTAAGTAATAATAATGGGCAATGTGCTTGCCAAATGTATTTTAGAGAAAGCACAAAAGGAGTTCAGAGAAGAGAGATCATTTCAGTCTAGAATAATCAGAGAAGACTTCACAGAGGAGGTGAATTTGAATGTAGGATTGAAGGACAGGTATAGTGTTACTGGATAGAAGAGGAGCATAAACAGAGAGGAGAGGGCACTCCTGGTGAATGGAATGGC
Organism: Macroglossus sobrinus; assembly: GCA_004027375.1. Taxonomy (NCBI): domain Eukaryota; kingdom Metazoa; phylum Chordata; class Mammalia; order Chiroptera; family Pteropodidae; genus Macroglossus; species Macroglossus sobrinus. The sequence goes on from PVKZ01002472.1 coordinate 131,031, forward strand.
ATGAACAGATGCCAAAAAATGTATAAAAGACATGTTTAGGAAATCCTAAAGAAGTTTGGCTGGAGTAGAGGGTCCACATAGGACTGTGTTTCTCAAGGATACCAAGTACATCAGTGATACTTAAAGAATGTGCTAAATGTATATATTCCTTGAGTCCAGCTCCCAGACCTACTGAAGCAGAAATTCAGATGGGGGGACATAAAAATCTGCATTTTAACAAGTTCCCCTAAGTGACTTTCAGACATTAAAATTTGAGGATCCATGATATAAAGAGTAGGAAATGAAGTTGGAAGAATAAATAGTGTTACAGGCCCACTCAAGGAGAACTTTGAATGCCAAGCTAAGGAGGCTGAAATTAACCTACAGGTAACCAGGTACCATCCCTCAAATATGTTGATCAGAAGTATCATGAATAAAGGATATTTAGGAATATTAATCTGATAGGTATATGTATTATGGACTGGAAAAGGAGGCTAGGGCAGGGGGAAAGGTGGACCAGGAGATGGTTCTAAGGTTTCTAGTCTGGGAGACTAGAAGGCTTGTGTAACAGAGAGGTCTTTGAGAGATGATGAGATGAGTTTGTGAATTTCAAATCTGACATGATGGCAAACCATCCAATGGGAAATGTTCAGCAAGTAGCTGGAAACATAGGACTGAAATACAGGAGAGAGGTTAAGTTTGGGCTACAGAAGTAGGAATGACCAGTAGAGGAGTGAGAGCGAAAGCCATGACAAGGGCTTCAAGTCCTTGCCAACAGAGAAAATGAAAAGCAAGTGGAGTCAGAGAACATTCAGATTTGAGGGGTAGCAAATCAGAGAAAAAAGCAGGGATCACTGGAGTGGAAGGGGACCCAAATAGTAAAACTAGGCAGAGAGCTCTCCCAAAAGCTAGGGATGGCTAGCAGTGTGGCTAATGCCAAAGGGAAGCTGGGGCTCAGAAAAGTTCACTATCTATGGCCTGCATATAGACAAACCTACTCATCTCAAGTTCATCAACACAAACAGGTACACTGTCTCCTATATGTAACAGGCAGTCAGTTTCTTTCTGTCTGTCTGCCTTCCTCCCTCCCTCCCTCACTCCCCCTCCCCTCAGTCATACACACACTCTGATTTCCCAGCTCATTTTCTGACTGCTCAGGGGAGTAGGTGCTAATCTGCCACAGGGATGTTCATGTTCTATTGAAGGATGGTGCCCTCAGAAAAGGGGAATTGCTTTCCATGGGTGGGAAATCATACAGAACTCCAAGATCCCTGCCATCTCTGTACCAGCTCAGCTGAGTGGGGACTGGAAGGGACAGAGATGGCTTGCTTCCCTACTCATGCTCTCTCTCCTCCCCCTCTGCCCCTAGCCCTCTGATTTCTCAGCAGAGCTGCAAGGCCCAACCCATTTTGAGAGTCCTTCATTTTGGCTGCTGATAATGCAAGATAATGTTTTTCTTTCTGAATTTATAGTAAGAAAGAAAACAGAAGTCCTTGAAAGGAGCCAGGACGGAGTTTTCTGTTGTGAATACTAATAGATTTAAGGCTGACACATAGCTAAAGCTAACTTGGGTGTGTCTTCCTCCCAGGGACCTTCATCCAGAATAGATGAGGATCATCTCAGTCCCTAGAAGCCAAGCTTGTCTGGGTAAGCCTCACTTCCCACAATTTGCTCTAGGGGTGTGTGTGTGTGTGTGTGTGTGTGTGTGTGTGTGTGTGTGTGTGTGTGTACTATGTGTAATTTGTATGTGTATGTATGATTTGTATGTGTGTCTCTTATGGCTTCAGCTAGCCTAGAGGCTCCAAAAGAACAAGGATCCTTCTTCTATTGCATTGATTCTGCCCTCTCAGGGTGCCTTGTCTGGTGCTGGCCCACAGAGCCCAATCATTTCTAAAGAATAGGGGTGGGTGGCTAGAGTGCTTCTGATGTCCTGCATCTAGCCATGCTTCCTCCAAGTGCTGAAGTGTTGATTACTGCAGTGGGATGGTACCGGACGAATGCTTCTCTGCCCAAACCACCCTGAGCCCCACTGTACTCACCCTTATACCCAAGGACTGCAGCTACCTCATCTTCCACCCCACCCTGTGCCTTGCACAGCATGCTGCTGTTATCAGCAATCCTCGGGCTTTCCTGTTGCACTTTTTCAACCTACTATTGATCTCAAAGATCCTTGTTGGTGGCAAAATCCCCCAGTCAGGCCACACAGCTCACTTTTCAAGACCCTGGGACTGCGCCACTCACCAGAGTGAAAGGTCCCCTGACTCGTCCAAAATGGGGTCTGAAGCCTATTAGGAGTCCCCAGTCTCCTCACTCAGATAGGCAGAAGCTCCACTCCATTATCTGAAACCACACCAACAGCATCACTGGCTTGTGTTTATGGGGGCACTTACTGGCTTCAGGCCTCCAGCCCCTGTAGTCTGGGTCTAGAAGATGCTACAGGAAGGAGCCTGGGGGCTCCTACCACCATATCCTGGCCAGCATCCTCTCTCTGGTGGCCATCAGTCCATACTTGCAAGGCAGTTGTGGTGGTAGGTGTCGATAGAAGAGAGGGCAGAATCTTTCCACACACAGCAAGAGTGTTTCTCTCCTGCTTGGATCATATCGTTTCCCTTCTCAGAATCCTGCAGTGGCTCCCAATTGCCTCTTACTCAATTTTAACCTCTCTGTGGGACTCAAAGCCTTCCATAATTACATCCCATCTTCCCACACCCCCACTCCCCCATACCAAGCTTAACTCAAAGCCAGACATAGACATTAGGCAACATTACAAAGGCTCCCACCAGGGTCCTGTCACAGGTGCCTGAAAGCCTCATCAACACAGCCACTCCTCTACCTCCTTTAAAAATGCAAATGTTACCTGAGAGGTGAAAGCAGTCAACAGTTATCAGCTATTAACACTGGCCAGGCTGGGATTCTGTCATCAAATGTGACGGAGCAGGGAGCAAAGCCCCGCCTAAACGGTCAAAGAGGGCAGACCCAGAGGAACCTGGAGCAGCCGATGGGAGGGGTGCTGGGAAGGGGCTCTGACGTCAAAGCCATCTCCATCATACTTTACCAAGTGCTACAGTCTGACTCGGGGTCTCTACTTAAATCAGTCAAATTCACTAGCCCTCTCCCTCCCCCAAAAAACACCTTGCTTCTCTCTCCAGACACACATCATGTGTTATTTCACCTCATGGCAAACTGCCGAGGTTGAATTCTCTCACATGAAAAAAATAAGCCACAAAATTGGGTAGAAGCCGGCATGTCTGCTCCAACATGGCCAAATCTTGTTGAGGTCTCCAGGGGGAAAGCTAAGAGCCTTTTGTTCATTTGAAATAGCAAAGACTTCCTGGGAAGCCTCTTTCAGCTCCCAGGCTGGAAACTGGCTTTCCCCTGCTTCGCCTGCGAGGAGCCTGACAAGCAGGGTAGGGGAGGGCCCCAGTGGCTGAACTGCCATACCACCCCGGCCATCCAGGCCAAAATGTACACCTTTTACCCCAGTCTTCCAGCAGGGAAAACTCACTGGGAGCTTCTCAGCAGAGTCCCCCACCCTTCGCCCCAGAAGGGCGCCCCCAAGGGAGCCTTGGTCTTATAGCAATTTCTCCAGTGGGCGGGAGTCCAGGGACTGCCCCACCCTCGGCAAGAGCTGCAGGATGCAGAGACCACCTCTAGGGCTCTAGGGCTCTGCAGCCATACTAAGATGCCAAAGGAAAGGGGCAAATCTGGCAGAATTCAGCCTACCTTGTGATCAAGAGCTCTTTGGTGGCAACTGCAAGGGTGGGGGCACCACATGCTTCTGGTGAAAAGTGTCAAGCATTTGACTCTGCTTGGTTTCAGTGTGTGTGTGTGTGTGTGTGTGTGTGTGTGTGTGTGCGCACACATGGTTGGCCCAGGAGCTCAGGTTTGGACAGGCACAACAACAAGAGTTGGGAACGCTTTTTGCCAGAATGGAGTTACTAAGGGTCTTGGCTCCTGTCCACTGTAGCTTAGGTTGGGGGTTGTCTGTGTTTGCTGTGTATGTGTGTGTGTGTGTGGGGGGGCAGCAGGTACTGGATCTGCAGTAATTTGCAGTTGTCATGTAGTTTCTTAGGAACACTCTAAGATAACACACACACACACTCACATACACTCTCCCAAGCTCCAAAGCACCAGGCTGGGGAGGAGACAGAGAGAGAGTGTGTGCATATTTCAGCACGCTGGGGAGGGGGTACATGTAGCTGTTTGTGTTTGGATGACTGCTTTATTAGTATCCTAGTGGGAAGGGACGTGTGTGTGTGTGTGTGTGTGTGTGTGTGTGTGTGTGTGTGTGTGTGTTTCATCTTTGGATGGGGGTTACTGTGTAGCTGAGCGCCTGATACGTGGTGCGGCTGTGTGTGCGTGTGAATATGGCCCAGGGAACAATGCACATGCCTCAGACAGCTGTTTCTGGCAGCCCTGGGGCTCGGGCTTCTCTCGGAACCCTATCTAAGTGGCCACCTCCCAGTAGCCAGGCCCTGCGTCTCTCCAGCTCTCTCAACTGTGCCCGCAGCCCCAGTGCTCACACAAAGGCTCCATAATGAAGCGCTGCACTTCCCAGCATTCAGCATCTCACCCTGCAACCCCAGCGGCCAAGGCGAGCCCGCCAAAGCCGCGATTCACTGAGGCATGGGTACCCACCCAGCCCTGCCCTCACCCGCCCAAACTCCTGGCAGCCCGACGCTTGGGGTCCCCTGCCCTGGCCCCGAGGGCGCCCAAGCGCCCCTCGCCCCCAAGTCAGCCCGGGACTGCACAGTCTTGGCTGCGACCCACTCTTGGCCAGGCTGAGACTGCGGGCGCACCCCCTTGAAGGCAACGCACCTCTTACCTTCTTCCAATGCCTCCTCTTCCTCTTCCTTCTCTTCTGCAGCGCGGCGGTGGCGGAGCAGTGGCAGTGGCGAGACTAAGGCGCCGGTGTTCCCGAGATCCGCACAGGCGTGGGGCTCAGTGGCGCCGGGCAGTGAGGTGGGTAGAGGTTAGCGGGGAGGCAGAAGCCCGTCTGGGATGCGGAGAGCTGGCATACAGGCTGCGGGCTGTGGGCTGGCTGGCAGTGGCGCGCGGGGGCTCCTCGGGCGGACTCCATGTCTGCGCCGCGGGCGGCACCATCGCTGTGGCTCGCTCGTCTCTCTCACTCCAGGAGTGCGGCAGGCGGCGAGGTGACGGATGGCCGTGAGGTGGCTGGATGGCCAAGGAGAGGAAGGGAGGAGAGGCGGGGGGAGAGGAATGGAGAGGGAAAAAATAGAGGAGCGCAGAATGAGGGGCCTCTTGGGCGCCTCCCGACCCTCAAGTGCTGGCGTCAGTTTCCCCGAATGGGAACACGACTTAAAGGCACAGCTCCCGGCTCGGGTCACAACTAAAAATAAGCACAAAATTGATAGTTGGGGAAAGAATCTCCCAAGACACAACCCAACCGCCCAACCACCCAGCCCGGTACTGCCTCACTTCTTGAACCTCAGCGTTCCGGCTGGGTTCTGCTGAGAACTGCTGGCAGCTAAGAGGGCAAATCAATTTCCAAAGTGAAGGGTGGGATAGTGAACTGTGGATAAGAAGCGGCAACTGTAATGCTTTTTTAGGGACTTCATTCCCTGGCCCCTGACCTTGCCTCCGTGAGCTCCCCCTCTCCTCTCTTTGCTCGCCTTCTGCTGGGGTTGCCCTCCCTGCAGCTCCTCTCCTGGTTACCACCACTAAAGTCCACACGCACCTTGAGTTTCCGCTTGGTCTCCTGCAAGCAGCGCCTCTCCCCAGCCCTGGAGTGCGAGGTGTTTTGAGCCCAGGCCCAGCCCGGGAGCCTATCTCAGGAAGGGAGTTAGCTACCTGCCAGCTGGCAGACGTCCGCTTACAGCATGCGACTGGTGAGAAGGAAAAGAGGTTTACGCGCGTGCGCGCGCGCGCGTGTCTATGTTCATCAGCAGATGGAGAGACGGTCCTGCGCGCGCGTGCACGCGCGCGCGCACACACACACACACACCAGAAGAGCGTAGTTAGGCACACAGCACAGTGCCTGATGAATGATCACAGGACATTTTTCTTTTAGAGACAGGCTGTGAATACTAAACATGTAGCAGCCTATATTCAGGAAAAGTTCTTGAGCTCCCAGCTGACTTTGGAGAAGTTTCGGGACCAAGAAGAGAGGTCTTTCCTCCTCTTTCCAAAAGGGCAGCTTCAGTAGGGACCCAGAGGGACAGTGAAGTTGGACAATTGGTCTGGGACAGCCAAGGTGATGCCAGGGAAGAGAAAAGCAGAAGCGATGGAGTAGAACAGCCTCTAGTGATGCCAAATATGTGGTGAATTTCTGAGTGCCAGAGGCACTTCAGAGAGATACCTAACATTGGCACATTTGGGACTCAGCAATTCTAAGGCAAAAAGTAAACCCTCCTCAATTTCCCGTTATGCCTGGACACTGGAAGGAAGGCTGTTGGGAAAAGGGGACCCATTCTAGTTGAAATCTTTTCCTCACCTCCAGTTCTATTTAAGTATTTGGGTAAAGCTTCAGAAGATGCTGGAGAGTTACTGAGGGGCAATTGTGGGGCCAGAGGATGGTCTTGTAAGCAGCATGGAATTTCCATGATACAGAGCTCCTGGTGCAGAGCTCTGTGGCTCCCCACAGCTGGGCTCAGCAGTGGAGTAGCTGACTAGCAGATTTGGCCATCCATCCACTGAACAGATTTTTTGCTTCTTTCTTGGCATTTCTTCCTGTGAATAAAAGGATGGAAATTCCCTGCATCTGGATGGGGGTAGCCTAGGCTGGGAAAACAAGCTGATGGAACTATTAAAAGTGAATGGTAAGCGAAAGTAAAGACACACCAGGAGTGAAACACAGAATTTTCAGCAAATGCCTAGGCAGACTAACACATAGAAAGGTGCTCTGAGGAGCACACACATGGGGACACACATGGAGCCACACGTGGGCCCTCAAACATGATGAGATAGTACCAAAAAAAAAAGAAAGAAAGAAAGAAAAGAAAAGAAAAGAAAAGAAAAGAAAAGAAAAAAGAAAAAGAAAAAGAAAAAAAGTCTAGCCAGAGAAGTGACTCAGACTTGATTTCTAATCCTTCCAAAAGAGAGGTGAAGAGAAGCAGGGAGGAGTCAGCCTCTTGTCTACAGGGATTGGAGAAGTTGTGGGGAACCAGCTATCCAGTGTGAAGAGTGCTATTTGCAGCCAGAAAGTCCCTGGCTGGTTTCACTGGGGTGGTATCTCGGTTATGGGGATCTCTTCTAGAGTCCCCTGATCCTTACTTCGTTCCTTATTAATATTAATAACAGATATCAACAAGTTGGTTTGTATAAGTTCTTACAATAAAACTTAACGGGTTAATAATTAAATCAAATTTATTTTTTGACTCTGATTAGCCATCTTTTGCTGCTTGCCAGGCTCACTGGAAGCATATGCCTGGGCTCCAGTCAATCTGCTGTGTGGTAAACGAAAGAAGGAGTAGTAAAGAAGAAGAGTATAGTGGGAGGGACTGTGTCATTGGACAAATGCATGTGTGAAGGCCCCTAGGTGATCAGTGAGGCACTGTCCAGTTTAGAATAGTGATTAAGAATAGTAGATTTTGGAATCTGCTTCTTATTAGAAGTGTGACTTAAGGTAGGTCACTTAATCTCTCTGAGCCTTAACTGTGGAATGGACATGATGGCAAAACCTATCTCTCAGAGTTATTGAGAGTATTAAATAAGATAATGGATGCAAAAGGTCTTAGTAAATGGTAGCTGTCATTCTTTCTCAAGACCAATGTGCCTCCTTGTCATCTACTAAAAGGCTTCTGATTTTGTTCATATGCTGCTCCGTTCCAATCTGAAGTGATATAGTATTTGCATTGTTTCTGGCTCTTGGTCAAAGTGAGTTCTCAAGTCTGCATGTACATGGCTGATTTCATTTTCAAAGGGAAAACCTCCCTCATCACCAGAGAATCACATAAGTAGGATTTTTTTTGACAAGCTGTGCTTAACAGAAATAAGGGAGGAGGAAGAGCAGGAGGCAGGGTACAGAAAAAGTTCTTCAACATTCTTAGCCTTGTGCCAAAATGTACAAAATTAACACTTGTGTGTAAAACCGAGACTTTTGATCCAGTCACACCAAAATTTGGGGAGAAACATCCCCTTGGGGTAAGAGTTCAGCCAGAAGTTTATTTCCTATTGAAATCAATACACTGAGACAAAGCTAATAAGTGTCACTATTTTCCTCCCCCACACACTAAGAATGGAGGGAGGCAGCCCAGCCTCATGGCATCCTGGACTGCAGTCACTACTTAACTACTCACTGAGAATCTAGGGATAAACGAACAGAAACTTAACTACTCACTGAGAATCTAAGGATAAATGGACAGAAACTCTCTTGGCTTCCAGTAATAATAGTAATACTGCCTACCATTTATCGACCCATCACTCACTGTGATCTGAGGGCTCTGTAAACACTCCTGGGAAAAGAAGGATGATTCTTCATCCTAGGGGATACAATTAGTTCTACTCCCTTGGTAGGACTTCCAGCCAGCCCTGAGAGATTTATATGCATTAATTTATTTTATGATCACCACAACCCTCTTAGGGAACATCATCATCCTTATTTTACAGAGGAGGAAGCCAAGACTCACATCACAGTAACTAGTGGAAGCTAGATTCTACCCATGTAATTACAATTAATCGTAATAATAATCATGATTGCTAACTTTTATTGAGTACTTCTTATAGGACAATCACTATGCTAGGATTTTGTATGCATTATCACATTTAATCCTCACAATAAACCTGAGAGATTAGGTACTATGATTATGACTATTTTAAAGGAAGACAACAGCTCAGAGAAAAATGAAGGCTTAAGTAATCTCCACAAGGTTGCATAGCTAGTAGGGCCTAATTCAGGACTTGAGCCCATGCCAATTTGACTACAGCAGTTATAGTGTCTCCAAAAGGACTGTATGACTCCAAGCCTTCACCTGGGATTATACAATAGAGACAGGCTGATAGCTTTTCCCAGAGACGTGCTATGACAACCCAGCTACCCATTAGCACCCAGGGTGAAGAGCAAGGTGTCATCGATAGCCAGAGTAAGAAGTTCATCTGCCTAAAGCAGCAAGAAGACCTCCCTGGGATGGTGGAAGGAAGGGTGGCATAATCAGAAAGATTAAGGAGGAAACCCATTTTATAAATTTTCAGCCCCTAGCCCTTCATTTCCTACCTTGCCTTTTGGCAAGACATTCACCCATCCTAAAACATCTGGGATCAACTAAGGCCCTGGTGTTTGGGACAGAGTGGGTAGAGAAAAAGGGAGGGGGACACTCCTGAGCTACTGGGGAAACTTGGAGATAGCAGGAAAGCTGAATGACTGAGAGGACACCGGAGAAAAATAGAGAAGAAAAGGGCCATGTTAAAATATTTGTCACTAAGAGGAAAGAAGACAAAAGGTTGGACAATTATGTTAAGAGTTTTTCTTTTAGTGGTCCTTTGTGTGCTAGCTGTTTGTCTGCCTGGTATGGGCTGGAAGACATTGTAGGGAGCAACTCTGAACTCATGAGCTGCAAACTTCCAGCCAATCCTTTCCTGAACCTTGGCTGGCTGATACCCTGTCCCATCAAACACAGCTGTCCTACTGCTTGCTAGTTTTATGGGTCCCAGCTAGCTCCTGGCTTCCCTGTCTATGTTCCTCTCCCCCACCACAAACAGGCAGATGCAACTTGCTGGAGAAGTGCCCAGTCATGGCAAGGGGAATCCTTAGGTCAGAACTGGAGTTCATCCTATAGTGGTGCCCTGTGACCAAAATAGGGTCACTCAGTTCTTGGCTCATCTCTGGGGCTTGAGGTCAGAGAAATGCTATTTGAATTGACAAAGCCCAGGCCTCTTTGGTGTTGCTGGTTCCTTAGCCTTCCCCGCTTCTGTTTATCTACTTACCTAATACATATTGGTTTAACAAGAATTCCTTTGGGCATCCTACATATCCACCTCCCCTCAATAAGCTTCTTTCATCCTAGATGCTCTTTGAGTGTGCATCCCTAGACAGCTCCTTAGGCTCTAGGTGTTTCCTGAATGCAATCTCTGTCCTCCATCAAAACGTATCCCTCCCTTGTCCTAGTCTAGTTTATCCCAAAAACTAATCTATGCTTAAGTAAACACAGATGGTAATTGACAGTGCTTCTCAACCTTTAAACACACACACACACACACACACACACACACACACACGCACACAGAATCCTTAACAGAATAAAGTGAGACTGGAGGCAAAGGCCAAAGCGGCCAAAAGTGTCAAATTTCTTCAAAGTTTCACATTTTGTTTAAAAACCATATGTGAAATTTCACATTCTACTCCATAGTACACTAGTGTTTTATTTCCCATGTAATCCCAAAAGATGTCCTGTGTTTATCCTATAGCTCTAAGTACCCCACAGGAGATATAGAGACTCCTATTTGAGAAGTGGTGAGTGAACGAATTAACCCAGAACCTGCTTGCTTTTAGCCCATTATTTCTATTAAAGACAATGGTGAGCAAATGAATGACTAGAATAGTTTGTAGTGTTGGGGTATGGTGGTGTGTGGTGAGCTTGTCTTCTTGTCAGGCTGGAGTTCCCCAGCAGGACTCAAGGCAGAACCAGCCTCACCCTTTGGTCCCAGAGGGCTCCAGCAGCCTACTTGGTGTGATATAGGCCTTTCCCTTACTCAGATTCACCCGCCCCGCCCCTAGCTGTGTGGGTCAGAAATTCTCCTTTGGGTTAAGGACTAGTCTCCAGAAGGTCCCGGTAAATTGCACATGTTATCTGAAATGAACAGCACATTAAGTCATTAGAACCCATTAATGCACTTGCTTAAATAAATCTATCAGATTTACTGTCACCTCTTGGAGCACAGAGCTGTGAGGGGATGAGATACTGACCAGGGATTTTTCCGTAGGGTGGGGTGAAGGAGCTCTAGTGCTGTGTTTCCTCAGCTGTGGGCCTTGACCCTGCTGCTTCAGAATCAGCTGTGAAAAGGCTGATTACTGGACCCCACCCCCGACCTCAGAACTCTATTTAACAAGCCCCCTGTGTGAAGCCTGCATCAAAGCACAGCCCAAGCAGGACTGAGGAGAGGAATGGGGACCAGAGCCAAAAGAGGGGCTACTGAGGGTCAGGACTAAGATGGCCTCTCCACCAGCTTTGCATTGCCCAGGCCTTGCTCTGGAGCTTCCTTCCTTCCTTCCTTCTCTCCCTCCCTCCCTTCCTCCCTTCTTTCTCTTTCTTTCTTCTTTCTTTCTTTTCTCTTTCTTTCTTTCTTTCTTTCTTTCTTTCTTTCTTTCTTTCTTTCTTTCTTTCTTTCTTTCTTTCTTTCTTTCTTTCTTTCTTTCTTTCTTTCTTTCTTTCTTTCTTTCTTTCTTTCTTTCTTTCTTTCTATCTCTCTCTAGAGAGCTTCTGCACTGCTGCCTACTCCTCATCCACCTCCCTCATGCAGAGGGAACCCTGCAGAGAGAGGACCAGTGGCTCTAGAAAACTTTGAAGTGGGACTGAATTGACAGACTCTGAGGAATGGCCCATTGCTTCCTTGTATGCCTTCCTTTTCTCCCTCCTGCTGGCATCTTAGGCATGTTTGCCCTCCTGGAGTTAAGAAGCAAAGCACCAATTTAAATTGATGCTGACAGAGCCTGTCAGATGCCAAGTGCTTGCTGCTGCTATTGCCGCTGTTGCCACCAGTATGGTTATTTCCCATGAGGGATTCCAGGCTTGTGCTTGAGACACTGCTGCCAAGAGCTGGCCTTCTAGCCCTTATTCACCTCTCTTTGGGTGGGGGTAAAAGTGGGGTGAGATTTAGAAAGAAGAAACTAGATGGACAATAGGAAATGTACCTAGGCTAGTGAGCAGACGACTGGTGCCTCTGATAGGCTCCCAATCATGGTTAGGTCACTCTGTGGTCATTGACAATACTTAACCTCTCTGTGCCTGAGGTCTACCTGGAAAAAAAGGAGAATCGGGGTCTTCCCAGTGCTTTTCACAGGTATACAGACTTACAGAAGGATGCACCTGGAAATTTTGAGAAGTAAAACACAACACAGAAAAATGTCCCTTGAAAGACTCTAGGGAAAGAAGGGTATTTAAATCCACCTCCCCTGCAAAGACCTGGAGGGGGAGGGTTCCCTGCTAATCTGATAAATGAATTCTTGCTAATGTGCCAGTGAATGCTAATGGGTCAATGATTTCTCCTCTCAATAGTTTACATTTTGTTCAGAGCTAAGCTTTCCATGTCTTTCTCCAAAGGCATGGTTAATGGGAATATTTGACACAGAGGCAGGTGGCTGGGGATTTAGAGGGTTGGGGGTTCTTTCCTGGTTCATCCTCCAATAATCCCTTACATGTACACAGGACTTCACAGTTGACTTTTATTTGATCTCCACAATAACATTGTGATGTACATAGGTAGGGCTATGCTAACCCCCATTTTACAAATGAGGAAATTGAGGCCCAGCCTGGCTAAATGACTGTCCAGGGCCACACCAGTAGCAGGTGATTGATTCCTGTATAGAGTGTTCCTGGCCCTTTTCCATGCTTATTCCACCTGAGCAGAGCACAGGGCTCAGGGAATGCCACACCTGGAGGCATAGGCGGGTTTCTGCCATTTACTTATTCTGTCATTCACTAATTTCTCTTTTCTTCCTCTATCTTTTATGGACCCCATTTTCTTTCCCTCTGGCCACCATTCACTAGACAGAGAAGAAAAAAAATAGCTTTGCAAGGAACAGCTGGTGTTGGTTTGTACGTCACAGTGGGTTAAAGCAGTAACCCCCAGAAAGGCCTGACTAGAATATTCTCACTGCTGGACTATCAGTAATTTTCTGTGTTTGATCTGGGAGCAATTGATTAATCTTTCTGTCTGAAAGGTCTCATTTTTTCAACCTATTCATAAGTCTGTCTAGGCTCATCATAGGGTGGGCATGAGAGAAGGAATGGGAGACAAGAGTGGATGGAGATGGGGATGGCTAATGAATAACAGCCATTCCTAAGTGATGCATTGATATTTAATGATATTCTTTGCCTCAAAAGCCATGGCTCAGAAATGGGAGGCATTTGTTAAGACACTGCAGGCAGTTCCCTGGTAATCCAAGAAGCCCCCTATTTAGCATAAAGGCCTAATTACAGCTTTCCCTTTTCCTCATCTCATTCTCATGTTCATTAAGACCAAAGGACATTTGCTTGATAAATCAGATCTCAGTTTCAGATTTCATCTGATTTCACAAATTGAATTTTCCACCTGAAGTCAGATTCTCTATTGATAACAGACATCATCTGCCCAGAATTCTTTCCCAGATACAGGCCTAAGCTTGCTGAGATGTGCTTTGAATGGTGACCAGCTCCATGAGCTTAATGGGCATGTGGGAACTTAGGCTGTTCTCTCAGGATATAGATCCCAAAATGTTTCTTTTGGGGAGGTGTTTGGGCTCCACTTGGCCTCATCAGTGCTTGAGCACATTTTTAATGGCCATAGCTGTAGAAAGTTTCTTAAGGACTCTGTAGTATTAGGTTTAGTCTCCATTTATCCACCTCTAATCTACGGCACCTAGACAGATCCATCTTGCCAAATCATGGCTGACACATGACACTCTTCTGTTCAGATGTCTTCAGTGACTACCCCCTACCTATGGTACAAAATCCAATCTCCCACTAGCCTGTTCTGAGAACTGCTCACACCACCAGGTATGGCTCCTCACTCTTCCTTGCTCTCATCCTGCCTCTTGTACTTTGGTCTGATAATTCTTCCTGGGCCTTTATTGCTCTCCTTCCACTCTGCCCAGCCACATCATGCCCCTCCCACTAGGTCCCAGCCCCATCACCCTCCAAGGCCTCATCATCCTAGGAATGCTGAGCACTTCTCATTGTACCACATCAGAGAGTGAATGCCTATTGCAGCGCTTATATTCTTGGCTTGGACTGTAATTTGTCCTTTTGTGGGTATAGTCCTTCCTCCCTATCTTTGTGGACATAGGCCAAGCCTTATTCTCCTTTTGATCTCCCAGAGTATCTGGCCTGACGCTGGGCCATGGAGGTAGCTGGGCCCAGGCTTCCTGACTCTTCCTCCCATAGCTCCCTGCAGCTTTGCAGTCTCTACTGGAAAGGTCCCCCCCTTTTCATCTTCCTCCCCTCCCCTTTTTTTGTCCTTCACTTGGAGCTCCTAGCACCATTCAGTAGCTTTTTCCTTTTGTAAATCATTTTGATGATTCTTCCTTGAATTCTCTTCAGTTTCTCTGAAATTAATCAATCTAGAGGCAGCCAAGAAAAAACTGGAAAGTTGGGGAAGTTTGTCTTTCATATAACCTTTCCTCCTCTGGTTGCTCAGTGTCTGTAGTTGAGCCAGACAGCCACTGTTTTCACTTTCTATTTCCCGAGGTTAAACTTTACTAAAAAAAAGACATTCAAATGTCCTTTTTTAAAATTAAAAAAAAATCTTAATTGCCTTGTAAGACACTGTGAGTTATTGAACCCTAGGTAATTGGCAGCTGGGACAAAGCGGTTGTTCTAAGATAGACAGAAATGCATTTCCTGGGGGCTCAAGGGGGATGGCAGTGGGGATGAGTCCTTTGGGAAGGAAGAACCTTTCTCTGTTCTGGAAGAGATAACTTTTTGTCACCTATGCACTCATAGGCCTCGATGACCCATGAAGGTACTCAAGTATAACTATTTCAGCCCGGCCTGGTAAATCTTCTCTTTAATCAGAAGATGGGATAGACTAACTGGGAGAGGGACCACACCATTGTTGATTCAGGAGCAAGAGCCTGTATTCACTGGGCCTTTATCAAGTGACAGGCATGGTGCCATGTACTCAAGATGAGGAACAGTGGGGTTGAAATGATTTGGGGGGTAGAAATTAAGAGTTCTGTTTTGGCTATGTTAAATCTGAGATGCCTATGTGACATCCAAGAGGAGATGCCAAGTAGACAGTCAGAAATACAACAACAAACAACAACAACAATAACTACCATTTATTGATGCTTATTACATGCTAAATATTGCCATGGATGCTTTATACTTATTAGATCATTTAATTCTCACAAGTCTGTGAGGTCAGATACTATTATCATCCCCTTTACAGAAGAGGAAATGAAGGCAAAAAAAGCTAAACAACTTGTTCAAGGTCATATAGTGAGAGGTAGAGCTAGGGTTCAAACTCCAGAGCCTGTGCTATATGCCATAAGAGTGGAGGAAGTAAAGGCTAGACATGGAAATTTGGGGGTATTCATCTTATTAATGTTATTTAGAGTTATGGGACTGGGTGAAATTATCTTGGAAGAGAGTGTGAGAGGTGTTTAGGGTTGAGCCCTGGAGAGCTTCAAACATTTAGAGGTAGATTGGAGGAAAATGAAGTGGCAAAGTAGACTGAGAAAGCACAAGGTGAAAGGCAAGTCAGGAAGTTGTGGCATCATGAGAGCATAGACAGGAGAGTGTCTCAGGCTGACTATGTCTAATGCTGCTGAGAGGACTGGTATACTGGGGACAGAAAAGTAAGTACATTTATAGGACTAATTTTGAAGAGAAGAAAGGCCCCCATGGAGCTTACCAAGTTTGCATGCCAAAACTGTGTAACACACTGCCCCTTCCCTTCATCCTTTCATCTATTCAAATACACTGAGGCCCACTTTGGTTCTAGAATTTATGAAAGGTGACCCAAAGGGATCAGACTTAGAATCTCACTGTATCCTACTTAGTCTCAGGTTGCAAGAGAGAATTTAGTCATGCCTGACTTGAGGAAATCTTCCAGTGGGACAAAGTAGCCTTGGGATGTTGCTAATTTACTGAAGGTAAGGAAATTGGCACCAAACTCAGTAGCTTGGGCTTCCTTCCTCCTTTCCTGGAAACACAGTCTGAGGAGCATGGTACCTTCTTATTTTCTGGACATATCTTCACAGTAAGCCATAAACAACTACGGCTATGTCTTTCTTAACACATAAAGACTTTCCAGGGGACAAATGCATCTGTACATCATTTTTATAGTAAAGACCAAGAGTCCAGTTTTGTCTTGCTTAGAGGTTCCCTGATTTGGGATTATTAGTTCACTCCAATCTATTTCTGGTCACTATCCAGCTCTCATAAAAGTCTGTTTTGTTTTGTTTTGTTTTGTTTTGTTTTGTTTTTAGGAGTATCTACCTCTGGCCCATGTTAAAAATTTCTTGAGTAATCGATAGGTCTCCTCTACCTTCCAGGTCTTACAGGGACCTACACTGCTTTGTTTTTCTCTTCTTTTAATAGTCCTTTACTTAGTTCTCACTGAGAATAGGGGTACTTGTCTTTTATCTTCTTTTAAGGTGGGGACCTACTGGTTACATTCAGAGCCAGAGTGGCTTGTCCCCTGAACCAATTACACTGTAGTTCCATTTATCAGTGTATGCAAACCCTATCATTTAACATAGATATGCCCACTGTACTGGAACAGAAAGATACTATTTGGAAACTAAACTCTTCAAGTAAAACTAATTTTGATTATATATACACATATGTATATATGAATATTCATGCACACATATAACAATATATAAGCAAAACTATACATAAAATAATATATACATAAAACTATTTATAAATTGATATCTATATATAAAACAAAGGACTGGAGAGCTTCCCCCTTCCCAAGACATACAGTGCCTCACAACCTTCTGAGATCCAACTTTTCCAGTAAGACAAGCAACTTGAAACCATTTTTAATCCTCTCAGCTTCCATCTTAGTACCACACATGGACACACAAACATATACATACCTAGTAGATCCTTACCAGGTACATGTTGAATCTACTAGAATTAAATGTAGTAGGCCTTGACATCTGATGTTGCTAATATCTGTAGGGCTAGATTGGGGTTCTAGTTCAGCATAACTCTGACTCTGACTTTTGACATCTTTTGACAAAAAAGAACAAATTAAACCAGATGATTTATAAAAGGCTTTTTCAACTCTGGTAGCCAATGATTACCTGGACCTGGGCTCTGTAAGAGTTGGAAAAGATCAAAGGGAAATCTCTTCTTTAAAGAAAGGTAGTACTGAAAGGCTAGCAGTGTCTGGAGAATTACTTGGAGAAAGGAGGAGCAGGTATCCAAAACTAGAGGATCAGGGGAGTCCAAGAGAAAGGACTTCTCATTCCAAATAATAAAAACTAACATTAGTGAACCTTAACTAGGTGCCAGGCTCATTACCTGTCTCATTTAATCTTCACAACTCCATTAGTTAAACACTGTAGTTACTCTCATTTTAGAGATGAAAAATTGGTACAAAAAAGGTAAATAAACTGTTCAAGGCTACACAGCTTGAAAATGGCAGAGTTGGGATGCAAATCCTGGCAGTCTGACTCCAGAGTGTGTGTCTTTAACTACTCTACTGTCTTCAGGGAAAGAAGAGGAAGATCATTTCAAATGTGGAGTTCCATTTGGATATTTGGTGACTAACTTGGAAAAAGGCAGCCAGGTCAAGTGCAGGAGCTGAGAAAAAAGCCAGTTAGACATTGGGAAGAAAGTAACATTTGGCTCTGACTCACTTGCTTATGTTAAGGCTGTCTACAGAGACTCTTCACTGCCCAGAGTAAAGTAGCCCCTGCTGCTCTTTGATACATGAGGGCTGAGGAATCAGGGGAAACCATATTCTGATGACAGATACTCCCTGTAGTCCTTGAGCCATTGGAGGGTGGTGGTGAGGACAGTATGACCTGCCAGCTCAGGAGCAAGCTATGTGCTGCTACCAGCTTCTTCAATCAGTCTAAGAGCAGGAACACCATGTCCTGACTTTGCTGTAGGCCTGAGAAACATGCCTAGCACAGGATGAGTATTTTTCATGCTTTCCACTTTGAGCCCTCCCCACTTATGAGAAATTGCTTCATTGTTCATTTTTCTACTTACAGCTCCCAATCCTTCCTTCACCTGAATGAATCTATCACTTGTCTCCTGAGGGGCCAAAAACTGAACTACATGCAGCAGTAGTTCAAAATGGATCAAATAAACTCCCGATTTTGACTTACTCATTCCAGAAAGGTTCTGAATGACTGCAGTGCCTAGTGAGAACTCACCCAGCCCCAGGAATCTGGCCAGAGGAATGTTCCAGTCACTAGGCAGACAAAACTAACATCCTGACAAAATTAACACTATTGCTTCTCTGGAAAAAGGGAGGAGCAATTTCCAGAAGCTGGGTTTCTAGGCCTGCTAAACAGGGACCTTCTCCCTGTGAGCCATCTTGCCTCCCATCCAGGTCCTCCAAAAGTGCCACCCATAATTATTCATTGGCCTTTTTCAATGCTCCACTCTTTGAGGTTCCCCTCATTAGAGGAATGCTTTCTCCAGGAAAGCCCAGCCAGCCCAAAGGGTTCCATAGGGTTGTCTGAACCTCAAAATCTCCCAACCTATGACTTTCCAGTGGCCTGGTGTGGGGCTGAGGTCAGGAGGGAAAGCCCTCACAGGTCAAATAAGCAGGTCTGCCAAAACAATTTCACCCAGCAACACCTAAGTTATCAGGGAAATGGCTCTATAAGTTTATTATAGCCTGCTTCTTCTGCTCCCCACCCCAGGGTTTCTTGTGCTGACTCTGAGATAATCTTCTGCTTAACCTCCAAGCAGTTTCCAGACTCCTCTTCAGAACTGTCCACTACATCAACTGCATCTACTGGACTCACCTCTGCTTGCTGGCAGACACAAGCCCAGGGCCACTGAGAGGAAGCCCAGCTGGTGTTAAAGTGCTGAAGGCTCATATCTCCTAGACTAAGAGATGCCGGAGGCCCATTTAGAATTTATTTGCCCCTTTGAGGCATTCTTTGATGTTTTTTAAACAGGATTTCAGGGCCAGAGTGATAAGCACATCTCTAATTTGCCACAGCTCATTCTCCCACTAGGGAAGATTTATAGCCCTTTCTTTGGTACTATTTGGTTATAGTATTATTTGTCTCTAATACTCATCTTTGCTCTTCCCCCTTGGGAAGGCACTGCCTTTCCATAATAGGACATTGTTCATCTCAACTGTCAGTGGTAGTAGAGGCCTTTGAATGTGGAATTCCCAGGGTGATATGAGTGGTGAGATCCTGATTCCTGGGCTACCTTCTGTGCCAGGTGCTGGGCATAGATTGGTGAAAATGTTAGACGGATCTTGTCCTCATGGAGCTTACAGTCTAATGGGGAAAACACATAGACCAAATCATCACATACTACTAAAGTAATTACACGTTGAGATAAGTGAAGGATACAAATGTTGCTCAAGTAGAGAATAACAGGCAAAAGAAGTTGACCTCATTTTTATTATATTCACACATTCACCTGGTTTAAAAAAATTAAACTTATAAGAAAAAGCAGAATCTTTTGTTTTAGTCCCCTCAAACTTCAGTTCCATAAGCTACTACTTTTAACCTTTCTCTTTTAATTCTTCTGCTGATTGACCTCTATTTCTCCAAATAATATGCTTTGCCACTTTTCTTAATTTATCAATTTGAGATATACATCTACTGAATTTCTACTATGATAGATGACAATGCAGTGGTCTATAACACACCCACTTCCATTTCTCCACACTACCCAAAACAGGTATATAGTATTGTAGTTCTCCCACTAAATAGTTTTGTAACATCAAATAATGTACATAAACACTTATATATTATTCCGTCAACTATAGACAGCATCTCTTGACTCCCCACCTTTATCAGATGGAACTGTTCAAATTCCTTCACCTCTTTTCCATTTCTACCTCTAGTTTCTGTCAAATGTACAATTACTTTTACACTGTCAAGGTATATAATATTTATATTCTCTACTATCTCCCATGCTTTGATGCTTTGTAGGTTAATTCTAAAAGTTGACAGCCAATAAATAATGGTTATATTATTGTGACTTTGCAAATATAATTTACTGTAGACAGAGATATATTATGATTTTCATGGGATCCAAGTACTTTTGCTTTAGTAGGCCTTTAATTCATAAAAAGATCAAAACTGATATTTTGTGGATATATTAATATAAAGACAAATATATTAACATCATATTTTAAAGCATTTTCTTTGACCTAAAAGCTCACTTTTTCCTTCTGATTTTAAAGTAAATTAAAACATTTCTGTGGTCTCAAACTTTATTTAATGGAATCATAGATATGTATCCTTTCATGTGTGACATTTTAAATTAAGTTAGTGTAATTTTCATAATCTTTTAAAACAGCTTTATAGAGTAAGTGGCCAACAATAAATTGCACATGTGAAGAGTGCACAATTTAATAAGTTTTGACACACATGTTTATCTGTGAAACCATCACCAAAATCAAGATATTGAATATATCTATACCCCCAAAAGTTTCCTTGGGCCTCTTTTGTAATCTATTTCCCCTATTCCTAGGCAACCACTAACCTACTTTCTTCATTATATATTAGAATTTCATACAACTAGAATAATGTAGTATGTATAGTTTGTCTGACTTCGTCCATACATCATATTTGTGAGATTTTTCCATGTTGTTGCATAAATCAGTAGTCAATTATTTTTTATTGCTGAGTAGTATTCCATCGTATGGCTAGACCACAATTTATCTATTTGCTTTTACTAGGCATTTGAGTTATTTTTGACAATTATAAGTAAAGCTTCTAACAACATTTGTGTACAAGTTTTTGTGTGAACATGTTTTCCTTTCTCTCTAGGAGAGAAATGACTAGATTATGTAGTAGGTATATGCTTAATTTTATGAGACACTGCCAAAGTGCTTTTCAAAATGGTTGTACCATCATAAAATCCCACCATCAGAGTTCCAATTCCTTCACTCTCTTGCCAAAATTTGGTATTGATATATTTTTTATATTAATTTCAAGTGGCTGTATAGTTTTAATTCTCATGTCTTTAATGATCATTTTAATGCGTTTACAAGACATTTTTATGCCTTTTGTAAAGAGACATTTTAAATCTTTTGCTCATTTAAAAACATTGGTCTGTTTTAATAAGTCTTATTATTGAGTTGTAAGAGTTCTTTATATATTCTGAATATAAGTTCTTTGTCATATATGTGATTTGCAAATATTTTCTCCCAGTTTGTAGGTTATCTTTTCATGCTCTTCACAGTGTTTTTCACAGAGTGAATGCTTTACATTTTGATGAAGTCCACTTTATCAATATTTTTATTTATGGATGAAGCTTTTGGAGCCATGTCTAAAAACTGTTTTCTTAACCAAAGGTCGGGAAGATTTTCTTTTATGTCTTGTAAAAGTTTTATAGTTTTAGATTTTACATTTAGACTTAATATCAATTTTAATTCATTTTGATATAATGTATGAAATGTAGATCAAGACTTTTTTTAAAACATACAGATATCCAATTGTTTCAGCATTATTTGTTGAAAAAATTGTTTTCTCCATTGACTTGCCTTTGTACCTTTATCTCTTTTTATAGGTCTCTGTCTAGACTCTCTTCTGTCCCATTGATCTGTATGCCTATCCCTTTACTGATACCACACTGTCTTAATTATCTAACTTTATATATATCTTACAATCATTCAGGGTGTTTCCTCTAACTTTATTCTTTTTTCATATATTTTTTAGTTTTTCTAATTCCTTTGCCTTTCCTTATTAATTTTAGAATAAGCTTGTCTATATCTCTGGGGTTTTGAAAGATATTACATTAAAGCTATAGATCAATTTGAGAGAATTGGCATTTTAACCATGTCGAATCTTCCAGTCCATAAGCATTGTATGTCTCCCTATTTGCTTAGGTTTGACTTCTTTCATCAAAGTTTTATAGTATTTGGCAAATATTTTTCTTCCATTTGGTAGGTTGTCTTTTCAGTCTCTTCACCCTGCATATAGCTTAGAACTGTGGCTTTGAAAAAATTAATTCTGTGTGATATTCAGTTGGCTTCTCCTGTTAGAAAACTCATGTCTTCTATTAACTTTGGGAAATTTGATCATAGTACTCCTTTGATAACTTTCTTCCTCCTTTTTGTAATGTCTAATAGTTGGACTTTAGAAATCGAACCTCTTGAATTTTTGTTCTTTATTGTTTTCCTTTTCTCCTTTATTTCTCATTTTTCTTCATTGTGAGAGATTTCCCTATCTTTATCTTCCAATTCACTGTAGTAGGCAGAATTCTAAGATGGCCCCTAAGGTTCCTGCCCACTGGTGCACACACCCTATGTAATCCCCTCCCCTTGAGTGTAAGTGGGACCTGTGAATATGATGGGATGTTACTCTCATGATAAGTTATATGGCAAAGGTGAAGAAATTTTGTAAATGTATTCAGGTCCCAAATCAGTTTCTTTTTAGTTAATCAAAAGGGAGATTATCCTGGGTGGACTTGACTTAATTAAGTGAGCTCTTTAAAGGGGGTTTAGGGGTCAGAGACAAAAGAAGTCAGAGAGATTTTCTTGCTGTCTTTGAAGAAAATAAGCATGTTGTGAACTGTCTAAAGAGAAGAGTGGCCTCTAGGGGCTGAGGGTCTCCTTTCAACTTAAAGAAACTGAATTCTGCCTACAAACTGAATGAGCTGGAAAAAGAGCTCTGAGATCTAGATTTAAAAAAAATGGGGGGACACCTTAATTGCATCCTGGTGAGACCCTGAGCAGGAAACCCTACTATACTGTGCCTGGACATCTTCCCTACAGAAACTGAGATAATAAATGTTTGTTGTTTTTTTAGGCATTTAGCTTGTGGTAAGTTTTACACAGCAATAGAAAATGAATGCATCTTCCATGATTTTTTTTTACTTTACGAATCATATTTTTTTATTTTTATAAACTCATTATTTTAAAAGGTTAAATTCATTTATTTCAAATAAGTACTACTTTCCACATGGTTTGCATTGAAAAGTTTCACAAAGAGCTCATGCATATTTTTGGTTTTTTATACCTTTATATTCTTGTTTTACAAATGTAATACATTCTCAAATTTCTCCATGGATACTACTTAGAGTTTTATTTTAAAGCTGCATTTAGTTTCCTGAATTAATTCTGCTTGTTCCATTTATTTCACGATTTCTCTTTAATGTTTCATCCTTTCCTCATATATCAAATGCTCTTTTGTTTCCTGTCCATCTTTTAAAATGAAGCAATAGAGAGTCTGACTGGGAGCTGGGTTTATGAGCAGATCTTGTCAATGGGTAGATTTTGCTTAAGGATAATAGGAGGGGAGTTGACTGAATCTTCTGTGGAGGCATGAAGGTGGAGGAGAAGGGTCCCAATCCTGGACTGCAGAAGGCTTAACTCTGAGTCCCTGATACCCAACTAGTTGCCTTAATTTTTTCTAGATACTTTGTTCAAATTTCCATAAAGATGAAACCCTTTGTTTTTAGGCTGGCAAGTAAATATTTGGCTTCTAGTTCATCTCCATATAGGGGCTGAGAGTCATCTCTTATTTGTACAGACCTTTACCTGTGAAGCCCTGTTGGAAAACACTTCTCACAGCTCACTTCTCTCTCCTACTCTTTTGTCATACTTCTAGTCTCTGAAGCCAGACCATGCTAAGGTTTGCAAGGCAGGCAGGCTGCCTCTTTAGCTGCATCATTTTTACACATAAACTGATTGCTTGCTTTACTCTGCTTCATCAGTTAGCACTCCTCCAGATGCTTTCTGACTTCAGAAATTTATTTAAATTTCTCATCCACTGATGACTCCCCTCTTGTTCTCTTTATTATGGTGGGTTTATGCATTTTAAAATTTCGATACTATTACTTTAATAAGGTCTCTGGAGAGAGATGACTTAAATGTTTGTGCTCAGTCTACTATCTTGAACTGAAAAAAATATACAATGGGGATAATAATGGTGCCTATTACATTGGCTTTTTTGAGGATTAAATGATTTATGCAAGTCAATTGCTTAGCACAGTGCCTGGTACTCATTTTATTTTTTTGCAAATTTTAGTTATTATTATTATTATTATTATTATTATTATTATTATTGACTTGACAAGCATTTGGGGAATATAGTTATGGGCAGGGAATGTTTTCCCAATGCCATTTGAAACCACACCAGGCAGGTGACTACTGTAGCCACAATTGAGTCAGACCTGTTCTAAGTCTAAGTTTGAATGCTTTCGGTTCCAAAAATGATGTTTCAGGAAACAGCTTTAAGTTGTGGGAAAAGTCATAGGGGTAGAGGGGTTGGTGGAGGAAAGAGCAGCATGCTTCAGGGGGCAAGCTCTGAAATGGAAGCAGTGAAGCAGAACCAGAGTGACAAAATCTCAATTTTCCCTTGCAGCAAACTGGGAGCCAGCTGTGCTGATGGATGGAGGGTGGTTCTCAGCAGCAACAGTGGCAGCAAGCTCAAGTAGAGACCAGAACCAAGGCAAAAAAACTGATAGCAAAAGACTCAGATTTGCCATTGAACCAAGAAGCCATGGGTGATGGAAACTGGAATCAGGAAGTAAATGGCTATGAACAGAATTTGTTTTTCTTTTAGGATTGGAAGTGTTTCTAATAACAACTCATCCATTTCTCTGTTCATCAGGCTCCCTTGCTTCCCCTGAGTAATTGAGGACACTGGCCTGGCTACATCCACTAACCCCTGACAGAGGCCAGAAAGGCAGGTCATTGTTGGTCTGGATTCTCAGTCCTACCTTTCAGCAGAGCCAACTCTTATTTGCAGTAGGGGGAAGCAGCTTTGCTAGGTTTTACAACATCTTTAACAGAGCTGCCATAACATGATCCTGACAAGAGATACTTCCCTCACTGGACTGCTTTGCTGCTTGAAATCTCACAGTTTCTTAGAGTTTGGTTCTTCAGAGTTCCTGGTTAAAATGCAAACATCATGGGACATTTGGTATTCAGGTATGAGTCTATTATCAGACTGAACACATTAAGTCTAATGTGTTTCTTCAATCAAAGAGCACCTAGCAGGCTTCCCAAAAAAGGTGTGAGAGAAAAGAAAGAAGGGGTATCCTTACCTGATAGAGAGAGATGGAAAGGCAGGTCAGGAGAAGGGGTACCTTCCAGACAATCTTCTCAACTTAGATGCATAGCTGGAATGCTTTCCTTCTCTTCCATGATTCCACATTTTTGAGACGGTAAAAGGTGAAGTGATTTGGCAATTCCTATTGCTTGTTTTGGAATTCCATAGTATCCAATCACTTGAGAAAAAGAGGTAAAGACAACACGACCTAGGGAGTTAATGAAATATATGAAAAAGAATTTGGGGCAAAGCCTTGGGAGGCCCCTTTTCTTCACAACACATTTAAGGAAACAGGTAGAGAGAAGAGAGCTCTAAACCCCGAACTTAGGGCTATGATTCTAGCCCAAACTCTATTTTCCAGGGCAATCACTTGGTTTCCTGCCTTAGTCTCTTTATCCATGCAATGGGCATGGTAATCACTGCCCTATAAAAAATTGTGTGAGGATCAAATGAAGTGGCAGCCATGGAAGGGTTCCAAACCTGAAGAGGTCTTTAAATACAAAATGGTTTTATATATTAAGCTTCAGGAGAACGTAGCAGTTGGCCTCAATTTGAAAGCAATTTTTTTTTAAAAATAACTTTTTTCTGATTGTAAAAGTATTATATAATTAAAGAAAATATAGAGGTATCAAGAAAAAAATAATCTTTAATCCCATCTAGAGGTAGATGCCTTTGATAATTTGGATTGTAGTCTATTTTTTTCTGGTCTCTTTTCTTCCATGAGGAAAAAGACTGTCTGTTAGGTCCACTACTGTATTCCTAGAATCTGTCATGATATCCAGCACATATTAGATCTTCAATAAATATTTGTTGAAATAATGAGTACATCTACTTATTTAATTAAAATCAATTCTGTGTGTACATTTTTATATATTTTCTTTAATTATAACCTGTACTTCCTATGACATTAAATATTCTTTAAAAACATGATTTTTAATATCTGCATTGTATTTCTTCATATCAATGTATCAGCTCCTTATTATTGAGTATTTGTGTTGCTTTCAACCTTCTATTATAATTATTAAAACATAAATATCTTCATAGCAAAATCTTTTTGCTCATACATAATTTTTCCTTTGGGTAAATCTTAGTGGGATTCTTGAGTGACATGATAAGCACATTTGAAAGGTTTTTAATGCATATACAATACTGTCCTCCATGAAAGTTCTACCAATTTACTTATCCACCAGTGGATCTATATATTTTTTAATGCATATAAGTTTTTTATTTTGACTTTGTCACATCTGTCTATATTTATCCTTTATTACTTCTTCCATGGCATTTAGGCTTAAATAGTTCTTAGGGAAGATCTTTTGAAACAATAAAAGGTCAATTTGTATGAATTTTTCTGCTTTTGCAATGCATGTATTCATGGAAGCTTTATCATAAGACAGTCTACATATTGGGAAATGGACCAAGCTCATGCATACACATGGAGGTATTCATCTAATCCAACTTGATTGGTTTCATCAGCAGAAACTAATGAATATGTGGGTGAAGACAGCAAAGGGTGAAGTATAGGCATTCCAAAAACAGTGTTGCAGGGCAAGCAGTGAAGAGCAGCATTTGCCCCTTAATGGTTCCTCTTTCTTTCTTGGACATTAGTTTTCAAGCAAACTCAGTTTAGAAAACCCCTTTCCAAAGGGCCCTACAACACAGCACCTATGTGACCAGTAAGTGGAAGAGAGGGTTAAGGAAAGTCTAGGTTTATTCCTAGAATAAGGAGATTCTGGGGAGAAATAAACACTTCAGAGAGATTGGCCCTTGATTCTGTCATTCCTTGACTGGGAGTCTTGAGTGATTTGAGGGCTGGATGGCTGGGTTTGAAAATGGATAAAGCTCAAACTGGCGTTCAGCAGGGAGTTGAAACAGTATCTTTGGCCGGTATTGCCCAAGAAATCTATCTGTGCCTCACTCTGGGGTAGAGATGGTAAGAGAGGTTCAAAAAGAAGGTCAGTCATTGATCATCTTTATCCTCACATATGGCAGAATGTTGAGAACATAATAGACACTTGGTAAATATTTATAGAATGGATGAATGAATAAACCAATATTTACTTTGTTAATCTATGCAACCAGATTTTTTATCAACTCTTGCATTTTCTATACCTTGGCTTCTTCCCTTGCCATCCAAATTTCCCTCTCCCATTTCCCATCCTGTCAGGGAGCCTTTCTCAAGGTCCTGAAACTGGATATTCTAATTATAACATTGGGTAGTGGTTAAGAGCATTGGTGCTAGGGCCATGTAGATTGTAGGTAGCACCATCAACTTTCCATTGAATGGTATGTGATGTTGGGCAAGTTATTTATCATTTCTAAACCTCAGTTTCTCTACCTATAAAATGGGGTTAATAATAGTATCAGCCTCATTGGGCTGTTGTGAGAATTAAAAGAGGTAATGCATGTAAAGGATTTAGCATAGTACATGGAACAGTGAATGCTCAGTGGTTGGTGGCTGTATTAATTTCTTATGGCTGCTATAACAAAACACCACAAAAGAGGTAGTATATAAACAACAAAAATTTATTTATTATAGTTCTGGAAGCCAGAAGTCCAAAATCATTTTCACTGAGCTAAAATCAAGGTGTCAGCAAGGCCTTGCTTGTTCTGGAGCTCTAGGGAAAAATCTATTCCTTGCCTCTTTCAACTATCTTTGGCTGCCAGTACTCTGTAGTCTATGACTGAATAACTTCACTCTTTGTGCCTGTGGTCACATTGCCTTTTCCTCTTCTGTCTGCATGTTTAATCTCCCTCCATATCCCTCTTATTAGGAAACACAAGATTGCATATAGAGTTTACCTGGCTAATCTAGAGAAATCTCCTGTACCATAGGGCCTAAAATTTCATGTGCTTTCTTGACATCTTTAAGTCTCATAGGGCTTTAAATTTCTGTGTTTTTCTCTGTTCTTGCCAGCAGAAATGCTCCACATCCAACTAGTCCCTCTATCAGACAGATTGCTGTACTCCATCTGGCCTAGTCCTCAACCTAATGGATTTTACCTCTCTGACAGCATGTGAAATTATTTAAACAAGCCAATATATCCTCCCTTGGGAAGCAAGGGGTACCCTCACCCTTCTGTTATTGCAAAGCCTGCCTCCAACAGTCCCTTATGGTTTACTCTGTTCCTGAGGGCAACCCTTGTGTGGCCCTGCATGTCATGTGGTGACATGCTTTGAGTATATGTGACTAGTAAAATTCTGTCCATCACATGTGTTCAGTCTCAGGTGCCATGCATTGACCATCCCAAGAACCCTAGAGTGGTTCTTGAGATGGTTAAATGCATGGCACCTGGGGCGAAGAGGCAGTAAAGAAAATCTCTCTCCATCTGAAGATGCTTAATTTAATCACATCTGCAAAGACTCCCCTATTCTTTTTGCCATATAAAGTGGCATGCACAAGTTCTAGGAATTAGGAGGTGGATATCTTTTTTTTTTTGGTGGGGGGCAGTTTTAGCCTCTGAAGTAGTCTTTATTAGTAGTAAAGAGTACAAGTTTACAAACTAACTTTAAAGGGTTGATTATTTAATTCAGCATATCTCTGAGTTGCTGCTGACTTTTCTGTTAAGAAATACCAAGGATTTACTAAAAAAAAAATTAAAGGAAAGTGAGGCATAAAGAATTTAAGATTATTTTTGAAAACCGCTTAATGGTGGGAATATTCTTCTCTAACAAATCTTTATTCCAATTCTCCTTTCACACCTGATTTCTAGGGCTGTGGCAGAGCTTGATGATTTTTCCCTCATATCTATTCTCCTTTTCTTCCATAGTAAAATTACAATTTTAGCTGTATACATAGCTTCCCAGAAAAATATATTCTATTTCCTAGCTTTCCTTTTAGATAGAAGTGGCCATGAGGTTTAAGCCAGTGGTGCATAACATTCAGACCAGTGGTATGTAAGTTTAAGTGATACTTGTCAACTTCTAAGAACCTCCTTTAAGCAAGCTGCCTATGTCCTTTGCCTCTTCTTTGAACCTTCCTTCATCCTACTGTCTAGAATGCAGATGTAATGGTTGGATCTCTAGATCACCACCTTGGACTATGAGAACAAGAGCAATACTAAAGAAATGGCAGAACATTGAGCTGGAAGTGGCCTGGATCCCTGAGACTGACACACAAAAGAGAAATAAATTACATTGTTTATGTTATGGTTATTTTGGATTTTCTGTCAGTAGAAGATGAACCTAATTCTCTCTGAAACAGAATTTCCTCCTCTTTTTCCTCCTCCTCCTCCTCATTCTCCTCCTTTTTGGTGGTTGTTCTCCAAAAGGCCCACTTGCTCAGAGACTTCAATTACTATGACCTTTGCTCATTTTATTATATAACTTCAACATCAATGTGGACAACTCATTCAACTGAACTCTTAGTTCTTTGATACTTCATTCTAATGTTCTCTGTACCATGTTCTCTGTACCATCTCATTTCAATGTTCTCTGTACCATGTTCTCTTTACCACCTTGGCCACCCATGACTGTTAAATCTCCAAAATCAGTAATGTAAACATCTCATTGTAGGATCACAGCTTCTTCTTTTTCTTATTCAACTATTCTCACTATGACTCTTTTCTGACCTGATCAGCAACTTCAGTATATTAACCCCTTAATTTTCTCTCAATCAATTTTCTCCTTTTTTCCCATTATTACTCAGCTATATTGCATGATTCATCATTTCAACATTTTTAACTGCCTCAAACTTTTTTGTCCCTTTGATTCTTTGCTGTACCTGCATGATAAAGCCTTAATGCTGAATGAAAACTATTATCTACTTTCTTGATTCTTTAACACAAGCACTGCCAAAGAAGTTACACAATAAGGCAAACTAGGATCACTATAAATTTATGAAAACAGATTATTCCAGTTAAACATAGCACACTGAATATATATATATATATATATATATATATATATATATATATATCCTCATTAAAGCTCATCAAAATGGGAGTAAAAAAAATTAAAGTATAAACTCATGAGATGAAAGAGCAGAAAAATGACCAGAAGATAAGATGTGAACACATTTTTGGAAAATGGAAAGCAGGTGGAGGAGTTAGCAGAACTGAAAAGGCTGAAATATCAAGCCCATGTGATGGGTGATACCTATGAGAACCAAGCCAATTCACATGAATCCCAGAGAGGCTCAGGAATTGGAGATACTAGTTAATGAGTAAAGTTGGAGTGGAAAATAAGTAAAAAAGAGTTTGCCTGAAGACTTGTGTAAGAAAGAGTTATATCTCTGAATCTCTTTCCCCATCCTGGTAGGAGATAGGAGATTTATTCCATGAGGAAACTATACCAGAGAGACTTTGGTTTGGGGGATATCAGGCATAGAGCACATTTGAAAACAGTGGGATTAAGCCAAAGTCTACAAATTTAATGGTAAGATCCCCATACCTCTTCTGCCACTTAACTTCAAGCATGTTAGCAGCTAAACATGTACAGTAGTACCCTCTTTTACATGGATTCACTTTTTGAAAATATTAAATGAAAAAGTCTAGAAATAAATAATTAATAATTTTTAAATTTTGGATGAGTAACAGGATGAAATCTCATGCCTTCCACTTCATCTTGCCTGAAACATTAATCATCCCTTTATCCAACATCTCCATATTGCACATGCTGTCCACCTGATAGTCAGGTGGCCCACTCGGTTATCAGATTGACTGTTACAGTATCATGGTGCCTGTATTCAAGTAACTCTTATTTCACTTAATAATGGCCCTAAAGCCATTTATATAATTTTATTACAGTATATTGTTATAATTGCTCTATTTTATTATTGGTTATTATTGTTAATCTTTTACTGTGCCTAATTTATAAATTAAACTTTATCATAGTATGTATGTATAGGAAAAACCATAGTACATATAGAATTCAGTACTCTCTGGGGTTTAATGCATCTACTGGGTATCTTGGAACATTTCCCCTGTGGATAAGGGAGGACTACTGTAGTCATCAGGCAAGGGAGTGGAGGATTGCTCTACAGAGAAACTGAATGACCCAGAGAAGAGATCTACAGATACAGGTAGACCTTGCTTTCATAGTAAGGTGGAACCATAAAAGTGACCATTACAAGCTGAAACCAAGCAGCATGATCTTAATAATCAATGGAGAAAATTACAGTTATTCCATGACCTTTAAATTTTTTTGTCAAATATTAAAATCTGTCTTACTATCAGGTATAAATGTGTGAAAATGATGAAATAGTAAAATTGATATTTATTTAGTATGTTGAAATTTAAAACATTAGGAACATTGAAAGTTAAAGTGTTTTTTAAAATTTTTTTGTAAAACTTATCAAGAAGTAGTTTGAACAGTGCTTGACTTTCTCTAATTGTATAAATTATGATATGGAACAAGTATCTTTTCTATGCCTTGACATAGAAATTGTCATAATTTTTTCTAAATTTGGATCAGCTCCCAACGTTTTAGCCTTTGAACTTTCAATCTTATGAAACATCTCAAAGTTCTTCTAATGTGAAATTTTTTGCCAGTGTCACTTCTTCTGAGATACCTTCATCCTTTTTGCCACAACACTTTCCTCATTTATGTCTATAGGGTTCACTCAGAATATTGCCCCTCCAGATACTGAGAAGACTGGAAGATGCCTGGCCAGCAGCTAAGGAAGGCAGTGGCCAGTAGTTAAGGAAAGCAACACAAAAAAAAGAGCTTTCAGCAGGGCCTGCTCCCAAGGACGTTTTCTGCTGCTCCCATAGACGTTATCTGTTCCTGTAACCAAGCAGCACATCTTGCTCCCATTCATCTGTCTAAGAAGGCATTTTCTCCCCCAATGAGATAACCCCTTCCTCTGCTAATGTTCACAAAAACTCTGCTTGCTCTTGGTCAGCAGCTTTATTCCTGCAGCTTTGGCCAGCTGCTGCTGAAGCTTCCCTGCTTTGTGAGTATTAAATGGCATTTCTCACCATCTGGTCCTCCTGGTGGTTCTTCTGGAATATTCAAACTAAGGTGCAAGTTCCAGGCATGGGGCTCCTGTGTTACAATGTTAATAAGTTCATCTTCATTAAATTTCTATGTCTGTATATCTAGAATATCTCTTTTATGACCATTTCATGAGTCTTCATTTTTTTTGTCATAAAAGTTACTGATGGGGTTACCTTTCAAAATAGAAGAGTCTCATCAATGTTAAATGGTTGATGATTATCATAACTCTCTGTCTTAACTAATACTTGGAATCTAGGTGCAAATTTTACAGCAGTATCCTCATCTGTGCTAGTAGCTTCATCATTAGGTTAACATTAATCAATTTATGCCAAATTTGGAATGAGTAAAGCAGCCATGACTGCCAATAACTTCAATGCTTTGGCCTGAATGATAGCTAAACTAATTGGGATTTCTAAATAAATTATAGTCTTTAATCTAAAGTAGAAATAAACACTTCACTTCAATCATAAGCAATTTTTGGTTCCTAGTGCAATTTAACCCAAAAGATGCTGTTCCAACTTCACCTTGTTTTCGTAATATTAATTGAACATGTCCAATGTTGTTTATACAGGCCTAGGTCTCATTATTTATTTGCTTTGCTGTCACCATTTTCAAATCAGACCCAATTTTATTTCCAGAACTTTCACTTTTCATTTGTTTGCTTTATTTTCATCTTTGTTAGCAATTTCTTCTTTTAGTTATCCTTTTTTTTTTTTTTTTTGCAAAATGTTGCATGGGTTTATTACTGGGAGACACGGAGGCAATATAACTATAGCACACATTTTGTCTGAATAAGAGATTCACTATGACCAATCACCAATAGACTTTGAAAGAAGTGACATGGTCTTGATGAACATTTACTCTTTACATAATGATTTGTGGTTGAAGAGCTAACAATTCAGTATGTACTTTATGCAATTACTTACCATCAATATACTGTGGAAACTGAAATTTGAACTGTGCTGTTGTGCTATTGGTGGTACTGAAATTTGTTCATGCAGGAATTATGCAAAATGACAATTGCTGATAAAGACTATTGTTATTCCTTCAACAAAATGTCTGTTTCTGCTCAAAAATCTATAGTAAAGCCTACCAGTTAGTGTATCTTAGAAGAACTTCCACTTTAAAATATCAATAAACAAGAGAGGATCACTACGCATTTGAGAAAAGCCTTTAACATTAAAGAAAGAACACACAGAGATGAGAGAGAGGGAGCACTCAAAGAAAATAGAGACAAGGTATAGAGCCAGAACCTTAAAAAAATAATTAATATCCTTAGGCAGATAA
The DNA here is from genome assembly GCA_004027375.1 of Macroglossus sobrinus. Classification (NCBI taxonomy): domain Eukaryota; kingdom Metazoa; phylum Chordata; class Mammalia; order Chiroptera; family Pteropodidae; genus Macroglossus; species Macroglossus sobrinus. The sequence goes on from PVKZ01002472.1 coordinate 164,053, forward strand.
GATATCTTATAAAATAAATAGAAATAGGATATGGAATAGGGGACAAGAAATAGCTATTAGAAATTAAATGGCATAACTGGATTTTTTTTTAATCACCGAAAGAGTTATAAAATAAAGACTGACTCAGCAAGTAAAGCAAAAAGACAAAATCATGGAAAATTATAGAGAAAAAGATAAGAAACATTACAGAATCAATCTAGATGCTAAAAATTAATCAATAGGAGTTCAAGGAAGAGAGGAGAAAAACAGATAGAAGGAAGTTATAAAAGAAATAGTAGAAATTTCCAAGGAGTGAAAGACATAAGCATCCAGATTACAAGGGTTCAACAAGTGCTCAGCTTAATTAATGAAAAAGAACCTAGAATATGACAAAGCAGCATGAGAACTCAGAACACTGGGAATAAATAAGTTTCAGAAAGGAAAAGCAGGTCATATACAAAAGAATGGGTAATCAGAATGACATCAGACTTTCAAAAGCCACACTGGAAGTTAGGAAATAATTAGAAAGTATTTTCAAAATTATAAGAGGAAGTTCTTTTTTAAATAAGAATTTTATATCTAGCAAAATTATTAATCAAGATTAGAGATAGAATAGAATAAATAAATTTTCAGACATGCATGTGTTAGAAAACTTAACTCTTGTGCACCCTTTCTTAGGAAGTAACTAGAGAAAATGCTCCAGGAGATGGGAAGATTTGGAATCCAGGAAACAGGAGGTTCATCATAGGAGGGGAATGAAAGGAAGCATTAAAATAAGAACTATTTCCTAGAGGACAATCAGTCTATTTTGGAGCAAGAAGATAGAAGCCTGTAGGATAGATGTGTCTATTTTAAAAAATAGAACTGACAAAATCTCAGATGTCTTTGACAATATGAAAAACAATATTCTGGAGAATTAAAATAATATTAATAATAGACAAATAGATGAATTAAAAAATTTAAAAAGACAAATTTACTCTACAGAGAAAAGAGGAAAGTAGAAGAAAAGAAATATAATTATAGTATACTACTTGGCTCAACAATGAAAGATAAACAATAATAGTGATGCAACTCTATTGGAAGGATTGTGGGTACAGTTGTCTGTGTAAGCATGTGTGTGCATGTGTATGTGTGGTGTTTTAAGGATCAAAATTCTATCCACTTCTTAAATTGTTGATGATTTAATTTTTTTCTCCTCTATATAAAATTATTCACTTTCTATTGGGCCATTCAGCTTTTTAACAGGTTTAAAATTCTACCATTAATAAAATAAAACAAAAAGTATATATATATATATAGCCAAACAACAACAACAACATCCATCTGATTCACACAACCCTTCAGCTAACTGCCCTCTATCAATCTCTTACTCCTTGTCACTGTCATATGTTTTGGCAAAGTGGTTTATATTCACTTTTTCCATTTTTCTCTGCAAAAAGCTACTTTCTTTGTAAAATAAGTGAATTGGGCAAGGTTGCAGGGAATAAAATCAGTAAATAAAAATCGACTGTATTCTTATAAGATGTTAATTCTCTGTAGAGTCAATAAAATTTCTAAAGTCAATGAAATAAAATCTATAGAGTCAATGAAATTTCAATTGATATCCCAGCAGACTTCTTGGTAGAAATCAACAAGTTGATTCTAAAATTTATATGAAAATTCCAAGGACCTATAATATAATATATTATTTTGAAGAAGAAAAGTTTGGAGTATTTACACTACCTGATTTTAAGACTTACTATTAAATCATACTATTCTAGTGTGGTATTGATGTAAGTTAGATATACAAATCAGTGGAATAGAATAGCATACACACACACAAGATTTATGTCAAAGATGGCACTGAAGTTCAGTGGAAGAAAGAATGGACTTTTCAATAGATGGTGCTGGGTCACTTGGTTATCTATGGAGGGGGAAATGTATTTTGACATCTTCTTCACATCACATAAAAAACAAATTCCATATGGATTGCAGATATGAGTATGGAAGGTAAAACAACATAACTTTCAGAAGAAAATTTAGGAGAATATCTTTATAGAGTAGGCAACTTGAAAAAGCTCTCAGTGGCCAGACCTGGGGCAATTTGAATGACAAACTAAATAATGATAGTAATGGGAGAGTTCCAGTCAATGGCAGAATAGAAAAACACTGTGTTTGCCTCCTCCCATGACTGCATTGAAATTGTGATTATAGAGCAATAAAACAGCAGAACCATCTGAAGACTAGCTGAATAGAACTCTTATAATTAAATGTATAAATAATAATAAGAGAGAGCAGGGGATTGAGAAACTATTTGAAGAAATAATGATGGAAAACATCTCTAATCTGGCAAGGGAAATAGACATACAATTCCAGGAAGCAGAGAGTCCCAAACAAGATGAACTGTAAAAGGACCACAGCAACACATATCAATTAAAATGCCAAAGGTTAAAGACACAGAGAGAATCTTAAAAGCAGCAAGAGAAAGGCAGCTAGTTACTTAGAAGGATGCTCCCATAAGATGGTCAGATGATTTCTCAGCAGAAAATTTGCAGGCCAGAAAGGCTTGGTATGAAATAGTTAAAGTGATGAAATGCAAGGATCGACAACCAAGACTGCTCTCCCCAGCTAGCCTAACAATCAAAATTGAAGGTAAGATAAAGAGTTTCTCAGAGAGAAAAAACTAAAGGAATTCATAACCACCAAGCCAGTATTACAAGAAATGTTGAAGGAACTTCTTTAACAAGAAGAAAGAGGGAGGAGGAAGAACATGCATATGAAAAATAAAATGACAATAACAATATACCTATCAATAATCACTTTAAGTGTAAATGGATTAAATGCTCCAATAAAAAGACAGAGGGTAGCTGAATGGATAAGAAAACAAGACCCAAACATATGTTGTCTACAAGAGACCCACTTCAGATGGAAAGATACACAGACTGAAAGTAAAGAAATAGTAAAAGATATTTCATGCAAATAGTAATAAAAAAAGCTAGGGTAGCAACACTTATATCGGACAAAATAGGCTTTAAAACAAAGACTATAATATGAGACAAAGAATATTACATAATAATAAAGGAATTGATCCAACAAGAGGACATAACCATGGAAAACATTTATACACTCAACATAGTAGCACCTAAATAAATAAAGCAAATATTGGACCAACATAAAGAGAGAGAGATCGACAGTAAAACTGTCATAGTTGGGGACTTTAACACCCCATTGACAGTGATGAAAAGATTTTCCAGGCAGAAAATCAACAAGGAAACAGTGACTTTAAATGACACACAAGACCAGACGGATTTAATTGATATTTTTAGAGCATTATACTCAAAACAGCAGAATGTACATTCTCTTCAAGTGCACATGAAACATTTCCAAGATAGACCACATGTTAGGCTATTTAATAAGCCTCAATAGATTTAAGAAGATTTAAATCATATCAACTGTCTTCTCCAACCATTTCTATGAAACAAGAAATTATTTATAAGAAAATAAAACTAAAAACACAGAAACACATGGAGGCTAAATAATATGCTACTAAATAATGAATGGGTTATCAATGAGATCAAGGGAAAAATCAAAAGGTATCTTGAGACAAATGAAAATGAAAACACAACAATCCAGAATCTATGGGACACATGAAAAGCAGACCTAAGAGAGAGATTCAGAGTAATACAGGCCTACCTCAAGAAACAAGAAAAATCTCAAATAAACACTCCAACCTTATATTTAAAAAAAAAAAAAACTAGTAAAAGAACAGCAAACAAAGCCCAAGGTGAATAGAAGGAAGGAAATAATAAACTTTAGGGTAGAAATAAATGAAATAGAGTCTACAAAAACAATACAAAAGATTAATGGAACGAAGAGCTGGTTCTTTGGTTCTTAATCCTTTTTTGGCATTGCTTCATCATCTTGCTTCCATTGTTACATCTCATACTACCAACTCTGATCTCCTGTCTGCTCTGCACCCCTGAGGACCCTTGTGATTATATTTGGCCCACTTGGGTGGTGTGAGGTGACCATTCTACCTCAAGACCCTAACTTAATCACACTTGCAAAGCCCCTTTTGACATGTATGATAGCATTAACAGGTTTCAATTAAATGCAATTGGATCCAGAACCAGAAAAAGGACAGTAGTGGGACAACTGACAAAATTCAAATAAGGTCCATAAATTAGTTAATAATAATCTATCAATGTTAATTTTCTGGTTTCTATAGTCACACTATGGGTATATAATACATTAGCATTAGGGAAAACTGAGTGAGGGGATTCTCTGTACTATTTTTTGTAGATTTTAAATAAGTCTAAAATTATTTTAAAATAATTAAAAGAAAGATACAAACAACAACCCACAGAGAAAAAAAAAACACTACACATCTACCAGAATGGCTGAAATGAAAACAACAATAAAAAGACAATATCAACTTTTGGTGAAGATGAAGAGAAACTTGAAATGTCATTCATTGCTGGTGGGAGTATAAATTGGTACAAGCAGCGCAGCACAAATTCATTGGCAGTATCTTCTAAAGCTGAATAGTGTGACACTATGATTCCATGTCTAAGGGTATACTCAACAGAAGTGAAATAGGTTTACCAAAAGATATGTATTACAAGGTTGCCACTGCTGCCGCAGTTCTGGAGAGCCTGAGAAAAGGAAAGTGAGAGGGAGCTATTGACTGTCTTCAGATGGTGGTAGCAGTGACCATCAGTGCCAATGAGGAGGCACAGTGGCCAGAGTGTGGGTACTGTGCCTTTGAAGGGGGGTGAACAAGAAGAGGCAATAGCCTAGACCAGCCACAGGGAATAAAAACAAGAAGAAAGAAGGAGAGAGAGAGAAGTCGGAAAGGACAAATTATAATAAAACCAGAATGCTACTGTCAAAGAGCTGGAGCTACAGAGTTTAAATTTACTACCAAAAAATACTAATTTATTGGACTCTTCAACACCTCATATAAATACCAGAAGCTATCTATCATATAAAGCCTGATACATAGCAAATCGTTGCATAAATTATTTTGCAATAATCCAAATTGATTCATTTATGGTTCATTTGAACTTTGAATTGACCTTTACTATTTTGTTGTTGTTTTTTTCTTCCTAGTCTTCTCCATCTTATTTCCAACCACTTCCAGTTCCACTCACTTACTAAATATAATTGACTAATACATGTGAATTGAACTATTATTGTTCACATTTCTACTCTCCTGTGTCTTAACATTATTCTCAACTTGAACATTTCAGCCTGAATATTTCAAATAGGTTTGATATTGCCATGCCATTTTTCAAACTTTAAAATACCACACTCACCTTTCACAATCAACAGTTCATTTTCCCATGAATATTTCTCTATTAGGGCAGTATATTATACTTTGAATTTCATAGCCTTGAGAAATGTTGAGAACATGTACCAGTCCAGGACAGAATAGCTCAAAAATCTTGGGAAATAATACTAACAGAGAAAATGTTAAACAACTTTGCCACCTGGTTCACTGTACTTCAAGTATGTAAAAGGTTTTTATAACAAAATACTGCCTGGTTATTTTCCAGTCTCACCAAAAAAAAAAAAAATACAGGGGAGGAATTGGCTTAAATTGTAGATGGAATTTTTTTCCTGTTAGAAGCAAGGGCAATTTTTATGGAATGGGGCTTTTGGTAAGGAAGCTGAAGTCTTAGAGATTGGTAACAAAGGATAGAGTGGTGAAGTGGAAAGTGCTTCAGGTAAATTATTACAAAATAAAATGCCAATACCTGCTTACCATAAATGTCGCTATATACAAATCACTTAACTTCTGTGGCAGTGTTTGGTAATTTCTTAGATGACTTGATGAGCTTAATATTTAGTTGTTTTTAAGTATATTGGAAAGATTAAGTAGGATCCTTCTTAAGGGAGATTTCCCTGCAAGATATATGGCCAATTATATTTCACAATGTAGTAAAAAAAAAAAATACTGTTCAAAGTTATAACTGCTGCTGTGGTGTGATTTTCTGCCTTTTCCTTATTTTGTTGCTTGACTAAAGAGTATAGGTATATTTTTCTCCTCTTTTTCTCTTTAAAATGAAATGTTTGTTATAGGCTATATTCCTTATGAATATAAATGCAAAAATCCTCAATAAAATATCAGCAAACTGAAAGTTCATATCATTACAGGCCTACCTCTAAAAATAAGAATGAGACCAAATAAACAACCTAATGCTTCATCTTAAAAAAAAACTAGAAAAAGAACAAATGAGGCCAAAAGACAGAAGAAGGAAAGAAATAATTGAAATTAGAGCAGATATAAATGAAATTGAAGACAACAACAAAAACAATAGAAAAAATAAGTGAAACAAAGAGCTGGTTCATTGAAAAAGTTAATAAGATTGACAAATGCCTGGCTAGACTCACACACACACACACACACAAAGGACACAAATAAACAAAATCAGGAGCAAAAGGGGAAATTATGAGGGACACTGCAGAAATACAAAGGATCATACAAGAATAATATTAAAAAGTCTATAACATTGAATTTAATAACTTGAAGAAATGGACCAGTACTTTGAAAAATACAACCTTCCTAGACTGAATCAAGAAGAACTATGAAATCTAAATAGACTCATCAGCAGTATGGAAATTGAAACAATCATCAAAAACCTACCAAAAAGTAAAAGGCCAGGACCAGATGGCTTCACCAGTGAATTTTACCAAACATTCAAAGAAGATTTAATACCTATTCTACTCAAACTCTTCCAAAAAATCGAGGAGGAGGCAATACTTCCCAAATCATTTTATGAGTCCAATATCACCCTGATACAAAAACCTGGTAAAGATAACACACACACACACACACACACACACACACACACACAATTACAGACCAATATCTTTCATGAACACAGTTTGCAAAAATTCTAAATAAGATAGTAGCAAATTAAATACAGCAACATATTAAAAAGATTATACACCACAATCAAGTGGACTTCAGTCCAGAGGCACAGGGATGGCTCAACATCTGCAAAACAATTAATGCAATTACCACATAAACAAATTAAAAAATAAGAATCATATAATCATATCAATAGATGCAGAAAAATTGCTTCGACAAGATACAGCACCCATTTGTGATCAAAACACTTAACAAAATTTGTATATAAGGAAAATACCTTAATATAATAAAGGCCATATATGACAAGCCCTCAGCCAACATTATATTTAATGGTGAAACTCTAAAAAACTTCGCTCTAAGATTAGAACAAGACAAGGCTGTCCACTATTGCCACTGTTATTTAGTATAACATTGGAGGTCCTAGCAAGTGTAATCAGGCAAGAGAAAGATATAAAAGGCATCCAAATGGGAAACAAAGAAGTCATACTGTCACTATTTGTGGATGACATGAATATAGAAAACCCTGAAGACTCCACAAGAACACTACTAGAAACAATAAGCAAATACAGTAAAGTTTCTGGATACAAAATCAATGTTCAAAAATCCATAGAGTTCCTATACTCTAATAATCAAGTGTCAGAAAAAGAAGTGAAAAAAGAATTCCTTTTTCAATTGCAACAGAAAGAATAAAATACCTAGAAATAAATCTAATGAAACATATGAAGGACCTATATAATGAAAACTACAAGACCCTATTAAAAGAAATTGAAGAAGATACAAAGAAATGGAAAGATATTCTGTGTTCTTGGATTGGAAGAATCAACATAGTTAAAATGACCATATTACCTAAAGCATTATACAGATTTAATGCAATTCCTATCAAAATCTGATCAACATTTTTTAAAGAAATAGAACAAAAAACCATCAGATTTGTATGAAAGCACAAAAGACCCTGAATTGCCAAAGCCATCTCGAGAAAAAAGAACGAGGCCAGAGGCATCACTCTGCCTGACTTCAAATTTTACTACAAAGTGACAGTAATAAAAACAGCATGGTAGTGGCAGAAAAACAGACACACAGACCAGTGGAATAGAATCAAGAGTCCAGAAGTAAATTCATATTTATATGGGCAAATAATTTCAAACAAAGAAAGCCAAAAACATACAGTGGGGAAAAGAAAGTCTTTTTAATAAATGGTGCTGGAAAAATTGGAAAGCCACCTGCCAATGAATGAAACTAGACTATTGTCTATCACCACACACCAAAATTAACTCAAAATGGATTAAGGACCTGAATATAAGACCAGAATCAATAAAATGCATAGAAGAAAACATAGGAACTAAACTCAAGGACCTTAGATTTAAAGAGGATTTTATAAATTTGACCTCAAAGACAAAGGAAGTAAAAGCTAAAATCAATGAATGGGACTAAATTAAACTAAAAAGTTTCTGCTCAGCAAAAGAAACTGTCAACAAGGTAAAGAGACAACCATCCGAATGGGAAAATATATTTGCAAATGACGCCTTTGATAAGGACCTAATAACCAAACACAAAAAGAACTCATACAACTCAATAACAACAAAAAACAAATGACCCAATCAAAAAATAGGCAGAAGACCTAACAGACACTTCTCCCTAAAGGACATATAAATGGCCAACAAATATATGAAGATGCTCAACATCGCTAGTTGAGCAAATCAAAACCACAATAAATATGATCTTGCACCTGTTAGAATAGCTATAATCAACAGAACAAGTAATAACAAATGTTGGAGAGCTTGTGGAGAAAAAGGAACCCTCATACACTGCTGGTGGGACTGCAAATTTGTATAGCCACTATGGAAAACAGTATGGAGGTTCCTCAAAAAACTAAGAATTGATGCATCATACAATCCAGCAACCCCTCTACTGGGTATTTACCCTAAAGACTTGAAAACCCATATTTGAAAAGATATTTGCCCACTGATGTTTATAGCAGCATTATTCACAGTCACCAGGACATGGAGGCAACCTAGGTGTCCTATGATAGATGATTAGCTAAAAAAGCAGTGGAATATTACTCAGCCATAAGAAAAGATGAAATACTGCCATTTGCAACAACATGGATGAACCTTGAAATAATCATACTAAGCAAAACAAGCCAGACAGAAAAGGTTGAAAATCACATGATATCACTTATATTTGGGATATAAACTTAAAAGCAACAAATGAACTGTACAAACAAACAAAGACTTATGGACATGGACAATGGACTAGTGTTTACCAGAGAGGAGTGGAGAGGGGTGAGGAAGGACAAAATAAATAAAATATTTAATAAATAAATAAATAAATAAATAAATAAATAAATAAATAAATAAAATGTTTTAAAAAATACTAGCAAACTGAATTAAACAGTGTAGGAAAAGGATTATACACCATGATCAAATGGGATTTATCCTAGTATTGCAACAGTGGTTCAACATACAAAATCAATCAATGCAAAACACTAAGAAATAAAGAAAATAAATCTATGAGATCATCTCAATTGTGTTAAAGGATATTATTAAGGAAGTGAGAAGACAACATACAGAATGGCAGAAAATATTTGCAGATCACACATTTAATAAGGGTCTAGTGTCTAGAATATATAAAGAACTCTTACAACTCAACAGAAAAAGACAAACAACCCAATTAAAAATTGACAAAGAATTTGAATATACATTTATCTGAAGAAGATATACAAATGTCCAATGAACACATGAAAAGTTTCTCAACATAATTAGTCATTAGGGAAATGTGAATCAGAACCATAGTGAGGTAGTATTTCATACTCATTGGGATAAATACTACAAAAAAAAGATAAAATAACAAATTTGAGGATGTAATAAAATTGGAAGCTTTGTACATTGCTAGTGGAGATGTAAAATGGTTCAGCTGCTGAACAAAACACTTTCATTGTTTCTTAAAAAATTAAACATAAAATTACCGTATGACTCAGCAATTTCACTCCTAGGTGTATGTACAAAAGAATTAAAAGCAGATACTCAAACAAATACATGTACATTCATGTTTATAGTAGTACTATTTACAATAGCCAAAAGGTAGAAACAGCCTAAATATCCATCAATGGACAAATTGTGATATATACATACAGTGGAATATTATTCAGCTATAAAAAGGAATAAAGTACTGATACATGATACAACATATGGATGAACCTTCAAAAACACCATGCTAGATGAAAAGAAGCCAGACACAAAGGTTATATATTGTATGATTCTATTTCTATACAATACCTAGAATTTATATGAAATATTCAGAAACATCAAGAATAAATCTATAGAGACTGAAGGCAGGTGTTTTTTTTTTACAAATTATGACTTTTTATTTTTTTAATATATATTTTAATTATAGTTGGCATATAATATTATATTAGTTTCACTATGTACAACATAGTGATTAGATACCTATATATCTCAAAAAGTAATCACCCCAATAAATCTAGTACCCATCTCACACTGTACAATAGCTATTACAATATTATTGACTACATTCCTTATACTATTCTTTATACCACGACTATTTGTAACTACTATTTTGTGCTTCTTAATCCTTTTTCCCTTTTGTATCTATCCCCCCGACTCCCTTGCCATCTGATAACCATCAAAATGTTCTCTATATCTATAAGTTTGTTTCTGTTTTCATTTTGTTGTTGTTGTCATTGTTATTTTGTTCTTTAGATTCCACATGTACGTGAAATCATATGACATTTTTGTCTCTCTCTAACTGACTTACTCCATTCAGCACAATACTTTCTAGGTATTTGAAGTACTTCAAATGAAAAGGAATTAAGTGTTCCAAGCAAAAGATAGAATTCTGAATAGATAAGAAAAAAAGACCTTTACGTATGCTGCCTACAAGAGACTTGCTTCAGATTAAAAGAAACACACAGACTAAAAGTAAAGAAATGGAAAAGGGTATTTCATGATGAAGCCACTTTTTATTCATATTTTTGATATATATTTAATATTTTTCATCTTCTTCTTCTTAATGAAGTTCCTCCAACATTTTCTGTAATTTTGGTTTGGTGTTGATGAACTCCTTTAGCTTTTTCATGTGTGGGAAGCTCTTTATCAGTTCTTCAACTCTAAATGATAGCTTTGCTGGTAAAGTACCCTTGGTTGTAGAATTTGGATTTTCATCACTTTGAATATTTCATGCCAAGCTCTTCTGTCCTGCAAAGTTTCTTTTGAGAAATCAGCCGCCAGTCTTATGTTTTTCTAATTGCTATTCTCTTGCTGCTTTTAAGATTTTCTCTTTGTATTTAACTTTTGGCATTTTAATGATGATGTGTCTTGGTGTGGTTTGGTTTCATCTTGTTTGAGACTGTGTTTCCTGGGCTTGTATGTCTATTTTCTCCACCAGGTTAGAGAAGTTTTCAGTCTTTCTTTATTGAAATAGGTTTTCTATTTCTTGCTCTTTCTCTTTTCCTTCTGGCACCCCTATGATATGAATGTTGTTGCATCTGATGTTGTCACATAGGCCCTTTAAATGACCCTCATTTTTCTGGATACTCTGCTACCTCATTTTCTAAGTCACTGATTTGATCTTCCACTTCATTCAATCTGTTGATTCCCTCTAATATACTCTTCATCTCAGATACCGTGTTCTTTATTTCTGACTGGCTCCCTTTTATGTTTTTCATTTCTATTTTTATGTTTTCTGTCTTTTCATGGAAGTTCTCATTGAGTTTATCTACTCTTCCCATAAGTTCATTGAGCATCCATATAACCAATGTTTTGAACTCTGCATCTAATAAATTGCTTCTCTCTATTTTGTTTAGTTTTTTTGTCTGGAGCTTTGTTCTGTTCTTTCATGTGAGACATGTTTCTTTGTTTCCACATTTTTGCTGACTCCCTGTGTTTGTTTCTATGTATTAGGTAGAGCTTCTAAGTCTCCTGGTCTCGATAGAGTGGCTTTATATAGTAGGTATCCTGTGGGGTCCAGTGGCACAGTCTTCCCTGGTCACCTGAGCCAGATGCTCAAGGTGTGTCCTTTGAGCCTTCCTATTGTAGTTGAGCCTTGGTTGCTGTTTGCACTTTGATGGAAGGGGTTGATACTTGGACTTCTTGGTTGTGAGGATTGGTTGGTAAGGGGCTGACCCTAAGGAGCATGATTCACTTTGGCAGGGCTCTGGTGCCTTCCCAGTCTCTCCTTTGTGTATGTTCTCCTCAGATGCAACTCTGGGTGGTGCTCCCACTCCATCGCGGTTGAAACAGGCCACTGGGTTTGGTGGTCCAAAGGCCTCCTGGGAGGGACCCAGCTGTAGGCCAAGTTCAGTTGCAGCATTCTTACCAGGTGGCCCTGTGCACTTCCAGGGCCACCTGGTAAGAGTCACCAAGCAATCTACAGATGGCTGCCCCCTGTACTGAGCTTAGAGGTGCCTCAAGAGGCCAAGGCAGGAATCAAGGTCGGTGGCCACTAGTGCCAGGATTGGTGCTGCTAAGCAAGCAGTATGGGGCATGCCGAGGCCAGATGCTGCTTCTTTAGAAGGGTTTTGTAAGCCTTTGAGAGATTTTAGATAAGTCTGCAGCATGAGCCAAGACAAACCATTTAAATGGAAAAAAAAAACACTAAAAGCAGTTCATATTGGAAGAGGTGGAGTCTCAAGAAATCCCCTGTCTGGGTGTGGGTGTGGGACCTTTAAGAGGAACATCTGTGACTCAGGCAGTACTTCATCTCACTCAACCACAATTTTTGCTGGTTTTTGACAGCCAGATGTTGTGGGGACTTCTTTCCTTGGCACTAGAACCCTAGGCTGGGGAGTCCAAGGTGGGGTAGAAACCCCTCGCTCCTCAGGGAGGATCAGGGCTCTGCAGCCGAGATAACCTTCCTGATTTTCGACTGCCACACGTGATTATGGGGTCCATTTCACATCTCCATCCCTCTTACCAGCCTCTTCTAATGTCTATCCCCATTAGAGGGATAGCCAGACCTCAGTGGTCTCCCAGTTATGGCTGCTCTATAGTTTCGTTTTAATTTTGGTGTGGTCATGAGAGGAGTTAAACACGGCTAGCTTCTATGCTATCTTGGCTGGTATCTTACAAAGTTATATTTTAAAATGTTTGAGTGCTTTTTGAAAAGTGATTTGTTTGAAACACATTAAAGATTATTTGAGCACTAAAAAAGACATATACAAGATAGCAGGGTGGCACGGCAGAAGCGTGCTGGGCCTCTAAAAAAGATATATACATAAGAATGTATTCTTTGTAATAGTCCTTAAACTGGAAATTACCCTAATGCCCTTTAACAGTAGAATAGATACATTTACACAATGAAATAATATACTGCCATGAGACCAAATGCACTGCTACTAACACAACAATATGGATGTATCTCACAGAGGATGCAGAACGATAAAAGTCAAACATGAGAGAGTTCATACTGGACAATTCTATTAGAATTCAAAAACAAGAAAAAATTTGTCAATTCTAATTGAAAAATAAAAATAAAATAAGCAAAATTTCTTCATGGTGTTAGAAGTTAGGATAATGATTAAGGGGACTTCTGAGGTTCTCTCTCTCTCTCTCTCTCTCTCTCTCTCTCTCTCTCTCTCTCTCTTTAAAAATATACTTCATTTTTAAGAGCAGTTTCACAATACTGAGTAGCAGGTGCAGAGATTTCCCATATAGTCCTTGCCTCACACATGTATAGCCTCACTAGTTATCAACATTCCTCATCAGAGTTGTATATTTGTTACAACTGATTAACTAAATTGAAACACTTTCAACCAAAGTCCATAGCTTACATTAGGGCTCACTCTTGGTGTTGTACCTTCTATGAGTTTGGGAAATGTAAAATGCCATGTATTTACTATTTTAGTATCATATAGAGTAGTTTCACTGCCTTAAAAATCCTCTATTTATCCCTCCCTCCAGATTACCTCCTTGCAACCCATTGGTCTTTTTCATCTTTCCATAGTGTGGCCTTTTTCAGAATGTTGGAATTATGCAGTATGTAAATAGCCTTTAGGTGTTCTCTCTCTCTCTCTCTCTCTCTCTCTCTCTCTCTCTCTCTCTCTCTCTCTCTTTCTCTCTCTTTCTCTCTCTCTCAAACATGTTTGGAAAAGTATAGAGTCCTATACAATTATAAGGCAGTACAATTTTTGTAAATTGCCAAAAGTATGTTTACAAGGGGTCAAACAGACCTAAGTTTTTATTGTAAAGCATTGTTTACTCACAGAACCTTCTTTTAGAGGAGCTACTTTCCAAGGATAGACATGATACTAGGTTGTCACACTGTTCTGGTACACTTCAGTTTCACATTCATTTATGAATGGTTTCACATGCCAGACATTGTGAGTACAAAGGTTATTATGATTATTCTCTGTTTTAGCAGTGCTTTACAGTCCACTAGAAAGAGACAATTATGTACTGAGATCATCAGAAAACAGAGGGATAAATGATATAATAAAGGAGAGAGACTACAAGACTGCAATGCATAGGAGAAAAAACACCCAATGCCTGAAAGAGGGCCTTTTGAGGCAGGGTTCCACAAATAGTACTGAGGAGGAGAAAGGATCAACTGTGTGTGGGGGCAGGGGGTGTGCATGCAGGTATGTGTATGTGTGCACACATGGGTGCATGGTAGTCTATGCTAGTTGAGCCAATCTGGGGCTAGACTTTATCTTAGACTCTGTATTCATTTCTACACATTTACACTTTCTTTTTTTAGTTTTGTGTTTTCCTTCATTTTGTAGTCAAATGTTTTTGAAAAAGTGCTAATCTGGTCTTAGCTATACTAACAGGAAAAGAGATTTGTCTATACCCATGCCAAAAGACTTGGAGAATTCAGAGTATTCTGGAAGCCAATCTCACTGGTGAAATTAAAAAGCCTACTTCAAAACTAGAGAAGAGCTTAAAGGCACTCCTTTCTCCCTCCATGCCTGCTTCTTTTGCATTCTTCCCCAGACCATTTCCAGATCCATCCCTTGAACCATTTGTTACCACTGTAGTAACAACCACAGATTTTTTTTAAAGCCAACTAAACATCTTCTTGCCCTTCTCCTTAGCCCATCTCCTTCTCCCAGTCTGGGTCATCTGAAATTTTTCACTACAAATAAAAAGCAAAGGTAATAATTATTGAAGCCAGAGGAAACAAAGGGTGTTGTTTTCCTCTTAATGCTTATTAAATTTGGTCTTAATCTTCTTCATCACAATTAAGCCTTTAAACTAGCCAATATACTTAAATGAGGTGAAATGAAAAGACTTACTGTAAAAGATGACAGGAGGCTCTTCAGGAAATTAAAATCTCCAGAGATTTCCAAAGTGAGAGTTATCGAGCCAGGAAGGAGAAAGAAAGAAAAGGATTTTTAAAGCTTAATAACCAGGAGGCCAATTAGGGCTCTGGATTAAAAAGTTAGGTGATGTCAGCATTATCAATGGGAAGAGAGGTTAATTGGAGCCAGGGGATTAATAAGCACTGTGTTGTTTCCAGATCCTTCTTTGATGCACTTTAAAAAACTTGGCTGAGTGTAACTCTCCTGTCTCAATTTGCTCTTCTATTACATGGGAAGAAACACATGATGATGAGGGAATGCCTACCTGCTTGTGTAAAGGTTCATATAAGGCCTTTCCCTATTTACCAATTCCCAGTCTTACTCTGACACTCTTAAGGCTGTAACTTGGGTGAACTCCCTGCCTAGTGGTTATAGACTAAGACTTTGCCATCTCAGAGGGAAGATACAAAGGCTACCTAATGACCCAAAACAGGCTTGGGCTCGGAAATGACTTCTGCAGGGTTCCATGAGTACTTATTTTCTGTTACCTTTTTGTACAGAAAGCTCTTTCCCAGAGGCCCTCTCCCCAACCCCAGATTTTTCCCAGGGCCAACCAGAAGCATCCCTAAGACATGGGAAGAATACCTCCCAATTTGGGAGATGTTTCAGGGCTCCAGTTTCCACCAGCCAGAAGTTTGATTTACTGGCACCATTTGTGGGAAGACAAATGGTCCCTTCTGGCTGTGCTGGTCAGAAACAGGGAAGTAAGAAAAGAAGGAGAAAAAAATAGAGGAAGGCAGATTAGTAAATCAATAAATACTCAAGTGACATGTAATGAATGAACAAATAAAAATTCCTCACAGGAAGGTGGCAGGCATCCTGAAATGGTGATGTTGAAGTAGAAGAGGTGACACTTTCTTTTTCTTTAGCTCAAGGATAATCTCTTAAATTCTGGGTACAAACAATACAGTATAACTCTTATGGTTGCCATGATAATGCAAATCCTCTTTGATGTCAGGTAGCCCCCCTCCTTCTGAATTCAGAATGGCAGTTCTTTTTTTCCATAGTAAATGCTGTGCTTGATTTCAAAGACTCCATACTCCTAAGGTCACATTCCTTTTGAGGAAGAGGGAGCCTTACATTTGAGAAGCTAGAGCAGGATGGACAGATTGTTCCAGTTTGGTATGTGACCTATTTCTGCTGATGTCTAGACCAGTCTCTTACCAATCGAAGGTCTACACCTCTCCTACCTCTACCTTACACTGGTCCATGTTGTGTGACAAAGCCAGATCTGCCTTTAGGGTAATATAGAACTAGGACCTGCTTTGGGGAGCAGGCTGTAGACTATGGTATACAATTGACCCTTGAACAACATGGTGTAGAACTGCACGAGTCCACTTACATACAAATTTTTTTTAATAAATACTGTAAATGTATTTTCTCTTTCTTATGATTTTCTCAATAACAATTTATTTTCTCTAGCTTCTTTTATTGTAAGGATATTATATATAATATATCATAAAATATTTGTTAATTGACTTTATGTGATTGATAAGGCTTTTTATAGTTAAATTTTTGGGGAAACGAAAGTTACACATGGAGTTTTGACTGCACAGAGGTCGGTGGCCCTAACCCTCAGTTGGCCTGCCTGAAACTCTCATTATTAGAATTACTTTTTAAAGATTAAAGCTTTAAAAGTAGCTGCCCAATGAAAGTGATCTCATTGCATAGTAAGAATAACTATCTTGTAACACCTTTGTATACATTAGAAAGGGAGGACAGAGCTTTTGAGGGGCCAGGACACAGGATAGATCAATTTTGATGCAAGAAGGGGAAGAAATAGGTTAATAACTCTGGATTCTCCTAAGTACCCACTGTCTCTTCACATTCCTCCCAAACCTATACCACTTTCTATGCCTTAGTTCAGTAAACCTGAAAGGCATTCTTAATACCTCCTTCTCACCACTTGAGTCCAACTAATCATTAATTCGTGTCAATTTTAACATCTTTCAAAACCATCTACTTCTCTTCCTCTCCATAGTTTCTATCTTAGTCCAGACAAGCAGCATTTCTCATCTGGATTATTTTACTGAATTAAGTCTTCTCAATGCATCTCTCCACTCAAATTTTGCCTTTTCTCCACACATTCTTCACCCTGCAGCCATAATGATCACTCTAAAATGAGACTGTGATCATGTCAATCCTCTGATTAAAACATTTCAATGAAGTCCTGTTGCTCACATGATAAAGTCCAGCTCACTTAGCACAGCTTTCAGGACCCTCCAGACAGGACTCAGCTACTGCTTCTCCAGATATGTCATATCTCTGACTCCAAACCAACATTTCCCACACACCTTAGGCTTTAGGAGCAACTAAATGATCCTTGTGCTTTTTTTGCATTCATTATGTTTCTAATCTTTTGCACAAGAAGCTTGCTCTCCCTGGAATCCTCTCCCATTTCTTACTCCTCTACCTGGTTTGATCCTATTAATCTTTTAAGAGTCAGCTAGTGTGTCACCTACAACAAGTCTTTTCTGAACCCTTCCCCTCTTCTGAGTCTAGGTTAATTACTTTTCTGCTAAGCATCCTCAGCATTTATGCTTCTCTCAGAAAATATACCAACCATATTGTCTTGTAATTACTTATTGATTTATCTCTATCTCCCAGTACACTGTGAGTTTTATGAGAGCAAAGATTGTATCATTATGCATCATTATATCTCTAGTTCCTAACATAGTATCTGTCAATCAGCAATACTCAGCAAATATTTGTAGAATGAACAACATCTAGATGGTATGGATAAGGTAAGGGAATAGTTGCTGTTCCTGGTGAGGAAGAGATGGTGAAACAGAAAACTGAAACACAAGGGGAAAAAGATAAATAAAAAAATTAGATAAATTCTGTAAAACAGTGCTTGAGGAGGAGTAAGGTCTATCAGAAATTAAAACATATTATGACGCTACCTTAAAACAGTTGGGTTCTCAAGAAAAAAATCAACGTCTATTAACAATCCTTAATACATGTGGAAAATTAGTATATTTTAAAGATAGCATGAAAAATCAATGGGGAGAAGATGGAATATTTAAAAATTATATTTATATAACAGGCTAGCTGAATTCTCTAACTTATTCTTTACATCAAAATTAATTCTAGATGAATCCAATATTTTAATGTGAAAAATGAAACCTTAATGGCACTAAGAGAAAATGTGGGAAATTTTAAATATATATATAATCTTGGAAAAAGTAAAGCCTTTGGTAAGCAGTTGACAAGTCCAGAAATCATTTAAAACATTGATAAATGTGACTACATAAAAATTTAAAATTTCTGCATAGCAAAAGTACATAAACAAAATCAAAAGACAAACGACAAACTGCAACAAGGTATTTGCAGCAATATAATAAAGAACTAATTTGCCTTAATTTCCAAAGAGCTCAAACAAATCAACAAGAAAATTACCAACAACACAAAGACAGACAAGCAAATTATATGAACAGGCAGTTCACAGAAAAAAAAGTGTAAATGAAAAAGATACATATAAAATGATATTCAGCCTTGCTTCTAAACAAAAGAATGCAAATCAAATCAGCAAGTTGCCATTTTTCCACCTACTATATTAGCAAATATTTAAAAAACTGATAATATCCAGTGTTGATGAGAGTACAGGGACACAAGCAATTTAGCTACTATGGTTGACCTTTGAACAATGCGGGGTTTAGGGACACCAATTCCCTACACTATTGAAAATCCATGTATAACTTAAATCAGCACTCAGCAACCACATATTCCAAGCCCTGGATCAAAAATACTGCTTTTGAACCATGGTTGGTCAAATCCACAGTTGTAAACCCCAGAGATATGGAGAACCAACTGTATATTTATTGAAAAAAATCTGCATGTAAGTGAACATGCACAGTTCAAACCCATGTTGTTCAAGAGTTAACTATATAATTTTTAGTGTACATATTCTCTGACCTAACAATTCCTCTTATATAGCATAGTGAGCACACAAAAAATGTTAGCTATCATTATTATTATTGTGCCCAAAGAGGCATTTATTAGTATATTCATTATAGTGTTTATAATAGCAAAAAAAGCACCCTAGAAACAACCTAAATATTCATCAGTAAAGAATTGGTTTAATAAATTATAATAGACAGTGTAGTGCTAGGCAGCCATTATTAAGAATGAGATGAGATGCATCTATATGAACCAATATTCATATAGATAAATCTCTAAGCTATGGACTATATAAAATATATGATTTCATTTGTGTAAATAAAAAAAGGAAATACGCCTCTCTATAGACACATGCACATAATGCACATATGTATGTATTTTTTGTCTTAAAGGTTATTCAAGATGCTATAGTGTTTATCTTTGGAAAACTGGTGAGGATAAATGAAAAGATGGAAGGGAATTTTTTGCATTTCATTTCATACTTTTATATACTGTTTGATTTTTCCATCATGTACATAATACATACCAATTTTTTTAACTTAAAGAAATATTTTGATCCTGTCACTGTTCATAACTCTCCAACGGCTTCCCACCTCACTCTGAATAAAAGCCTAAGTCATTCTGATAGCCTGAAAGGTCCTCATGATCTGACCTTAAGCTCTGCCATTAGCTATCCAATCTCATCTCTTGCCATTCTCACCCTGGTTCACTCTGCTCCAGTCACACTGGTTTTCACACTATTCTGAAGACATGCCAGCCAGAATCTCACCTCAGGACTTTTGCCCCTGCTGTTTCCCTCTACCTTTGAAGTTATTCACATGGCTCACTCCCTTATTGTCTTTAAGTCTTACCTCAAGTGCTATATTCTCAGTGAGGCTTCCTCTGCCCCTCTCCCATTTAGAATTGCAACTCCTGTTATCTTTATCTCCACATCCTACTTAATTTTGTGGCATAGTGTACATAAATAATCTATTATATTTTCTGTACTACTTCATGACCTATCTCTCTCTACTATCATGTAAGATTCTTGAGGGCAGGAATTTTTGTCTGTTTTTTTTTTTTATATTTAGTGTTTATATCTAGTGCTTAATGTCTCACAAATAGTAGGCTCAGTAGTCCCCCATATCTGCAGGGGATACATTCCAAGACTCCCATGGGGTGCCTGAAACCATGGTTAGTCCTGAACCCTATATATACTATGTCTTCTCCTGTGTGTACATACCTATGATAAAGTTTAATTTATAAATTAGGCACAATAATAGATTAACAACAATAGCTAATAATAAAATAATACATTATAACAATATGCTGTAATAAAACTTATGTGACTGTGGTCTCTTTTTTTCTCTCTGTCTCTCAGCTAACTAGTTCTTTTCCTTCTTTACAAGTTCATGGATAGAAGATTCATTCTTATCATATATCTTAGTAACTTCAGCATATACATTTTTTCTTATTAAATTGAGAACTTCCATCTTTTCATTTAAAGGAAGCATTTTACAACTTCTCTTTGGCATATCTGAATTGCCAGCATAACTACCCTTGTGCTTTGGGGCCATTATTAAGTAAATAAGGGTTACTTGAACATAAGCACTGTGATACAGCAATCTGATTACTGAGAGGGCTATTAAGTGACTAAGATCACAATGTATATTCAGGGAGTGTATGGATACACTGGACAAAGGGATGATTCACCTCTCAGACGTAAAGGAGCAGAACAGCATAAGATTTCATCAAACTACTCAGAACAGTATGCAATTTAAAAATTATTAATTGTTTATTTCTGGAACTTTCCATTTAATATTTAAAAACCATGGTCGACCACAGATAACTGAAGCTGTAGAAGGTGAACCTGCAAATAAGGGAGGACTATTGTACTAAAAAAACATTTGTTGAATTAATGAATAAATAAGATTTCCAAACAGGAAGGAGCTTAGGAACTCAGCACTCCTTTTTCCTCATCCCTGATACTCTTTGGGATTCTCTCTTAATCTTTCTCCCTCTTGAATTTCCAACTTCTCCTTTAATCTTGTGCCTGGCACAGAGCTCAAAAATGCTTGTTGAAGGATGGATTTATATATACCAATTTTAAGATATAACTAAAGAATAAAAGCCCAGTATTTGAATTTTAGTAGAGATCAAAACCTATTGGAAATAGGAGTAGCCAGCTTCTTGAAGCCCCTCACATCTCCCTATAGTAAACTGGTACATTTATCACAAATATTGAGGACCCAACACCTTTACTTCTTCTTCCCACTTATTTAATGACCCCCATCAGGCTAGCATTGGTTTTAAGATTACTATTAGATTTTCACAGTTCTCAGGGCCTAAAGAGAATGCATAACAAGAAAAACAAACTCCCAGACAAATGATGAATATTATTAAACAAGTACTCACACATAAATAGGTACATACACATAAATATGTATACACATTTACATACACCAGTTTCAGAAATATATCAGGGCAATTTCTAAGCAACTCTCCACAAACAACAGTGATAGCTTATATTCTTAAAAGTCTTTGAAAAATTCTCAGTCATGCTCAGTATTTTATCTTTTATGGGCCAATATAAAGATAATACCAGATCCAGGCATTTTTATGTCATTCAAGTTGGTCTCTTCTCCAAATAGGAATGAGACAGGATAAACTCTGCTAACACAATTACACCTAGATTTGTGTGAGAGGAGCTGGGGTCACAATCAACCTTTTCTGTCTTATTCAAAGGACATGTAAGTAGTGTGTGTGTGTGTGTGTGTGTGTATGTGTGTGTGTGTGTGTGTGTGTGTGTGTGTGTGTGTGTGTGTTTCGGGTGGGGCATCATTTACCTTGAGTTGTGTGAATGAATGTCCTGTTGTTCAGATCACAGGCCATTTCACACTTACAGGGTAGGGAATCTACTTATAACTCAGTGGTTCTCAAAGTTTAACTTGCTTGTTAAATTTTTTAGGCTTCATTCTCATAGATTCTTATTTATTTGAGTTAGGGTCCATGAGTCTGCATTTATGACAAGCTCACAGGTCATGCCAATGTTGTTGATTCTTCAGGGACCACACTTTGAGAACCACAGCTTTTAATGCTCAGCATTTCTCATATTTTTATGGGTATACAAATCATCTGAGGAACTTGTTAAAAAGCAGATTCTGATTCAGCAGGTGGGATAAGGCCCGAGGTTCTGTATTTCTAACAGGCTTCCTGGAGATAGTAGTGCTACTGGTCTACAGACTACACTTTGGCTAGTGAGAGTTTAGTTTACATTCCCTGTGATGATTAATTTTGTGACTGAGCCACAGGGTGCCCAGATACTCGGTCAAATATTATTCTGGGTGTGTCTCTAGGGGTGATTTTGGATGAGATTAACATTTGAATTGGTAGACTGAGCAAACAAATTGGAGGACTGAGCCCTCCTCTATGTGGGTGAGCCTCATCCAATCAATTGAAGGCTTGAATGGAACAAATGGGTTGAGTAAGAGGGAACTCCTGCCTGACTGTTGAGCTAAGACATATATTTTTTGCTGTCTTTGGACCCAAACAGAAACTAAATTTTCTTAGGTCTCGGGCCTGCTGTGTTTCAATATGAAATTTTTACCATAATTTTTCTTGGTTCTCAGGTCTTTAGACTCAGAATGCTACTATACCATCAGCTCTCCTAAGTCTCCAGCTTGCTGACTCTAGATCTTGTGATTTCTCATCTTCTATAATTGCATGAGCCAATTCTTCATAATAATCTTTCTCTCTATCTCTATCTCTATCTCTATCTCTATCTCTATCTCTATCTCTATCTCTATCTCTATCTCTATCATCTCTCTATCTCTCTCCCCACCTTCTTTTTCTCCCTCCCCTCTCTTTTTATCTATACCTTTACTTTTTCTACCTCTACCTCTATCACTATCTTTCTATCTCTATATATTATTGATTCTGTTTCTCTGGAGAGCTCTAACTAACAGATATGATTTGAAAACCCAGTCCTCTAGTGACTGAGCATTGTATTTACATGGTGGGAGACATGAGTTTATATTAAAATTCTGGAAGCCTAAAGAGTCACACTCTTTGGAATCAGAAGCAGGGGCTAAAATCTGCCATGGATTCATGGATTCCCTGAGCCCCCAAAATGATAACAACTAATGTTTACTGAACTATTATCATGGCTCAGGAAATATGTTAAATATTTACATGAATTATCTTTTTTCTGAAACTCCTAATGGTATTATTATATCCATGTTTTGAACAAGAAAATGGTGACTCAGAGAGTTTTAATAAGTTAAGTAAGTAAGAGATACAACTTTACTCTCTTTTTTAATTTACAAAATAAATCTTGATAAGTATTCCAAGGGCATTTGGAACCCAAGCAGTCTCACAGCAAACCCAAGCTTATATCCAGAATATGACACTGTCTTCCCTGCTGATTCTGCCATTCCTTATTCACATGAGGAACTAAAGGGAAATTTCTGAGCCAAATATACCTGTTAGTTTCCTAGAAGACACACTGAAAAGACTTACTTTTGTTTCTTTCTTCCTCAATGATCATGGGTTGGTTACACATTAAAATGTGGTGATATCTCTCAGATATGTATGGCTTATTTTTGAGCCATAGCTCTATGTTAGATTTCCTTGGTATGGGGAGGTTATAGCCAGTGCTTTCTTCAGGCTCATATCAGCTCTGAGATTGGGGTTGGCTATTCTCAGTAGGCCAACAGCATTTATGGATCTTATGTGTATGTCTCAGTATTACAATTATCAGTCAATGTTGCTTCCAGAAGGTCGAATCTAGCACTTTAGATGAGCAAGAGGCCTATAAATTTCTGTCCCAGGCGATGTTTCCCATTTGTGTAGGTGGCAGCAAGCAGAGTAATCGACCAACTGAAACAAACAGTTTCAGGAGTGGCCTAAGTCTAGATTCAATAAGAGCTTTTATTGAAGCTCCCATTTCTGAAAAAAACTGTAATTCTCAGAGGAGAAGAGTATGGCTGTTTCAAAGCCAAAAACAAAACTTCGGTGAGCAGCTTAAATCTTCTGCCACAGAGGTAAAGTTCAAAACTAAAAATTGGCCAAGGAGCTATGATGATGCCCAATCCATCAGCAAATTCAAGGGCGAATTAGATGGCACCCAAGATAGGGAACAGAGGCAAATTAGTTGAGTTGTTTGGGCCGTTAACTGTCAGAATGAAAATATTTTTCAATTCAACTGATGGCATTAAGATCACAAAGTACTATGGTTCATATATGGTGGTGGTTGATATATTCACTTAGGGATTATCTTTGTGTTTCTCTGTGTGTCTTTACCTCTTTTCTGTACGGGCTCCCTCTTTTCTCCATGCAATTAGTACTGCATGAACTCAAAATCTTTTGGGCTGGAAGTCTGAGTGGCTTGGCCTAGAAACCATCTTTTGTGCAAAGTAAAGTTTTAGTGAGGAATAGGAACTGTGACCAGGTAAACTATAAGTTCCAAATAGATTTTTGTGGCTTTCGCTAAAGATGTCTGTGCTGTCAACTCTAACCCCTCCCCGTTTCTATGTGTTTTTATTTAATTTCTAATTCTAACCTTATCTCTGCTGAACTGAGGGATTTGCCCACAATTGGCCAGCTTAGATAGGGCAGTACCGTGTTGTCAGAGGCCAGTTGTGGAGGTGACAGCATCCATTTCTGTTCAGGATTCTAGAGAAAGCCTGTAGAGGTGAAGGAGAGGCAGATGGAAAGTGGAAGATGGGGTGGCAGGGGACAGGCTACTGAGGCTTTTGTGTTCTTCCTTCTTGAGACTGCCCTTCCTTTTTGATTTCCATAACAGGAGTGGCCCACACTATATCATGTTAACATCTCAGACTTTGCATGAAGAAACACCACCAATTCAATTGACTCACAGCCCCCAAGAAAAGAGAGGCCAGCAGGACCACCAGGTCCAAATCTTGAGTTCAAAGCAGCATCAGCTTCTGGCTATACTCAGAGGCCTGTTTGTTTCAGAGACCAGGAAAAGGGTCTTCATAAATATTTATCCATCTGTGCTGCTCCCTGCCAAGCACTAACCAAATTTGTATGTAAAAAAGATAGATTCAGGGGAGAGATGTCTCAAAACTGAAAAGCTGTGTGGGTTTCTTTGAGAGCTTTGGGACTTGTGAGGTGACAATTTAAAAATTATTGGAGCCAAATCTACGTGTCACCTTAGCTCACAGATTTTTATTTTATTTTATTTTATTTTATTTTATTTTATTTTATTTTATTTTATTTTATTTTATTTTATTTTATTTTATTTTATTTTATTTATTTTATTATTCTATTCTATTCTATTCTATTCTATTCTATTCTATTCTATTCTATTCTATTCTATTCTATTCTATTCTGATTTCATTTTATTATGGCAAGAAAATCCCTTGAGAGATTTCCCTTAGTTAAGTAAATTAAGACTAGTGTGTACCTCTGTGCAAGGTAAAGGGGATTGTTACACTATTTTTGGCCTGATGCCTGTCCAGCACCCCTCACTTTAAGCAAGAATTAGGTGTAAGTGTTGGAGGAGAGGGGCCTACTGGAAGGAAAGGGGATGGGACCTTAGGACATCCTACCAGAGACTTCGGGTAAGGGAAATCTGACCATGTAGATACGTTTAACAATAGTCTCCTAGCAGAAAAGGACACTGCAGACCCCAAGGGACAGCTCAGTGTGATGGAAGGGGAGTCAGCCCTTCTGTAGGACTTCTTTTCCTCTGCTCCCCACTCTGCTTCTGGTTTCTGCATCTACATATGTTGTTTCTGTTCCTCTTGAGACTCCAGGCACAACCTCAGTCTTTTCATTGATTTCTCAAAGAAATCAGCTCATCTTTAGTATTCGCCAAGTTTGGGTAGACTTTACTAACTTTGGAGGCAGGGTTTCAGGGAGGGGGTCACAGCACAGAGCCTTCTGCCAGCTCTCTGGCACTCTTCCCCTTCTCATTCCTTCTCTGCTCTTTTACCCTCTTTCCTCCTATATTGTATTTCTACCTCTCATGCAATTTCTCCCCCCATCTATTAGACAGAGCATCACTAGGTGGTCAAACCATCAAGGTCTCAACAGAATTAAGAATCTTTCTTCCATTTACTAGTAGCCACCCTCTTTAAAAGGAAGTTGAGATTATAAACAGCTTTTTATTTTTGCTGTATTATCTATCCTCATACTTTCCCATAGGACAGATGGAAAAACTGAGGTAATATCCACATAGCAACCCAACAATATTGCTCAACACCAAGCGTGAGTCCGCTGTATATTATTAACCTGGTTATCTTTTCTTCAGAGCACTCTTTTCTTTGTAGAATATGGCAATTGTACATATTCTAATGTGGAATCTTTTCTGGATTGTTGATGATTTTGTTGCTATCCCCTAGGCTCCATGCTTCTCTAGGATCCCAGGAGAAAATACTACCTCCCCAAGAGTTATGAGCTCTTGGAATGCAGCCAAAGGCCCTTCTGGATCCATGAGAGTTATCTAGCTTGTTTGGGGCATGTTTCTGACTTTTTAAAACCCATTTCAACACTGATTGAGAGAGAAAAAGTTGGGGAGGGATGACTGGGAAAGGCTGAGAAAAAAACTGTCACAGAGAACTTTTTTTTTTCCTTTTTTAAAGCCAGATAGCTACCTACCCTTGTAGTCAAGGCAGGCAACCAAATACTTGGCTTGTTCAGGAAAGACATGTTTCGCCCCTTGCACAAAGAATGCCTGCCTTGTAATTCTGTATGCAAGAAGATACAACAGAGCTTGGGGAGGCCCACAGAGATAGTGAATGCAGATGTGATTGAGAAATCAAGAATGTTCTATCAGAGCTTATTTGAGGCTTTAAAGTAGGTCCATTTAGAAAAACACAAATAAATGTGATTTTATGCAAGGCAAAAGGAATGTATGGAATTCATTATCCTCAAGAGTTAGTGTAAGCTGAAAGGATGTATAAATATCTTTTTAAAAGGGTTAGATGCATTCGTGAATTTAAGCATAGCTGGTTACTAAGGGTAACTAGAATGTTTTCATAGGAAGCTGGAAACAGAAGAGACTTCAGAGATTGGCTAATCTCTACCCTTCCAGCTCCTTTCCCCAACCACCACCTCTACAATGAAGGGTGTCAGAAAGGGGTTCCTAGAGCCAAAGAAGAAATTGTATGAAATAGAGTTATTCCTAGTAGTCTCTCAGGTAACTCCCACACCCAACCTTTTTTTCAAAGCTAAGTTTTAGAGATGAAAAGAAGGATCAAACAGGCTAAAAGCCTAATTATCTATAGTAGCCAATAGATCCTTTTGTTGTTGTTGTTGTTGTTGTTGTTGTTGTTGTTGTTGTTGTTGTTATTTATACCTACAGTACCTGGACTTCCTAGGTGGTCTTCTATCCAAGTATTAATGAGGCCCGACCCTGTTTAGCTTGTTCAGGGTGGCATGGCCGTAGACCATGGACCATGGCTCCACTGGGGCATGAACCCAGGACCTTCTGCATGTAAAGCAGATGTGCTAACTACTACACTATGGAACCACATCTGCCAATAGATTCTTTGTATGTAGAGCTTGCAGGGGACAAGTAGAGGGTATATATACAAAGGTAGATAAGAAAAAGACCATATTTTGTCCTTGGAGAGATCATAGTCTAGTAAGGGACATAAAAAAGTGAGAAATAGTGGAATAGTCAGGCTTACAGTCAGTTTAGAGGCCAAGATTTCTTCAGAAAGAATGTGAATGTTACCCCTGGAGTTGTGCACCTCAGTAGCCCTCCTCAAAAATCAACTACTGTAACTCCAACATTTTCAAGTGAGGAAATGGGGACCTGGAGAAATGAATGAGTGGACTATTTGGGTTGCACAGCTATTTCATGACAGAGAGGGTCTCTAGTTCACCTCTACTATACTATCTTGCTGTGGAGGTTGGGCTATCAAATGTAGCTCGGTCTTCTCACAACACATACCTAGAGACCACATCATCTGGGCCACAGATAGGTAACACATATTAAATGTTTTATTAATTAGAATTAGAAACATTTCTCTGTCAAAAAAGAAGAGATTATCCCTTCTTTTAGGCACATGCAGACTCTCACAGGGTGCTTGACTTGGTAAGTGGACCTTGGGTTAAGCTTCAGCTCCCACTCACTTCCTCAGCTGGGCATCATACATTAAACAAGTTGCCCAACACTACACCATAGCCCTGCCCATTAGGGATAAGAGTTCTGGGCTAAAGAGACTGAGAAGATAATCCAGAAAGCATCCACTATTATACAGTCACTGCTGCTGCCTCAGCCAATTTCTCCCCACTCTAGTTCCCAGCCCTTGGGATGATGACATTTCAGTGGAGGAAGACACAGACCCTGTCTAGTTTCTCTCAGATTTTGAAGTATGTAGGGTGTTGTGAGTCCTTCAGGCTATAAGTTCATAAACCTAAGATGTCATTATATCACTATTAAATAAATAGTACAACAATTAAGTTTTATTTGAAAAAATGAGCTTTCTTCACACTGCTAGAAGTTCTCAAATGAGGTGCCAAACTTCATTTTTAGTGCCTGTTTGAATAAATAGCGCACTCAACTGCTGATCTCCTAGCAGAGCCTTCCAGCTTTGCAGTTCCAGTCACCCCCTTAATTCTAGTGGGGCTTAAGCAGTCAAGAGCAGTCAGCCTCCTCCCCCTACAACTCTCTGAGGGCTGTGGGACAAGAACTAGGTCTCATCCTCTCTTATTTGGCCTATGTTACTTGCCTCCCTCCTAAACTATCTATCAGAATTATGACCAATTAAGTACAACAACAGAGCCTGTCCATGTTCCTCCTTTTATCGCTTCTCAATTTCCTATGGCCCAGAATGATGAGACTGAACAAGAAACCTGGGTGGGGGTAATTTTCTCCACTGGTCTCACCATTCACTAGTGCCTGAAATTCTCCCATGAGCCTAATTTCTTCCTAACATGTAACTCTAAAACTCCCTAGGTAATTAAAAATTGCTCTGATAGGGAGAACATATAGTACCAGTCGATCATACTGTAATATGAATGTATTTGCCACATTTTTTCCAAAGAGGCAGAAGATTATATGAATGAAGAAACATGCAAATATCCCACACTTTAATGGAATGGGGGTACTCTACCAAAGGTAGCTGTAAAATGAATTCTAGTTCTTCATTAGTTGTTATCTCTTCCTTTCCTTTCCTTTCCTTCCTTCCTTCCTTCCTTCCTTCCTTCCTTCCTTCCTTCCTTCCTTCCTTCCTTCTTTTTTTCTTTCCTTCCTTCCTTTCTTCCTAACTTCCTCCCTCTCTCCTCCTGTTCCTCCCTCCATCCCTTCCCTCTTTTCATTTGGGAGGGCTATAAAAATGGAATTGTTATGGGGGAAATCCCTTCAATAGTCAAACTGTCAGATAACAGTTCAGTGAGACTTTAGGGGGAGAAAGGGGAGAGGGCATGAGAGGCAGAGGGTTCCTGTGTCTGTCTGAGACTGTCCCAATGGGATTTAGCTGATATGTGAAGCTTGAAATCTAGGAGGGATTAAGACTAGTTGTGGAGCCCAGTATATGCTGCAGGTTTTAATAAGAGGAGGGTTTTTGCGGCTCTTTTAGAACCTGTCACTTTAACAATATCAGGAGCTTCTGTCTCCTCACCTGCACCTTCCAAAACTGTTTCTCACACATTCATTCCACTTTTTAAACTTAATAGATTATTTTAAGAGCAGTTTTAGGTTTACAGAAAAATTGAACGGAGAGCACAGAGAATTCCCATATACCCTCTCTCCCTCCACACATAGTTGCCTCTATTATTAACATCTTGAATTGGTGTGGTACATTAGTTACAATTGATGAACTAATAACAGTACGTTATTATTAATTAAAGGCCATAGTATATATGAGGGTTCACCCTTTGTATAGTACAGTTCTATGGGTTTTTGACAGATGCATATTGACATGTATCTAATATTATAGTATTATACAGAATTGTTTCACTGTCTTATAAATCCCATTCTCCACCTATTTATGACTTTTCCTCACCCCAAATTCCTCCAGCAACCACTAATCTTTCTACTCAGTGTGGTTTTACTTCTTTCTAGAATGTGATAGAATTGGAATTGTGCAGTATGTAGCCTTTTCAGACTTTTCTTTCACTTAGAGATATGCATTTAAGTGATATTCATCTCTTTTTGTGGCTTTAGTGCTCATTTCTTTTCATTACTAGATAATATTACATTGTCTGAATGTACCATAGTTTGTTTATCTAGTCACCTGTTGAAAGATAACTTTCTTGTTTCTAATTTTTGGCAGTTATGAATAAAGTTGCAATAAATGTGTGTAGATTTTTGTGTGGACACGAGTTTTTAATTCTATTGGAAAATACCAATGAGTGTGGTTGCTGGATTATGTGGTAAGACATGTTTTAGAGAAACTGCCAAATTGTCTTCCAAAGTGGCTGTACCATTTTGAATTCTTACCAATGATGAATGAGAGTTCCTGTTGCTCCACATTCTCCTTGTCAGCATTTGGTGTTGTCAGTGTTTTTAATTTTAACCATTCAAATAGGTGTGTAGTTAATGACATCTCATTGTTGTTTTAATTTATAATTCCTTGAACACATTATGTTTATATCTTTTTATATATCAATTTTCTATCTATATTTTTTTGTTGAGGTGTCTTTTCATATTTTCCATTTATTTTTTATTGGATTTTTTTCTTACTGTTGGATTTTAATAATTCTCTTATATTTGGATATCAATCCTTTATCTATGTGTTTTGCAAATATTTTCTCCCAGTCTGTGGCTTGTTCTTAGTCCATTCTCTTAACAGTGTCTTTCACAGAGAAGATGTTTTTAATTTTAATGAAGTCTAACTTATTATTTTTTTCTTTCATGGACTATACCTTTGGTGTTATATCTAAGATGTCATCACCAAACCCTAGGTCACCTAGATTTTCTCTTATGTTATCTTCTAGAGGTTTTATAGTTTTGCATTTTACATTCAAGTATAAGATGCATCTTAAGTAAATTTTTGTGAAAAGTATAAGGTCAGTTTCTAGGTCCACTTTTTTTATTTGACCTCTAGATGTTCAATTGTTTTAGTACCTTTTGTTGAAAGATTATTCTTTCTCCATTGAATTGCCTTTATCTTTTCTCAAAGATTAGTTCACTATATTTGTGTGGATCTGCTTCTTAGTGCTCTATTCTGTCATATTGATCTGTCTATTCTTTTCCTGATACCATACTGTCTTGATTATTGTAAGTATTGAAGTTAGATAGTATCAGGTTTCTGACGGTTCTTTTAAAATATATATTCTGGGTCTTTTGCCTTTCCAAATAAACTATAGAATCAGTTTGTCAATATCCACAAAGTAACTCTCTAGAATTTTGATTGGGATTGAATATAAAGGTCAAAT
This sequence comes from Macroglossus sobrinus, assembly GCA_004027375.1. NCBI lineage: Eukaryota > Metazoa > Chordata > Mammalia > Chiroptera > Pteropodidae > Macroglossus > Macroglossus sobrinus. The sequence goes on from PVKZ01002472.1 coordinate 195,438, forward strand.
TGGGAAAATCTTTGCATCTGTATTCACTAGAGAGATTAATCTGTAGTTTACCTTTTTTGTAATGTATTTCTTTGAACTTACCATTAAGATAGTGCTGGTGTCATAGTACAAGCTATGAAAGGTTTCTTCTATTTTCTGAAACACATTGTAGAGAATTGATATTATTTTTTCCTTTAGTTTTTAGTTGAATTCACCAGTGAATTCATCTGGGCCTGCTGCTTTCTCTTTTGGAAGGTTATTAATTATTAATTTAATTTCTTTAGTCCATATAGGCCTTTTAAGATTATTTCTTCTGCATGGGTTTGGTAGCCATGTCTTTCAAGGAATTGGTCCATTTCATCTAAGTTATCTCACTGGTGGGCATAGAATTGTTGATAATATTTCTTTATTTTCTTTTTAATGTCCATGGGATGCCCTCTACTTTTTACCCATTCATTAGTTTGAAAATTATGTATTAAGTACTTACTGTTAAAAACATGAATTCAGTATATATTTATTAAATAACCTATTATGTGTCAGGTAATGTCTAAGGCTGGGGATGGCATGACATTGTCCTCTTGGAACTTACATTTTAGTGAGAAAGATAACATTAGAATAAAGACACATCAAATAATTACAATTATGATAAGTGCTAAAGAAGGAAATAAACAATAGGGGAGGAAACTTATTTAGCATGGCTCTCTAAGAAGGTGACTTTTTAGTGAGAACTAAAAACTAGTAAGGTTCCTGCCTTGAGAAAAGCCTGAGAAAGAGCATTTGAAGCAAAGGGAACCACATGTATAAAGACTCTCAACAGCAGGAAGGGCCTCAGCACATAGGAGGGAGTGAAATAAATTTAATGTATCTGGAGTGTAGTGAACAAGGGAGATAGCCCCAGAAGATGTCTGAGATGTGGGCAAGGGCCTGGTTCTGGGGACCTTATAAGACATGGGAAAAAGTTTTGATTTTATTTTAAGTGAAAAAAGTGAGAGGCTTTTAAAGGGTTTTAAGCAAAGAGGGATATCATCTGCTTTCCTTTTTTTTTTTCCTGTGTGAGCTGCTAACTGGAAAATTATTTTTTATTTTTAATAATAGCTTTACTGAGGTATAATTGACAATCAACTACACATATTTAAAGTATAAAATTTGATAGATGGAGAGCATGGAGAGCATCATCACAATCAGGATAGTGAATTTGTCCATCATCCTCAAAAGTTTTTTCTGTTCTCCCTCTTATTTTTTGGTATAAACAACAGATGTTTATTGTTTCCCATTTTACATTTTTAAAAATTAATTAATTAATTTTTTATTGTGACATTGGTTAATGAAATCCAATAAGTTTCATCTGTACACTTTAACAGTAAGGCATATATATATTTACACTGTGTGTTCACCTTTACCCCATCTACCTTCCCCATCCCCATCCCCTTTACCCTCTGGTAACCACTAGTCTATTGTCCATGACCACGAGCCTCTGTTTGTCCTGTTCATTTGTTGCTTTTAGGTTTATATCCCACATATAAGTGATATTATGTGATTTTCAACCTTTTCTGTCTGGCTTATTTTGCTTAGTATGATTATCTTGAGGTTCATCCAGGTTGTTGCAAATGGCAGTATTTCATCTGTTCTTATAGCTAGTAACATTCCATTGTATATATGTACCACAGCTTCTTTATCCAGTCATCTATCATAGGACACTTCGGTTGCTTCCATGTCCTGGTGACTGTGAATAACGCTGCTATGAACATCAGTGTGCAAATATCTTTTCGGATATGGGTTTTTGAGTCTTTGGGATAAATACTTAGTACAGGGATTGCTGGTCTCTTTTACATTTTTAAAGGATCACTCTGTAATCTTTCCTTACTGCTGTGAGGAAAATAGAATGAAAGGGAGAAAGAGTGATGGCAGGGAAACTAGATAGGAGCTATTGTACTTGGCTAAACAGAAGAAATGTGGTGCCTGAACTTAAGCCGGGTGGGCAGTGAGAGTTGAAATTGAGAGAATTAAAAATAAATGAATGAGTATCTATTTTGCCAGGCTCTGGACTAGACATTACAAGTTGTATTAGTTGAGTAAACTCACTGCCACCATTCAGCCACAGAGGGTGCCTTTTTTCACTTCCAGTTTAAAGATTTCTTCCTCAAGACCCTCAATAGCCCAGGAGCTGTAAAGTAACCTCATTAGTTCCTCATTTTATTCCAGTAAGCTCTGAAAGTGACTATTATAGTTCCCTGGGCCTATCAATGATATATGTTCAGGGGACACTGTTTCCATCCTAAACAGACATTTCTACATTCTGGGCACATTCCAAATAGTACATTCTCTGAGGATCACTGTTCTCATCTCTCCCAAGTGGGTGACATTTAGAACGATTATTGTTCCACAGCAGTCAGGCTTCTACTAAATGGTATGACAGAAGGAAGAACTTTGACTATCAGGGTGATTAGATAGTGAGATGGATTGCCAGAGAAGGTTATGAAGGTTCCTTCAGCCAGACAAGCCACTGAAATACGAAGACATTATGTATCAACGTGAGCAGCATCTTTATATTCTATGAGTGGGTAGAGAAAGCAATTCAAGTACAAAGGGAGTAAGGTGAAAGTACACTGTCAATGCTAGGTCATGGGTGGATGCCAAACAATGAAAGGCAGGACCTGTAGCCAGGTTGATCCAGCAGGTAAATAGGGGAACTAGAAATGACCGGGGAACTAGTTACCATGAGTTATGAGGATAAAACCAAGGTCTGAATCCAGAATATAGAGCCAAACGGAAGGACACAGATAAGGTCCAGAGTTTGAATAGATAAGCAAGAATGAATTTGTGGAAGTCCAAACCAGGTAGAAGGCAATGTCAGAATAATCCTGGTCTGATGGTGCCATTGGTCCGTGACTAGGCTTTAAGCCAAGAAAAAGGAAATAGGTGAGGATAAAATTAGATTTGAGAAAAGCATCACCTGAATCAGAACAGCTCAGTGGGTCCACACCATAGTTCAGCCAGAGTGTATTAATGGATCCCAGAAGTTGGATCCATCTATCCTCTGTACTCTTTTGAGATTTCCCAGAGGGATACATTGTTCCATAGATTTTTGTGACTTTAGCACAGTGTTGGGGCCTCTGGGGGAATGGGGTATGACTGGGAGGTTTATGGCCCATTTTCCTTACAAGTATATGGTCAGTGACATCCTTGTGACTTGGGAAACAACCTAGAAGCAAAATCTGATTTACAGTGTAATCACTAAAAGGAATTTCTCTGACTCTGCCTTTACATGTATTTGCCTCTCTTCAAATCCATTTACTATCCAACTATTTCTGCCACTTTCCCAGAAGTCTGTCACAGGTTTATTAACAGAATCCCACCTCTCTAATGGCTTCCACTACTTCCTCCTTTATATCTCTAGCTCCCTGGGGTGATAATCTGCTGCCAAGCATTTGATGCCCATAACAAACACATGGATTCATTGAGGTAGCTGCTGCCACCAACTAAGCTATTGTCACAAACCTGCTTCCCACTCAACTGAAATTACTAAAGCCAATGTTTCTGATGTGGTCTGTGTATTCAATGTTCCACAGAGGTTTTAGTGAAACAGTCCTCTAAATTTGTACTTACTCTTGCAAAACTCTCTCTACTTAGGCCTCAGGTATGAGTCTTGGGAGCTGGATTAGAAGATAACCAGGGTAATGTTCCTGTTGCTGTTGTTATTGTTTTGTTGTCATTGTTATTGTTTTGTTGTTATTATTTGTTTTTTGGTCTTCCCAACAAGCTTTCTCACTTCTCTTAAACTGATTATAGAATCTATTCCTGGCCTCAGTAGTATGTGAATTAGACCTGGCTAGTCACAGAACAACAATTCTCTTAGCAACAGTGGTTAGACAAAATGATGGATACATGACCAAAAAAGACCAATCATAATTGTTCCCTAAAATATATCCACGGACTCTGGGATGTAGAAGTTCTCTTTGCTAAGCTGTGGCTGCTGGCAGCCATATTTCCTGCAATATGGAGAAGACCAGTCTATAACAGGAGAGGATGAGACAACTGCAGAGTAAAGCAGAGACAAGCAGAGACAAAATATAGACACAGAGTTCTAACCATGTTGAATCCTCATCCTCAGTTTTTTTTAGCATCCCACTCCCCTTCCCAGCCTTTTGAACCGATACAGTCCTCCAATCTGAGAGTTATGCTCAAAATTTTCCCTCCTCTTCAATCCTGAGGTCTAGGAGGAACTTACATGTTCATCATTTCTTCTATTAGGATGAAATCTTTCCTGAGAGGCACCTTGGGCTTCTAAAGCAATAGTTCCTGAGTGAACTCACCTTCTAGACCCTCCGGACAGACATAAGATCTATATGAATCTGATTTAGGCTGTCAAGTTTAGCCACATCCACATAATTATTCACTCCTTGTTTAACAAATATTTATTGAGCTCTTAACTATGTACCAGATACCGTACTAGAAGCTGAGAATATAGAAGTGAATAAAACAGACATTTCTTCCCTCATGAACTTTGAATTCTGATGAGAAATAGATAACAATTGATTATGTATAATATAATCTCATCAGTATTATGAAGAAAAATAGAGCAAGTTAGTAATAGGGAAAGTGATAGGTATGATGGTATTTTAGGCAGTATGGTCTGGGAAGGCCCTCAGAAGAGTGAACAGTCCTGAATGAAGTGAGGATATGAGTTATATGGATATTTGGGAGAAAAGTATTTTGGGTTAGGGGAACATTAAGTGCAAAGGCTTGGAGGTGCTCAATGTGTTCAAAACAGAAAAGAAGGCCAGTGAAGTGAGGTTAGTTAAAGGAAGAGTGGTAGTAAGTTAGGCCAAAGAGGTAGCCAAAGGCCGAACTGCAGAAGGCTTTGGGCGTTGGAGTAAGGACTTTGTATTTTTTACCTAGTTGTAATGGCAAGCCTTTAGAGTGTCTTAATCTGTGAATTGACAGTGTCAGATTGACATTTTACAAGCATCTTTCTGGCTTTGGTGGTGTAGAAAATAAAGTCTAGGGGCTGAGAGTGGAAGCAGGGAGACCAGACAGGAGACTGTTGCATTAGTCCAAGTGAGAGATGATGGTGATGTCAACTAAGGTGGCAGCAGTGGGGACAGTGAAAAGTAAATTGTTTCAGCATATATATTTAAAGGTAAAGCCAGTTAAAGCTAATAAAATTTAATGATTGATCAGATGTGGAATGTGAGACAGGGTCAAGGATGACTTCACGTTTTTTGGTCTAAGGAACTAAGTGAATTTGGACACCATTTTTTGGGATGGGGAAGAATGGAAGAGGCACAATTTCAGGAATCAGGAAAATCATGAGATTAGTTTGGGATCCATTAAATCTGAGATGCTTATTAGATATCTAAGTGGAGATGTGAAGTCTGGAGAAAGGAAATATATGTGAACAAAGGGGAACAAAGTGTTTGGATGGGAGAGGGGGTTCCTGAGAAACAAAGAGAGTTCTAACTATATACATACAGAGCACAATCACACAGCCAACAATTGAAGGAGAGAAAATATATTTCTTTCCTTTTTTCTCTTTTCCCTTTTTTCATTATCTCCCCAACCAGGACCTGGCAAAAATTCAAGCTATATTAATAGGAGGGGGATTTGTTACTGTAAATCAAGGTAGGTAAAGGGACAGAGACTTCTAGAATATTAATCCACCAAAGATATGCTAAAGTGAATGTCAGTGTTGGCAATGTAGAATATTCAGCTTTCTCAAAGATAATCTGCTCTGAGGTCCGTCTTTGGTTGAGACCTTTTCCCTCCTTATCCTTTCCACCCACAGCAGTGGAGAGACTTCCTTATGTCTATTCAGCTTTGGAACTGGATGGAGCCAAATGACTGACAGTGACTGACTACACAATCTAAAAACCTACTCCAGAAAAGGGAGTTGCCAGAGTTCAAGGAGGAGGAGGAGAAGAGGCAAGGGTGGTTTCTTCACTGACTGCAAGAAGTGGGTGGTGCTCCAAAAGTCGCGAACAAAGTAAGGGACCACTCAAAAACTGACATGCTCAGTTTACTCATATTGGTTAAAATATGTGATTTAAACTAAGAGTAAAGACCATTTTTTCTGAACTCCATGTATATATGGGTGATCAACTAATAGGGTATTTTAATTGCTTTCTCCCTTCCATGCTGGGATTACACAAGTATTTGATGCATATTCAGCAAAGGTACTAGCACTTAGTTTAGCAACTGGCACATGGTAGGCATTCAATAAGTGCTTGTTGAATTATTTAAAGCTATTAAAAGAAGAGGCAAACAGACTGCAATGAGAGTCAGACCAAAGGAACAAGTGACCAGAAGAAGAAAAAAGGAGAGAAAAAATGTAAATGTGAGGAATAAAAATTTTCTGACTGTACTTGAGAGAGAAATAAGATACAATAGAAGTAGAGAAATTTAAAAAGGAAGCAAATTAGAGAGGTTAAACTTATTAGGAAAGAAAGGTAGAACTGAGCAAGTTTTCACTGCCAACTTTCCTACCTGACCCCTGCCAATAGGGTGTGCATCTTTGTTGATAAGGACCTTTTCTTGGCCTTGTGCAGCAATAGAGCAAGCTCAGAAGAATGCTCAGCATTCAGGGGTTGCAACCTGGCAGTGAGGATAAGAGCCAGCCTTTATCAATGTAGAATTAATTTATAATTTAAATGGTTTTGTGTTTCAAACTAAGGTACCAGAAGAGGACAACTCAAAGGCAGGCTTCAATTTTCTTCTGCCAGCAATGAAAAACTATTAGGAGAGGCCCATGTCACTGAATGTAGAATATACGGTATTGGGAAAGGGTGACCTATAGATAGGGCATGACAAAAAATAGGTAATGGGAAAAACAAAGGGCAAAGACTTAAAAAGGAAAGCCAGAAAAGTGATATACAGAGAAATATCAAAAGACTCAAAGGATGACTAGGCGCATCAAATAGAAATTGATGAATGAGGGAATGAGGGCATTAAAAACATCTTTAAGAGGCTTCAGAGAATGTACTAAAGAAAGCAAAGAGATATCATGTGGAACATCTTACATAACAAGCAGCTAGTGAAAGCTAATATATAACAGGATAGAAAGAAGGGTGTGCATGGATGTGTGAGGGGCACATGGGGACTGCATGCAAATAAAGAGTAGAAATGCTATGGCTACCCAGCTAATGGGGCCTTGTTAAAATAAAAGAGAATATTATGGTCACTCTCTTTTAACAGGGAATAGACTGAGGCAGTATGGTGACCAGGCACTGGTGTCAACAGAGTGGCAATAGCATTTCAATTCTGTCATTTAAAAGGTAACTACTTTGGGAAAGTTCCTTCGACTTCTGCATCTCAGTTTTCCTGTCCTTAAAATGGAGACAATAAAACCCAAACCACAGGGTTGACATTAGGATTAGCAATGCATGAATGATGCCTTGCACATAGGAGGCACTCAATATTACTACTACTACTATTACTGCTACTACTACTACTACTACTACTACTGCTGCTGCTGCTGCTGCTGCTGCTACTGCTGCTGCTTACTACTACTTACTACTACTACTATTACTACTATTACTACTACTACTACTACTACTACTACTACTACTATTACTACTACTACTTATTCTACTATTATTCAACCACCTCTTTCCTTAAAAAAACGAACAAAATACACTGTTAGGGACTATTCCAACCCAAACAAAACCTTTTTGTTCTTACAGAATAAACTAAAGGAAGAAAGGCAAAAACCATGATCTTAGACATAAAGCCTCATCTAAATAGGATGATGCTGATGTAAAAATATAGGTAACAGCAAGGAAGCAGAACAGGAATGGCATATATTAAATACAGGTTAAGAGTCACTAGATGGAGAAAAGATGAAGATTAGAGTTCAGTGTGTTGAAAAAGTGATAATGATCATTTGTGGGAAGGTGTTTGGTGACAGGAAATGAACTGCAAATGGAAAGACTATCTTAAATCTTTTATAATTAAAACCTCAAGAAATCTTTGGAAACATCGTAGAGTGAGAAACTTCCCCAGATCTCTCCCCTTGAAACAACAATAAGCTGAATATCTAAAATTCAACAAAAAACACCCAAACTGCACACCAGCATGTCTGAGCATGGGATTTGCCCATAAGAGCTACCACAGGTCAGAACATTGGGTGTCCAGCAGAGGACTGGGAGAAATAAAGAAGCTGCTTCTTGCAGCCAATGGAGCTCCCTCGAGGAGGAAGGGGAAGGGAGAAAGAACAGCGACATCCTGGAACAGCACTGCCTGGGAAATCTGTGAGCTCCTGCGACCAATGGCCAATGGCAGGGCCCAGTCATCAAGACAAGAGGCAGAGAAGTGGAACAGCAGAGAAACAGCAGTTGATTTTTACAGGCCAAGGTTGCAAAACCAAAGCTGAACTGCAGCCCCCAAAACCAACCCAGAGAGTTCCTCCCCGCCATGGCCTCCAAGGCCGAACACCACAGAGCCCCAAGGGAATCTGAGCAAACACTATTGAAACTGTTGCTAACACTGACAGGGACTAAAACTGAAGGTAGTGAGTGTGATTAAATATCTACCAGAAAATAAAAAGGCATTTTTAAGGCTTTATATAAAGCAGGGATCCAAAAGGATTAGACGCAACCTACTGGAAACCAAAAGAAACGTGCCTTCTTTGCAGCATGCTAAAGACAGACCTATATATAATAAATCTTCTTTCTGCAAAAACAGGAGAATACACTTTCATTAATGCCCAGGCAGAGAAATAGTCCATTAAACACCATGACAACCAAGGTGACAAGGCATCTAAGAAAGAAAGAGAAAAATCTCCAGAAAATAAGCTTAAAGACAGAAATATGCGACTTAAATGACAGAGAATTCAGGATGGTACTTCTGAAAAAACTCAATGAGATCCAAAACAACTCAAATCAACAATTTCAGGAACTGAAAAAAAAACAACTGATGAGCAGAGCAAGGAGAGTGAAACCTTCAAAAGGAACCAAATAGAATTTCTGGAGGTGAAGAATACACTGCAAGAGTTGAAGAATGAAATAGCAAGCTTGGGAAATAATCGACCAAATAGAGGAAAGGATCAGTGACATCAAAGACAGAAATCTAGAAATAAATCAAAAGGAAGAAGAGAGAAACTGAAGCATGAAAAACAATGAAAGAGAGATGCAAGAACTAGCTGATACCATCAGCAGAGGACACATAAGAATAATGGGCATTATCAAAGGCGAGGGAAAAGAGCAGGGACTAGGAAGTATTTTCAGATAAATAGTGGACAAGAATTTCCCAAATCTAAGGAATGAGCTGAAGCTTGAAATTCAAGAAATCAACAGAACACCCAATTATTTCAACCCAAAAAAGCCTTCACTAAGACACATTGTATTAAAGTTATCAAAAATTAATGATAAAGACAGAATTCTCAGGACAGCCAGAGAGAAGAAAACAGTAACTTATAAAGGAAAACTCATTTGATTATCATTGGACTTCTCAGCGCAAACTTTACAAGCTAGAAAGGAATGAAGTCAAATATTTAAATTATTAAGTGAAAGGAACTACCAGTCTAGAATAATGTATCCAGCTAAGCTCTCCTTTAGATATGAATGAGAAATTAAGACCATTCCAGACACAAAATTTGAGGGAATTCTCCACTATGAGGCCTGCACTACAGGAAATACTGAAAGGGGTCAGCTCACCTGAAACAAAATGACAAGAAAAAAATATATAATTAGGAGTAACATTGGATTATCAGGCAAACAGAAGCAGAGGAGTACAACTCTTACTAAGAAGAGGGCATTATAAGATTTAACAATAAGAAGATAATTGTTATAACAAGATAGTAATGTACATTCAGCATACATAAGGACAAATTAAAATAAAAATGACTAAAAAGGTGAGGATTCAAAAGATTCAAATTTCCAAAGGGGAATGGAGATAAGGCACATGCAGAAGAAAATGGGTGAATGTATGTATGTATGTATGTATGTATGTATGTATGTATGTATGTATGTTTATGTGTGTGTATACATAACTATCCTTTACATATTTGTAATGGTAACCACACATCAAATATTCAGAACTGAAGTATATAACATAAAACAAGAAGAACCAGAGGCAAAATCCACAAAAGCCAACAAAATAAAGAAAACAGAAACATAAGGACAAGGAAGCAATGAAAACACCAAGCTACCAGAAAGCAAAAGATAACATGGCTATAAGAAGACCTCATATTTCAATAATCACCCTAAATGTAAGTGGACTGAACTTACCAATAAAAAGGCACAGAGTTGCACAATGGGTCGAAACAAAAACAAAAACAAAGACAAAAACAAAAAGAGCCATATGCTGCCTCCAGGAGACACATCTCAGCTCCAAATACAAATACAGACTAAAAATTAAAGGGTGGAAAATAATATTTTAAGCAAATGACATTCAGAGAAAAGCGGGAGTAGCAATTCTAACATCAGATGAAATAGACTTCAAAATAAAAAAGGTAAAGAAAGATACCAAGGGACACTTCATAATGTTAAAGGGAACCATGCACCAAAAAGACATTACATTTATTAATATCTATGCTCTCAACAAGAGCCACAAAATATGTAAAGCAATTACTAACAGAACTAAAGGGAGAAACGGACCACTATCATAGTAGGGGATCTAAATACCTCACTGTCAGATATGGACTGATCATCCAAACAGAAAATCAGTAAGGAAATCACATCCTTAAATGACACATAAGATCAACTGGACATAATTGACATTTACAAAGCCTTCCATCCCAAAACAGCTGCTTCTCAAAACAGCATTCTTCTCTAGTGCACATGAAACACTATCAAGGATTGATCAAATACTGGGACACAGAGGTAGCCTCAACAAATATAAGAGGGTTGAAATCATGCACACCATAGTCGCTGATCAAAATGCTTTGAAACTAGAGATCAACTGCAAAAAGAAAGTGGAAAGAACCACAAATACATAGAGATTAAACAACATGCTACTAAAGAATAACTGGGTCAAGGAAGAAATAAAAAGAGAGATCAGGAGATAGATTGAAACAAATGATAGTGATAGTACAATGTATTAAAACTTTTGGGACACGGCAAAAGGCAGTCATAAGAGGAAAGTTTATATCATAACAAGCCTATCTCAAAAAACAAGAACAAACCAAATTAAACAACCTCATGCTTCATTTTAAAAGCTTAGGAAAGGAAGAACAAAAAAGCCTAAAGTCAGCAGATGGAAAGAAATAATTAAAATTTAGCAAAAATAAATGAAATTGAAAACAGACGAAAAAAGTAGAAAAAAAATAAATGCAACAAAGAGCTGTTTTTTTGAGAAGGTTAATAAAAATGACAGATCCCTGGCTAGACTCACTAATGAAAAAAGAGAGGGAACACAACAAACAAAATCAGGAATGAGAGGAAATTATGATAGGCACCTCAGAAATACAAAGGATCATATAAGAATACTGTGAAAAAGTATATAACACAAAATTTAATAACCTAGAAAAAATTGACTGGTACTTAATAAAATATACCACCTTCTTAGATTGAATCAAGAAGAATTGGAAAATCTAAAGAGACCAATCAGCAGTATGGAAATTGAAACAATCATCAAAAACCTACCAAAAAGTAAAAGGCCAGGACCAGATGCCTTCACCAGTGAATTCTACCAAAGAAAGTGTGATACCTATTCTCCTCAAACTCTTGCAAAAAGTTGAAGAGGAGGCAATACTTCCCAACTCATATTATGAGGTCAATATTGCCCCACTACCAAAATCTGGTAAAGATAACACACACACAAAAAGAAAACTACAGACCAATATCTCTCACAAACATAGTTGCAAAAATCTTAAATAAGATACTAGCGAACAGAATACAGTAACGTATTAAGAAGATTATACATCACAATCAGGTGGGCTTCATCCCAATGACACAAGGATGGTTCAACATATGCAAAACAATTAATGTAATTACCATACAAACAAATTAAAAAAATAAGAATCATATGATCATGTCAATAGATGCAGAAAAAAATCCTTCGACAAGATAAAGCACCCATTTATGATCAAAACACTTAACAAAATTCGTATATAAGGAAAATACCTTAATATAATAAAGGCCATATATAACAAGCCCTCAGCCAACATTATATTTAATGGTGAAACACTGAAAACCTTCCCTCTAAGATCAGGAACAAGGCAAAGCTGTCCACTATTGCCACTGTTATTCAATATATCACTGGATGTTCTAGCAAGTGCAAGCAGGCAAGAGAAAGATAAAAAAGGCATTCGAATGGGAAATGAAGAAGTCAAACTGTCATTATTTGTGATTAACATGATTCTCTATATAGAAAATGCTAAAGACTCCACAAGAACACTACTAGAAACAATAAGCAAATACAGTAAAGTTTCTGGATACAAAATCAATGTTCAAAAATCTATAGTGTTCCTATACTCTAATAACAAAGTGTCAGAAAAAAAAGTGGAAAAAATAATTCCTTTTGCAATTGTAACAGAAAGAATAAAATACCTAGGAATAAATCTAACAAAACATATGAGAACCTATATAATGAAAACTAAAAGACCGTATTAAAAGAAATCGAAGAAGATACAAAGAAATGGAAAGATATTCCATGTTCCTGGATTGGAAGAATTAACATAGTTAAAATGATCATATTACCTAAAGCACTATACAAATTTAGTACAATCCTCATCAAAATGCTATAGGAATTTTTTAAAGAAATAGAACAAAAAAATCATCAGATTTGTATGGAAGCACAAAGGACCCCAAATTGCCAAAGCCACCCTGATAAAAAAGAATGAGGCCAGAGGCATCACTCTGCCTGACTTTAAATTATACTACAAAGCGACAGTAATCAAAATGGCATGATATTGGCAGAAAAACAGACACATGGACCAGTGGAACAGAATTGAGAGTCCAGAAGTAAACCCATATCTATGTGGGCAAATAATTTTGACAAAGAAGCAAAAAACATACAGTGGAGAAAGGAAATCCTGTTCAATAAATGATGTTGGGAAAACTGGAAAGCCACCTGCAAAAGAAGAAAACTAGACTGTGTTGTCTATCACCACACACCAAAATTAACTCAAAATGAATTAAGGACCTTAAATATAAGACTGGAATCAATAAAACACATAGAAGAAAACATAGGAACTAAACTTAAGGACCTTTGTCTTAAAGAGGATTTTATGAATTTGACCTCAAAGGCAAGTGAAGTAAAATCTAAAATAAATGAATATGACTACATCAAACTCTAAAGCTTCTGCTTAGCAAAAGAAACCATCAACAAGGTAAAGAGACAACCATTCAAATGGGAAAATATATTTGCAAGCAACACCTCCGATAAGGGCCTAATATCCAAAATATACAAAGAACTCATACAACTCAATAACAACAACAACAACAGAAAACAAATACTCCAATCAAAAATTGGGCAGAGGACCTGAACAGACACTTCTTCCTAGAGGACATACAAATAGTCTTCTCTTGGAGTAGGGTAGGAATAGTGGAGGTGAGAGAAATGAGTGTATTAGATATTCATATTGGATGTAGAATCATCAGGATTTGCTGATGAATTAAATTTTGGAAGTGAGAGAGAAGGAGAAATAAATGATGACTTCCAGTGTTCTGACATATGTTAATGTCATTTTCTAAGATGGAAAACATGGAGAAAGTACAGACTGGGTGGGAGGAGGGTATCAAGAATTCTATTTGATATGTGTTATGGTAGAGATATCTAATAGATGTCAAAGTGGTGATTTTAAATGGGTAGGTAGATATGTGAATCTGAAGTTTATAAGTATTTTGAGAGTCTTCACTGGGATTTATCAGCATAAAGATGGTATTTAGAACCATAGGAATGAGTGAAACCATTAAAGGAGTGATTTGAAAGAGAAAAGAGACAAAGTATGAATGGTCAGACTAGTAAAAATATGGTATTAACAAAGCCAAAAGAGGAAAAGTTTCAGTGAAATAGGAAGTGATCATCTACTTCAAATGCTAATGATAGAGCTAATAAAATCAGAACAGAAATGTGATAATTGGATTGAGCAACATAGAGGTTTCTGAGGATCTTGACAAGAGTTCTTTCAGTGGATTGATAGGTATGGAAGCCAGACTGGAGTGGACAGAAGAAAAAATAGAAAGCAAGAAAGAAGAGATTGCATATGTAGATAACTCTTTCAAGAATGTTTATACAATGTGGAGAAGCAGCTCAGAGGCATAGTAGGGTCAAGGAAGAGCTTATTTGGGGGATAGTAAATGCTAATTCCAGTGTGTATGCTGTTAAGAATTATTTAGTAGTGAGGGCAAAATTCCTTAAAAAGGGAAGAAGTAATAGTATGGCAATGACTTCTAGCTAGCCTCTAGTATCTGTCTCCTCTTATTTCACAATAATAAAATTCCTAATTCATACTTAGCCTCATGACCTACCAGAATGAATATTATACTTTCTAGCCTTCCTTGCTGCTAGCTGTGGTCATGTAATTATCTCTGTCCAATAAGATATAATAGGAATCATCATGTGAACATTCTTGGGAACCTTCTTTGAAAGACAGTTAACACATGCCTTTTATCCCATCTGGTGTCCCTTTCTCTAATCAACTGCCTGATATTTAGATGTGATGGCTGCAACCCAAGCTACCATTTTGGACTTTGAGGACAAGCAACTCTGAACTGCCTACTTTCACTTTTTTATGTATGAAGGGACTCTCTTGTTTAACCCAGTATTATTCTGGGCCCCTGTTGCTATGAGATGAACCTAATCCTAACTGATTGAGACAACATCCAGTGCACAAGTAGGGAGATTCCATTTAATTCATTTGCTGTTTTCATTGAGGTGGGAGGTAAAGTCTTGAGCTGCAAATGGAGATGGAGACTAGAGAGTTGTATGTAGAAGAGAAGCTACCATGTAGACTCTAATATCTAGAAGAGCAAGGAAAAAGCTTTGACATCTGTGAAGAATCTTATATTAAAGCTGAATTATTTCTCTCCTTACTTCCACCAGCCAAGTTCTTCTGGATCCTTGATCCTATGGCTACTTTTTCATGCTTTATTTTCTACAGAGTACCCTGATTCTGATATTCGTATTGTCTCCTGTACTTCCAAAGCTGTACCCTCTTCCTTTCTGACATCTCAGAGTTTTCTTAAAACTGAACTAGATTAGTCATGTCTTTGTTGAGCTGGATTTGCAATTTTTAATACTTCACCCCACCCTAGTTAGGTCATTTACATTTCTAATTTTCCCTGTAGCCCCTCTAGCTTTCTTTCTCTTAAGCAAACTCTAGCCATCAACTGATACTCTTTCCACTTCTCATCCTAATTTCCAGCTTGTCCATCCAACAAAGGCCCAGCTCTTGTCCCATCTTCTTCAGGAAGTCTTTTCTAACTATTTCAATCTGCCTTAATTTTTTTTTTACTTAGTGAATAAATAATTTGACACCTATTATGTGACTAAAGTTGATTGCTGCCTCTGAATATCCATACATAATTATCCATACATTTATCATTTGTATCACATGGTTGAACACTTATTACATATCTTCTTCTCCAATGCAATACATATGACATATGGAAGTTTATTTCCACTTCCCCCACTCTCCTTCTTTCCTTGCATCTTACTTTCTTGCTAAGAGTGGGCTTTTTGCAAATAAAAGTAAAGATTCAGAGATTTTTCCCCCAGTAAAATGAGGCATTAGAATCATGCCTCAAGGTGAAATTAATACTAGCAAGAGAGGTTTATGTTTTACGTGTATCACTTTGAAGAATATGAAGGACCAAAGACAGTGTTTCTTGGACCATTTACATAAGACTCAATCTGGAATGCTGATTTAAAAAATTGAAGATTTCTATGAGCCAAGAGACATATATAGAAATATTTATGGCAGTGTTTGTTATAATAGCAAAACAAAACAAAACAAAAACGGCAGAAAAAAAAACAAGTGACCATGAACAGGAAGTTAAATAAATTATGGTGTGTTCATACAATGGAACACTGCATAGCAGTGAAATGAGTAAACTATAGCTAAATGCATCAACATGAATAAATCTCAAAAATGATGTTGAATGTTAAAAGCAAGTTGCCAAAGAATATAAATATTATGACACCAATATATAAAGTCCCCCAAGAAGCAAGCTAAACAGGTTTTTTTTTTGTTCAAAGATACAATCACATGTGAAAAATAATAAGAAAAAAGTGATTAATATAAAATTCAGTGAAGTGCTTGCATCTTGGAGGAAGAGAGGAATGCAATTGGTGAGGGGTACACAGAGAAATGTTTTATATTTAATGCTCAGTGGTTGGTACATGGCTGTTCATGTCATTATTATACTTTAAATTATACATATGCATCACATGTGTATTCTTTTGTATGAATATCTCACACTAAAAAATTGTACACATAGATTTTTAGTCCCTGCCTAGACCTCGTGAACCTGAATTATTAGTGGCAAGTTCCTTGAATCTTCATTTTTATTTAGCACCCTTGATGTTCCTGAAGTCTGAGAACTACTGACATGATGTCTGTTTAAACAACCCATAGAATTTAAAGGATGTCACAGAAATATTTTAGAACCAGATATTGAGAAACAGGCTAGAAACAGACCCAGAAATCTATAGAAGAGGAGAAGGGGAAGAGAAACTACAGAAAGAAGAGATTCCAGATTCTCATTTCAGATGCTCCATCTTTTGCTTGGTAGAGGAACTGAAGCTTTGAAAAAGTCAAGAAAAAATTTTATACCACCCTTTGAGCTCCATATTTAATTGTGATTAGTCATAGAAAATAATTTCTGGAGAGAAAAAAACATATATTACTACCATCTGAGATATAATAGGTATAAAGGTTACACATTTTTTTTTAAATCTTACTACAAGCTCTAACAGTATGTGTCTTAGTTAGGGCTACTATAACAAAATATCACAGACTAAGTGGCTTAAACAACAGAAATGCATTTTGTCACAGTTTTGGAGGCTAGTAGTCTGAGATCAAGGCATCTGCAGGGTTGATTTCTTCTGAGGGCTCTCTCCTTGGCTTGCAAATGGTGGCCTTTTGGCAGTGTGTTTGCATGATCTTCTCTCTGTGCATTTGTATGTCAGACATTTCTGTCTACATCCTAATCTCTTCTTCTTATTAGGACACCAGTCATATTGGATTAGGGACCACACTAATGATCTCATTTAAGCTTAATTTCTTTTTTAAAGGCCCTATCCGCTGCCTTCTGAGGTAACTAGGGGTTAGAGGTTCAACATACGAATTGGGAGGGGGCACAATTCAGCCTATAACAGTATGGAATATTTTGTTTTGGTATAATGTTCAGAGCTGAGCATATAGTTAGTACCCAACTCATGACTGATTGATTACTAACTCAGCTAAAAGTCTTGATGGGGAAGAAGCTATAAAGCAATGAGTAAAATGAATTAATCTTTCTTCAAAGTTGACTGTGTTTGTCTCATGTTCATCAAATTGACTAACTTATCCATTATTTTCTATTCTAAATAACCCATCATTAGGAATCCATAAGACATTCGCTCTAAACATTATAAAGTATTGAGCTGCTTGAAGCCTGAACTCTTAACTCTGTGACATTTTCTTTAAAACCTGTTGGAATTTCTCTCTCCAGAAAATTCAGTCAGATGGAGCTTAGTTTTACTTATCAAAATCTTTGTAGTAATAAATAAAACATGTATTGAAAAGACAGTCATCAAATCTTACAGTATCTTCCTCTCCCTGCTGAGTTGGCACATCCCAAGGGCAAGGCCAATTAGCATCGTCATGGCATGATAGAGTCAGATTTATTGAAAAGGAGGAAAAAATCAAAGAAAGCCCTTTCCTTGGCAAAGAAAGAGCCTTTGATTTCTTGGCTCATTATTCTAGACAGAGACTGTTTCTTCAGATCCCACCAGCTTGGTCTGACCCCTGGAAGAAATGACTAGCATGTGGGGACTGAAAATGAAGGAAGGAAGCAGAAGCTAGATTGTATTATCAAACGTGTAAAGGAAAGACACAAAGTCAATCTGGCCAGAACCTAGTAATAATCATCCATTCTGCTAACTGTTAACTTAACTTGGCAGAGTACTTTGATATTGACCACTTCATTTCTCTCTCACAACATTAGGAAACAGGCAGGACAGGCAATATTTCTCTCTCATTATAGAAAACAAAAAAGAGGCTCAGAGAGATGGAGATGCATACAGTCAAACAGCTGGTTGTTGGTAAATGTGGGACTAGAATTCAAGATTCCAGAATCCAAACTGAGGGCTCTTTCAACAGACTCGCTCTCCTTAGGTTAAGAATTAATCTAATTTTCCTGACACACAGATTTTGGAATAGAAAAATCAACTTAGAAATAATCAGAAGAGTCAAAGAATTTGGGAAAAGAAGGACTCCGGAGGTCTATTTATTTCCATAATTCACCTTTGTAAAACTATTTATGTAAGCTTTCCTTATTTCTGTCTTTTCTGCAACATCCAACTTAAATACTGGCCCATGAGGCCTCCTTGTGCTGAACCCAGCTACCTCTCTGGCTTCCTCTCTCTTCAGGTCTCCACTATTGTCCCATGATCCAGACAAAAGAACTATGAACAGTTCCTGGAACATGCCAGGCTATTTCACAACTCCCAGCCTTCTAACCTTTGCTTGTCCACCTCAGAGTTCTTCAGTCTTATGGTCCCTCCATTCTGCTAGTCTGTTACTCTCTTCTTGGTCTCCCTTCTTTTCCTATTGAGCAGAACACCATGGCTGAGCATCGACCTCCTTTTGCTGGTATCCCTATCCTTCTTCCATATCCACCCAACCAAGTCCCAACTAGAGAACAGCACAACATTACCTTCTCTGCTCTTATAGTTGAACAGCTAAGCATTGCTAGAGGCAAATCCCACAGCTCTGGAGACTGCTGCCCCTACAAATTTCTACTCTCCAACTTCAGCTAGGCCCACAGCCCCACTTATTAGTTCTCTCACTCGACCTTGGTCCAAACCCTCTTACACTTCTGTCAATGACTTCCAAACTTTTCACTATCCTCTTCAAGCCCTTTACTCAACCCTACTTGCCTCACCCTTGGCAGAAAACTTTATTCCCTACCTTATTGAGAAAATTGAGGCCATCAGGATAGATTGCTTGAACTTCCCATTCCCACCAACTACAATCGTATCTCCATTTACACCCATCCCTCTTCTCTTCTCCTCCAGTTTCAGAGGGTTATGTACTTTCTTCCTGTTTAAGGTCAACACCTTGGGCCTAGCCTTGGGCCTACTCCTCCTGTTTCCTCCAGGACCTTTCTCCATCAGATGGCCCTTCTCTCTCTTACTAAAAAAAAAAAAAAAAAAAAAGCAGAAGTAAACCCAAACCTTTTTTGGGGCCCTTGGTTCCTTTTAGCTACTCTTCAGTTTTGTTTCCTCTCCTTTTTATCTATTTTTTTTTCAGAAAAGTATTCCACTTTTGCTGTCTCCACATTTTTACTTTACATTCATTTCTCGACTAACTGAAGTCTGGCTTCTGTCCTTCCCATACTACCCTACTAAATAGTCTCACTAAAATCACCAGTTTTCAATTCATTGCCAAACCAATGGGTACTGCTCAGTCCTTATCAAATCTCTTTGCAGTTTTTTTTTTTCATTTAAAAAAATTTTAATTATAGCTGACATTCAATATTATATTAGTATCAGGTATACAGGATAGTGGTTAGACATTTATATAATTTATAAGGTGATTCCCCTCAAATTATTTTCACATTTCCGATGACTCCATTTTTAAAGTAAAAAAAAAAAAAAGCTCGACTCCTGATTTTATAGTACTCTGTTCATCTCTCTGGATGTGTGTGGGCTCCTCCACTTACTCCTTCACTGTTGGCATTCCTCACTGCTGTCCTTAGCTTACTGCTTTTAACACATGCTACTTTATTCCTACATGATCTAATTCCTTCTCGTGACGGTAACTCCTCTTTTGGTTGGGCGGGGGAGCGGGAAATACCTTTATTCAAATTAAAAGTTCCAAATAATTTGGGGCTTTGATCTGAGGTCAGATATAGACTGAAATGGGAACTCTACCAAATAGTAAATCAACTTCAAGGTTGGGTAAGTCCCTCAATATTTTTTGTGGGTCACATGCTCACTTTTTGTTTTTTTCTTTATACTCTATTCTTCTTATACTCTATTCTTCTCTTTCTATTGCCCAACATCCTCTACTTAACTATTGTTTTTATTTCCTTCTTACTTCAGCTTGCCATGCCCCATTTTTCTACAATCTTCCAGCTTCAATTTCTAGTGTTAATTGGTCTGGAGTCCCTGTACTTCTTACTTTAAAATCCTACAAGAGGGATTCAAATTAGCCTAGCTTCTCTTTTTCACCAGGCCATAGGTCATAAGTCTTTGGTCAGTTCACAGATTGGCTTTCTTAGGTCAGGGGCCTACTCAGTTCCATTAACTGCAGCCAAGGCAGGTGAGGGAAGTAGGTAGAATGGGCCATGAAGAACAAATTATGTCTACATGGACAGCAATCAATGGGTACAGCAAGTTCCCTTAGAAGTGGTGTGATCATGGCAGGCCATAACTAATAAGTAACCCCAGTATAATCTCAAATCTAAATCTCTAGGAGACTCTCCTCAGGTCTTTAAACTGTTTAAATTTTAACATTCAAATTTCAAAATGCCTGCTAGGTTATCACCTCTTGTATGCTCCATAGGTGCTTTAAATTCAACATGTCCAAAAGGGGAATTCTCCATTTTTTCTAAAATAGCACTACCTCCTGAATTCTCTATCATAGTTGATGGCACCACTATTTTTATTGCCATTTTTAATTATTGCTATTATTATCACTATCTATATTAGCTACCCAAGCTAGAGATCTGAGTATCATTTTGAAGTTTCCTTCACATATGTCATTCATATCTAATCCATCACAAAATGGTGTCTATTTTAGCTCCTATTTTTTTAAAAAAATATTATCCTTTTCATACATACTGCTTAAGTTTAAACCACCATCATCTTTCACTTGGCTGGCAGCAACAGCCTCCCAACTGAATTTCCTTTTTGTGGTCTTGTCTCTCTATAGTCTATTCCTCACACTGCTGATAGAGTGATCTATATGTCCAAAAATATACATGTCCATTCCTCTTCCCCATTTTAGATCTTTCAATGGCTCTCTGCTGTCTACTACATACAGATTCTTAAAATAACATACAAGGCCCTGCTCTTCTTTATGTTCCAGCTCATCTACTGCCACAAACTGCCTTTCATTTTACATCCCAGCATCATCACATTACTTATTCCCTCTACACAGCATGATTCTCACCTCTATGCCTTTGCTTCTGCTGACCCTCTCTGCTTGGAATAATCCTCCTCCAATTTCTTCTTCCACACAATCTATGCCAGGATAATTCAGATTCTGTTCAGGTGTAACTTCTTCCAAGATACTTTCTCTTTTCTCCCATTTCCAATCTGAAAAAGACAATCCTCTGTGTTCTCATTATGTCCTGATCTTATTTCTATCCTCGCATATCTTCCCTATATTTCTCTTTAAAGGGCAGAGCCTATGTCTTATTCATATCTATACTTCCAATAGCTAGCATAGGTCCTGGCACTCAACAGAGGTTAAATTTTTGTTGAATCAATAAAAAAAAGGGGGGAAAGGGAAATTGAAGCAATAATAGGTAGGCCAGTGAGACAAGGAAGAGGGGGGAAGATTGAGTGAAAAGATGGAAGGAGAGAGAGAGAGAGAGAGAGAGAGAGAGAGAGAGAGAGAGAGAGAGGGAGAGAGATTGCCATAGTAGGTTTAAATGAACTTTTTTTCTGACCTAACTCAGAGAAACTAATGAGAGGCCTGGGACCTGGCTCATCCCCTTTTCCCTCTCCTAGAATCACAAAAACTGACAGAGCTATGTCAACAGCTGAGCACAAGAAGTTCTGAAGATAGCTGGAAATGCATGCTAAATGGCTATCAGCTGGGTCACTGCTGACAACTGTAGCAAAAGGGCAGCAGACTGTAAAAAGATGAGGTCCTGCTGGGCTGCTGGAACCATCAATGGGAGAGCCATCAGTTATTAATATCCATAACTAGGCCGTGAGGGCCCAGTGAGTTGACTGCCTCCAAATGGCTAGGATTCCACTTTTCTAATAAGCTAGTGCTTCACACATCTGTAGGTAATGATATCATTCCCAAAATGAAGCTAGAATCCTATCAACCAGTCCCAGGAGTCTTGGCTTTTAAACCACATAAAGAAAAGAGAAATAAATGGCAAGGGCTTTAGAATAAAAGGCTTAAAGGCCAGAAATTATAACAAGTGTTGCCTAGACTCAAGGAAGGCCAATCCCAATAGAAGCAGAAGTTCCTTCCCCCTGAACAGACTGCTCATCCATTCTCCTGTTCCGACTCCCCCTGCCCCGCCCAAATCTTTCCTCAGCCAGGCTTTCCCATTTCTGTCAATAGTCACCAGGCTCTTATACACTAATTAATCATTAATTAGTCAAGACTTGCCTAATCTTTCTATAGAATTTTTCTCTGCCTTTCCCCATTTAAATTTCTATTATCTTGTACACAGGGCAACATATAACATAGTTGTCTCCTAAAGCCCAAATCTTCAGTGGCTCTGTAATGTCCAACAAATGGAATCCATGCAGCTGATCCCAAAAGTTCCTTTCTAATTTTGTTTCTTACCATCTCCAGCATGAACCTTATATTCCTGCCAGTCTAGAAACTCGTGATTCTCTGAACCAGCCCCTTTCTTATTCTGTCCTACATCTGGGTTTGACTTGGGGATTCCTTCCACCTGAAATGCTCTTCACCAATGTCTCTCCCTCAGGGCATCGCAGTGGTAAGTACTCCTATGTCCATAGTCAGAGTCAAATCCAGTTCCTGTCATTTACTGTTAGTGTGATATTGGACAAGTTATGCTGCTCCCCACCCCAAACTTCAGTTTTTTCATCAGAAAATAGGGATGAAATCAATACCATTCAGGACTGTTGGCAGAAACACATAAAAATTTTTAAAAGTATTATTCAGTGTTTCATATTAAAAACAATAAAAACCACTTCTAGTTATGTTCAGAAGAGGAATTTATGGAGGGGATAGCAGGTTGCTCACAGAATCAATTGTAAGTCTGTCTATCCAGTTCAGAAAATGGTCAAGGACCAGAGAAGGCATGGCACCATGAACTCTGCCTCTTACTAGCTCACATCTCAGGGTCATTCTAGTTAAAATATCATTGCTGATGCCACCATGACCCTTAGAATTCTGACTCTCTTCTGTTTTTCTGATATTCCCTCAAGATTCAGAGTCCTGGATGGGAACATCAGCATGGCCAAATGTTATGGCATGTGCCTAAGCTCTAGGAAACAGGAAACTAGAAGAGGAACTATCTCCCTTCTTTGCTTCCTTTATATATACACATAACCAAGATCCTGGTATGTACTTAAGTGCTCAGTGAATGGTAGCTTTCATAGTAAATCTTCACCATCCTTCAAGGCTCAACTCAATAGCAACAATAATAATATCCTCATAGTTTCCAACACCCTTAAAGTTTGACATTCTCACTTGCTCCCCACAAGTACCATGCCAGGTAGAAAGGTAGCCAGCTAAGGCAGAACTTATTAGTCTTAGGTTACATAGTAAGTGACAGACTGAAAGCCATGTATTCTGTCCCTAAATTCTATAACAGTAAAATGTATATGGTGATTACTATGTGCCATGCACTGTTCTAAGAGTTTTTATGTGCATTAACTTATCTAATCTTAATATAACCCTATGACATAGACATTATTATATAGACCCATTTTATAGATGTGAGAGCTTGGGAACAGAAAGGTTTAATAACTTCCCAAGGTCACATACCTAGTAAGTACCAGATCTGAAGCCAGAGAATTTAGCTTTAAAACCTATCCTCTTAACTACAACACACAGGCAGAGTGGCTTCAGAATCTCAGCTCTTAACTACTATACCATATTGCATTGCAAATCTTAGATCTTTTTTAATGCAGACTAGTGTTTTTCCTTCTCCACTGGCCAATCCAATCACCCAAGCTAGAAATAATGCCACACATCAAGTTCATCTCTAACATTGCAGGGTAGATATGTATCCTTTACAACACATTAAGTTTCTCAAGAGTAAGGTACTACATCGCTTGCAGCACCTCACTAAGTGTTGGGTGAGTGAGTGAAAGAGTAAAGGAGTGAGTGAAAGAGGAAAAAGAAAAATGAATTCAACTGTGAAGAAATGGTATTGGGTCTGTTGTAAGAGTAGTGGGAGGAGTACAACTCTGATCAAGCTTCATGTCAGAAGCCCAGATGATTCACGCTCAGAGATGTGTCTGAGGACACTCCAGTATCCCAACTTTGAACTGGAACTCAAGGTTTGCTGATGAATGGACCCTGTCTTAGTTTTCTAAGCCTGCTGTAATAAAATACCACAGACTGGCTGACTGAAGCAACAGAAAGTTATTTTCTCACAGTGCTGAAGGCTAGAGGAAGTCCAAGATCAATGTCCTCTGAGGCATCCCTCTTTGGCTTATAGATAGCTGTCTTCTTGCTGCCTCTTCACATGACTGTTCCTCTCTGCATGCATGCCCCTAATGTTGCTGTTGTGTGTCCAAATTTCCTCTCCTTATAAGGACATCAGTCCAATTGGACTAGTTCCCACCCTAATGGCCTCATTTTAACTTAATCACCTCTTTAGAGGACCTATCTCCACATGCAATCACATTCTGAGGTATTAGGGTTTAGGACTTGAACATAAGAATTTTGGGAAAAATACAACTCAGCCCATAAAAGACCCCATCTTCCAACTTACCCTTGGTTTTCTCCCAACTGGGGAAATGGGTGTGAAGTGGAGGCAATTACATTGAGTCACACAGGGCCTTGTTCACCTACCCTGGGAACTTAGGCCTGCATGACTCAATGTGTTTGCCTCAACCCAGAAGTATATAACGAGTATCTTTTGAGACAGGACTTAAGGTAAAACAGGACAATGCTCTCACTTTGGTGCTTCCCTTCCAGATACACATAAAATGCAAGTTGTGCCATATGGCTTTTAATATTCCACTTGTGTGCTACCTATTTAGTTAATAAAAGAAAACTCTAATCATTGTTCTTTGCTAAGTGAACTGTTATAACATCTGTTTGAACCCCCCTACCACACCACACACACACACAAGTAATTAAATGAGCATACTGTCCATTGGGGTCAAGGAAGTCATAGCTGCACTTTCAAAGTTCCCCAGATCTCGACATCCTAGAATGCTAGTTTATTCAGTAACTATTTACTCAATGCCTAGTACTGATTATTCCCAGGGGAGGGGGTAAATAGAGGCAGAAAGGGAAGAGGCATAGTTTTTGCCCTTAAGTATTATATAGTCTAGTGGTAGAGAAAGATCGATAGTTAGATAATTTAATACAGTGATCAGTGCTATGAAGAGCTCAGTTCTGAAACAGTAGAAGATAGTGAGTTTAAAAGTGTACAGGCTAGGGTAGGGTGGTGACTAGATACTGCAGGCAGGGCAATTATGTTGCACAACTCCATGGAGTACCATTCACACTGTGGTCTATGATACAAACAGTGTCCCCTTGAGTTGTGTGACTCAATGACCTAAAGGAGTCAGCCTCCCAATTTTCCAGAAAAAAAAATTGAAAATTAAAGAATCAGACTAGGATGACCTTGACATGTGCTAAATGTAAAGGAGAGGTCTTTAGGAGGGGCCTGTAACAGGAGAAAGGGGTGGGAGTGGGTTTTTAGGTTCCTATAACAGTTGATTCTGTACTCTCCACTGAAAGCATCTCAAAATGCCCCAGACCTGGAAAGTGTGCTGGGGCCTGGCTGGAGAAAGTTGAGGCTGTCAGCAGGTAAAGCCAGAGAATGCTGGAAGCTCTGACCCAGGAAGACTAAATGACATGATTCATCTCTACCAGAAACCAGGCAAGAAATTCACACTTGGTCTCATATTTTACAATCTGGAATTGCTCACTTTTGTAAATCCACTTTCAATAAGAAAAAGCCCTGAACAAGATTGTGAAATAAAATAACCACAATCCTTTCATTCATGCTGCATTGTGCAGTTTACGTAGTCTTTTTTTATTAATCTTTTTTTTTTAACCTGAGCCCATTGAGGAAGGTAGAAGAAGGACTGCCATTCCCTTATGGCAGATGAAAAAACTGAGGCTCAAAGAGTTAAGTTACCCCAATTCATAGAGCCCATAAGTGGAGCAACCAGGCTAGAATTTAGGCTCTTTGAGACCTACTTTATGTTTATTCCACTCTACCATGGAGAAAAGCTTGCCTTTGACAACTTAACTTCCAGTTTCCTTGTCCACACTTCCTGCCTTGGGTATCACATTCCTTATATCCACCCTGGGAACCTTCTGCTTTATGTCTCCCTTCCATGGCTACTTTTTCTAGGCCACACTCTCTTCCACTCCAGGCTTTCATCTCAAAAATGTGTTCATACAGAGGAGCTCTTTAAAGGTTCTATTTCATTTTTATGGTAGGGAGAGAACCTACTCACTAACCTAATTTATTAATTCTTGCTGAGAAGCTTAGGAAATAATTATTATTCCTCCCAGATAACAGTGTCCTTTAAGAGAAGTTCTCAATATCTTAATCCAAAGGATAGACTCCAGTAATGGAAATTTTAGCATTTTGGACTATTTTGAAACACTCTTAGTTCCTACCATGTAAATATCTCTCCATTTCCCCAACCATACCTGGACTAGTTTCACCTGGTTGAGCGAACAGGCTACTCATTCAGAACTTTGTGCATTGGTGCCTTCTTCTCTCTGAACTCTGCGTATTCTGGGAACACATCTCCATGACTCACAGCTAAAGACTGACCCTATGGCAAGGTGGCACCAAGAGCACTCCCAGGGACAGTCAGCTTTCGGTGAGCTAACAGCACTCTCCTGCCTGCTCTGGAGCTCCCACCCACACCA
>PVKZ01002473.1:0-111179 GCA_004027375.1 Macroglossus sobrinus
GTTCCCAAACGAATTACACTGACCAAAACGAAACTCCTCCTGCATCTCCAGGACCCGGCTGTCAGGGAGAGATGGCTCGTGAGAAATAAGGAAGGAGAGGCACCAGGGCCGGAGGCGCCAGGGCCGGAGGCGCATCCCCCGTGTGCACGCGTGAGCGGACGCCCGTCGCACAGCATCCGGACACCGGGAAGTCCCAGAAGCAGCAGAAAATGATCACGTCACAGGTGAGTTGTGGGTGGGGATGTGACGAGGCGTGCGGGAGCCTCTGAACCAAAGGCAAGGCCTAAATGTGTTGGAATCGTAACCAGAGAGAATGAACTTGGGAAGGAAGGCGTCGAAAGAAGCACGAGCGGGTTGCGGGACCACAGCAGTCTGAGCTCCGGCTCGTGAGCGTATGGGAAACAAGGTCCCTCGCCGTTAGGGCGGAGCTGCTGGCTTTCCTCAGCTAGTCCCAGAAGCCGTGACGGAGGGGACGGGAGCAGTTAGGAGAGGCAGACAGTTCCCCGGTAGAGGCAGAGCTTTCCCGATGGTTCTGTACGACACGTCAGTGTCTTATTCAGGGCAGAGAGAGGTGGAGAGACGCGTGAATTCACAGTGATAAATGTTTTAATAACATTTTTGTTTCTAAGGGTGCCACGCCGGATGAGGACGTTGTATTAGTTAACCACTGCTGTGTAACACATTACCCCACACCGTAGTGGCTGACAACACTCACACCCATCTCAGTTTCCGCGGGTTAGGAATCTGCCGGCCGCTTACCTGTTTGGTTTTGGTTCTGGTTCCACCATGTCCTTGTGATCACAGTGTTGAGATGGGCTGTGCTCATCTCGCCATGGTGAGGGCGGCCCCACCACGGTCACTCATTGGGGCGTGAGCGGGCCCGACCCCGGCCCCGGCCCCGGCCCCTCGCCTCCTGGCCCCTCCACAGGGCCGCCTCGCAGCAGGCAGAGCAAGAGAGGTTCCCAGAATGGAAGTACATCCTTCCGGAACCATCTCGGAAGTGACAGTTATCACTTCTGCTCCGTTCCGTCCAGCGGAAGTGAGTCGGTAAGCCCAGCCCCTCCCAGAAGCTTGACTGGGAATCTTAGGTCAGTGGGGCAACGTGGAGGCTGCCGGCCCCCGCAGAGAGGGAAGGCTGCGTTCTGCACGGAGTCACTTCAGGTCTAACAGGATGGCACTTCCCCAGATATCGTTCGAGGACGTGGCCGTGGAGTTCACGCTGGAGGAGTGGCAGCTGCTCGACCCCACCCAGAAGACCCTGTACAGAGACGTGATGCTGGAGAACTACAGCAACCTCGTGTTCCTGGGTAAGAACGTTCTCGAGTGACGCGGCGTGCGCCCCGAAGCGGAGGGGCCTCTGAACTCCGCACGGACGGTGGTTCCAGCGTCAGATGTCAAAGAGCCTTTGATTTATTCGCCCCACAGAAGGATTTTTGCTCGCATGCTGTATGTCATAGCCCTTGCCGTAGCACGCTCCCCATGGCTATAGTCCCCATGCCACAGGCATCGTGTCCAGGCCCTGTGTCTCCCCTCGACAGGCTACCACATTCTCAGACCCGGCGCGGTGTTCAAGCTGGAGCAGGAGCCCTGGATGATCCGTGCGGAGGTCCTGAGTCCGAGCTGCGCAGGTGAGGAATAGTCAGGTGTGTGGCCTACGGCGAACGGCAAAGCGCAGGTTTTCGATGATAGCTTAGCACTTTTGCAATGTTTTTTGTAAAACTGTTTAAAGTTCCTAACTCTTTGGAGTAGACTCAGGACCAGTGACACAGTTCTTCATGACTTCACACAAAGTGCTGGGTCCTCGTCTCCCCATCAGGACGCGCCCTTTCTGCATCGAGTGGGTGCTGTACCCCGCTCCACTGCAGGCTCCAGTCGGCGGCTGGTGACTTAGGCCTTTGCCTTCGTGGATGAGGCGCTTCCTAGCTCCCTTTGTCCCTTCCTTCTCTCCTGCTCATTCCAGCCCGCAGCGCCGGCTGCTTCTCTCAGGAAATCATAAAGTTTTCTTATTTTAGGCAACACGAATTACCTTTGAGTTTCCTTTATGATCTTTCTTTCCTCTCTCGAGTCAGAGTTCTTTTGTGAACCCACAGAGAGTAGAAGGTGACTCCCTGGCTGCAGGACGACAGGTGACCCCCTTAACTCGGCGAGGGGTTGTGCCCCTTTACGGCCCCTGCAGACCCATCGCGGTCAGCCCCCCAGGCATCTCTTGGGTGCAGTTGGTGGTCAGCTTCTCGAA
Organism: Macroglossus sobrinus; assembly: GCA_004027375.1. Classification (NCBI taxonomy): domain Eukaryota; kingdom Metazoa; phylum Chordata; class Mammalia; order Chiroptera; family Pteropodidae; genus Macroglossus; species Macroglossus sobrinus. Next base: position 2,237 of record PVKZ01002473.1, read on the forward strand.
AGCATCTCGACCGTCCATCAGAGTCTGCCAGGGTGTAGACCCACACTGCCTGGCGTGAAGTTCCCACTCGGTTTATGCTGAAGAACCTCATGGGACGGCAGCATCTCCTCTATTCAGTCTGTAGCTCCATTTGCTCTAGTTTCTTCCTCAGAATTTTTGTGCATTATTTCTCTGCACTTGGCACTTGGCACGCTCTCCCCACTTAGGACTCTGCCTCTCCTCAGCTTGAGCTCTCCTTCCACCTCAGGGAAGGGAACTCGTCTTGCGGCCTTTTCCGGAATCTCCGGCCATGTAGCTTTGTTACAGGAACCCACACCTGACCAGACTTTATGTGGAATTCCATAACCTAATTATTCCTAATTGGGCCTTAAGGTTTTTCCCACACTGAAAGATGGCCAGTAACCCTTTCTTCTCTGTTCTCTATGGAATGTGTGATGTATAATTATTAAATATTTCATTAGTTACTTGTCGTGGGGCCAGGTAAGGCAGGAACTGTCTTATTCATCAAATATTTCTTTAGTACAGCGACACCATTCACATGGATCATTAGGGCTACGTATGTGTAGTTCGGGAAAGTGGTCGATATAATTCTGTGTTCCCCCATTTAGAACCACTGCTGTTATGTGGAATGAGAGGAATCGAGAGAAAATAAGCGTCATGCAATACCCTTGTGGGACCAGAGAATTTTAATTGAAAAGAAAATTCAAAACTATAAAATATTTAGTAATTCCACATTTGAACCTACAGCATTTGTGCTAAAACGCAAAGCTGATTATCAGGATTGATGCTAAAGAAAGGAACTGCTTGAGAAGTTAGCGACAATGAATCCTATCTATCCCACACATGTTGAGGGCTTGTTACGTGAGTGAAAAATACAAACCTGTCCCCCACCCGAGGCTGTACGTTCTGATGGGAACAGAAGTGAGATGGTCACCTATCGATAAGCACTGTGGAGACATAGGATATTCGTTAGTATTTACTGGAGTGTAACAGAAACAGAACCGGGAATTTACACCTGTACCCGTACCGAAGAGAACACCGATAAAAGATGGTCCATTTGTTTTCCAAACTAACAATACTTTCTTTTTTATTTCTTAAAGATTTTTTGATGCAGATGAACTACTTCAATATTGTTTTATATCATTTACTTTATCAATTTAAAGATATATCTTATTTCTCAATTTGATTTTAATTAAAAATTTTATTTTTCTTTACTCTCAAATTTCATGAAGCAACTTTTTATAAACTCTTCAAGTGGATCTCATGTCTACACGTGACTCTTCCTTTTAATGTCCAAACTTGTTTCCATACTATTTCATCTCAATAAATAGTATTACCATCTCCACTCAAGCTCAAAATGTTGCTCTTTTATTCTCCTCCATATCAGCAGCTCTAGTTGGTTCTCTGAAATTCTGATGTCTGAGAATTAGATAAGGTTTTTTTGGTCCCTCTCCAAAAAAAAAAAATCCTCCCACAGAAGAGGAGTAGTTGCCTTCCATGTGAGATCTTGCCAAATCTTTCATCTCGCAGAGTACTTCCTGAGGGTATCACCTCACAATTGCTAGTAAACACACCTTTAAAAGTCATCTTAAAATATTCACTACATGGTAACATTGTGGAAATCGGAAACAATTGTACTTATTCTGTCTTAACCTTACACAAAGAATTCTTATGGTTTGGAATAACTGCCATTAATAGCACTATAATAACAATATGTAAATTATAGGTTCAGTTAAAAAGTAAAAAAAAAACAATAACAAAAATGGATGCTGCGCTCAGGAGAGCTCTTGGATAGTTCAAGAATTAGCTTTACTGATGGCGCTGTTACCGACACCAGTGATTCAGGCGATGATCTGAAGGAGAGTGTTCGTTCAGTGTAATAACCAAACAGAAAACAGGTTTCTCATGTTTCACGTGTAAAGTTGAGATCCTGTGCACTTTGTTCACTATGATTCTCATAGCATTCAGTGACGCGTGTCACCCTGCTCTTCTGTGGACTTGTTATTTCTTCTCGGTCTTCTCTGTACTGTAAGCCCTCTGATGGTGCATTGCCTACCCGTCTTCTCCCTTGAGCTTCTGCTCCTAACAAGTTCTGGACACACGGTAGATAATCCGTAGATTAAGGCTGAATAAGTAAGTCAACCCCCACCCCAGTCTCCGATTAGAAATTGCTCCAGTCTTTATTACCTCGTGATCACTGTTCCGAGAGCATTCATCTTTCCTTATTTAAAAACTCATGTTTATGAACACTTGTAAATTTAAGATCTGTTTTCATCTCTGTTAAAAATGTTAGTGCCCAATAAGTAGGCAGTGTATCTAGGCTCCATGTCAGAAGTATTATTTAATAAGCATAATCATTGGGAGATTGACACAGCATGGTTCCTTTTCTCCTTTGTAGAAGAACTCTGGCTGGATAATAATCTCACCACGCGACACCAGGATCATCAAGACAAGCTTCAAAGTGTGGAGCGAGTCCACGAATACGATGTTTTTCGGAAACTATTTCATTCCGACATTAATGTTGTCCATTTAGGAATGAGACCTTATGCGTGTGGCACGGATGAAAAAACTTCGAAACACCCTTTTGATTTTCTTATTTTAAAAAATAACTGTGGAAGAAAGAACCTTGAGCTCAACAGGAAACTGTTATTCTACGTCAAAGCCGAGAGAACCCATGGCGGAGTAAGACGCTGCGAGTGCAGAGAATGTGGAGAAGCCGGCAGGACTCAGCCGTGGCTTACTCCAGACCACGTCACCCGTACGGGAGTCTGTCTGTGCGTGGACTGCGGGAAAGCTTTTAACAAGAAGTCGCAGCTCGTCGTCCATCAGAGAACTCATACAGGAGAGAAGCCCTTCGCATGTGGCAACTGTGGGAAGGCCTTCTCGCAGAAGTCCCTGCTCACGCTTCACCAGAGGACTCACTCGGGAGAGAGGCCGTACGCGTGCGGCGACTGTCCCAAAGCCTTCAGCAGGAAGTCGCTGCTCGTCCTGCACCGCAGGACGCACACGGGCGAGAAGCCCTACGGGTGCGGCGAGTGCGGCAAGGCCTTCAGCAGGACGTCCCAGCTAAAGAGACACCAGCGGACACACGCGGTGGAGAAGCCGTTCGGCTGCGGCGACTGCGGCAAGGCCTTCTCCCAGAAGGGCAGGCTCGTCACGCACCGCAGGGCGCACACGGGCGAGAAGCCGCACCCCTGCGGCGACTGCGGGAAGGCCTTCTTCTGGAGGTCGCAGCTCGTGACGCATCAGAGGACGCACACGGGGAAGAGGCCGTACGCGTGCGGCGAGTGTGCCAAAGCCTTCAGCAGGAACTCGCTTCTCCTCCGGCACCGGCGCATCCACACGGGGGAGAAGCCGTACGGGTGCGGCGAGTGCGGCGAGGCCTTCGGCAGGAAGCCGCAGCTCGTCCGACACCAGGCCACGCACACGGGCGAGAGGGGCTTCCGCTGCGGCGACTGCGACGCCGCCTTCTTCAAGAAATGCGAGCTGCTTCGGCACCGGAAGCTGCACTTGGGGGACCGGCCCTACGGGTGCACACAGTGCGGGAAAACCTTCTTCGGGCGGTCGCAGCTGCTCACGCACCAGCGGACGCACACCGGGGAGAAGCCGTTCGCGTGCGGCGCGTGCGGGAAGGCCTTCACCCAGAAGTCCAGCCTCATGTCGCACCGGAGGACGCACACGGGCGAGAAGCCGTACGCGTGCGGCGAGTGCGGGAAGGCCTTCAGCGAGAAGTCCAGCCTCCTCCATCACCAGAGAACCCACACGGGCGAGAAGCCCTTCGGGTGCGGCGAGTGCGGGAAGGCCTTTGCCTGGAAGCCGCAGCTGCTCCGGCACCAGAGGATCCACACCGGCGAGAAGCCCTATGCGTGCGGGGACTGCGGGAAGGCCTTCGTTCAGAAGGTGCAGCTCGTCAAGCACCAGAGAAACCACAGCGGAGAGAAGGCCTACGGGTGCGGCGACTGCGCCAAAGCTTTCTTCGAGAAGGCGCAGCTGGTCATACACCAGAGAGTCCACACGGGAGAGAGACCCTATACGTGCGGCGACTGCGGGAAGGCCTTCACGAGAAAGTCGCACCTCATGAGGCATCAGAGAATTCATACAGGCGACAAGTACTACGGCTGCAGGGAGTGCGGGACTGCCTTCCACAAGAAGTCACAGCTCATGGTCCACCAGAGGAATCACGTAACATAGAAACCACGTGAGAGCACTGAGCGCGGACAGCCCGCTAGCGGGTGTCATGCCTCCTGACGCTTCTGAGGACACACAGGAGAGACTCTGTCCGTGCAGTGACGGTTGAAACTTTTATCGGCAAAGCTCACTAAGCAGAATTCAGAAAGGGGAGGATTTTTAGGTGGACAGTATAAGAAGGCCTTCTCCCAGAAGACAAACTTCTTACAACATCGGTGAATCACACTGTGATAGTGTAGGACCTTTCGGTCAAAAGTGAAAGCTCATGAAATATTTAGATGACCTAAACACGAGGAAAACTATGGTCACGACAAGTGAGAGAAGGGTAACTCACAGTGTGCTAGAGCATACGGACATAGAGGGGATGCTGAGTATGACAGATTGCAAAATGATAATTGAAGAATTCGATAAGCATGATCTTATTGAAGTACTTGCATAAGGAAGTTGTGTTCGTTGTATAGAAATTATTATAAGATAGTCATTTTAAAGTGGCAGGTGTGTTTTAAGTGTGAGGACTTCTGTTTTCTGCCGTGGTAGTATAACCAGGACCGTATTAACCCTCCTGCCTTAAGCATCTAAAAGCTGCACGATGTATATGAAATGATGACTTTTAGACATGTGACAAGCACAGGTTTGTGTCTCCTGGCGGAAGGTGGACAAAGTGGTGGCAGTTTCCAGGCAGCGGTTCAGGGAAGGGAACAAACGTGGTCTCGCTGAATTGCCGTTTGGAGAGGCCACGGTAGCCAGAATTTGCAGAGAAGAATACTGAGAGGAGGGCGCCCCCTAGGGACAGAGCTGCAGGCACCGTCAGGGACCCCCTTGGTTCTTTGGCTCAGTACAGACTTGCATATGTGTGAAAGGGAACTTCCTGAGACCGGGAAGAGGAGGCTGGAACTCAGCGCACGGCGGAGGAGAGTTCACGTCTCCACCAGCCAGAGTGGAAATCACTTAACACATGCGCATCAGGCAGGATTCCCAGCACACTGTCGCCCTAGTCGTGAGGGTAATCGCCCCAGATTACAAGCTGCCCCGGACGCACAGTGTCTGGCATCCAGAAACTTGCCTGGCATGCCAAAAAGCGGGGAAGTGTGACTTGCAACCAGAAGTCAGCAGAAAGACACTGAAGTGTTTGGAACTAGTAGAAAGGGTGTCTATCATGAAGATAACGTAGAGGAAAACGTGAATTTGGCGAAACTTGAAGTGGAAGGTATATTTTTAAAAGCCCAAATGTAACTTCTCAGGATGAGAACAACAATAACTTTTAAAACAAAAAAAAATGTGGGTGGACTTAAGAACAGATTAGACACAGGAGAAAAAAACTAATGAACTTGAAGAGTAAGAATAAAAAATATCCAAATGATGTACTCAGAGAAAAGGATGGGAGAAGAGAATAGGAAATCGGTTACAGTGATGCCACATGTGTCATTGGAGTCCCAGAGGACGGGAGAGAGGTGGCAAGAAAAAAAAGTATTTGAATAAATACTGGCTGAAAATTTTTCACGTATGGCAAAAAGTGTGACTCTACATATTCAAGAAGCTCGAAGAACCCCAAATAAAGAAAACTATGCCAGTGGACATCATGTCACATTGATGAAAACCAGTGAGAACATTTTAAAAGCACATGGAGATAAAAAGCCACAAGACACAAGCAAAGGATGACAGCACACTTCTGGTCAGGAACTATGCACGCTGGAAGACAGTGGGGTGACATCTTTAAATTACTGGCAGGGAAAAACTGCCACCTAGAGTGCTATTTCCCCTCAAAAAACATCTTTCAAAATGAAATCAAAAGACGACTTCGGAAAACAAAATCCCAGATGATTTATCACCTGCACCTGCCTTCAGGAAACATTGAAGGAAATTTGGGGGTGGCAGGCAAATCACAGCTAATGGAGGTTGAGATCTGCACGAGGAAAGGGAAAGTTCTGGAAATGGTGACTGGGTAAATAGGAAAGGTTTTTTTCTCATTTTAAAGTTAAAAAAAAAAAATAGTTGACTGGTTAAAGCCAAAGAAGGGGCGACGTATTCAGGGTTGGGATGTGTTTGGAGGTAAAGTGTGTCCCGTAAGTCTGGATCTTCGAAACAGCCGCACGGACTGCGCGTCCAGCACGTGTCACCTCGGCCTCCAACTTGCATCGTGGCAGCTGTACAGCAGGAGCTGCCTGGACCGGACCCGCCCAATGCTGCCCCGGGAGGCCGCAGCTCTCCACCCTGCCGCCCCTCCCCGCACCCCTCGGATTTAGGGGTGATACCTGCCTCTGGCTGTGCTGCCACCCCGGCCGGTTTCCTTAATTCCGAACTCCCATGTGTAAGAAGTCCCTTCGTTACGCGTCCCGCGTTCGCCTTTGGAGTGAACCCTTTGTTTTCTGAGCCGTCTCCTAAGTGATGAGCATAATTTGAGAGTGTGACAGGGCGCAGACTGGCATCTCTCAGGATCCCCCCACGTCAAATAGCAGGCTTTTCTCTGCGTTTTAACAGCTCAGTAGAAAGCACCACCAGTATCGAAGTTCTTTGTGGTTTTCGTTCTGTTTTGCTGCAAACGTCAACAGCTCAGGTGGTCGCTGCTGTCTGCGGCCTGCGCCGCTGGTGCTGTGGTTTTATTACTGACCCTCCTTCCGTGATAAAACCGAATTCTTCTAAGTCTTACACTACCTCTGGGTTATCCTGAAACTCACCAGAAAGCGTTGTCATTTATGTGACGTACATGTGGTCATTTATGTGACCCATTACCGAGTGGATAAAGGAGGGATGGACCACACTTCCCAGAACGCTCACTGAAAAATATCCTTGTTCTGTATTCAGCGGATCTTCCATGTGGTCCGTGTCATCCGTACCGTGGACGGCGTGTTTCATTTCAGTAGTCGGCGTGACTGCAGAGCCCCCTTCGGAGGGAAACCAGTGCCCATCACAGACCGTGCCCGAAAATCATCAGCTCTTCAGAGATCGAGCCAGAGGTGCTTCACCTACAAGCTCACAAAGCACAGTGAGGTTGAAACAGACTCTCAGAGAAGGCCGCTGCTGACGGCACCGTCCTGGCACCGTCCTGTCATTCTCTCGCCCCAACCCCCTGCCCTGTGCCCTGCATCGGCAGGTGGGCCTCACCTGGAGGCAGGATCCATCAGGCTGCACTGCAGGAGCTCCCCTTGCAGCTGGACCCGCATCTCCGTCTGCATTTTGAAGGAACTTTTCATGCAGATTTTCCATTTTGTGTAACTCCAGGAGGCACCGTTCACAGTGGAGCGTGTGTTAATGAACTGTGTCTCACTTGGGTCCTATCTTTAAGGAATTAGCTAGCAAATGAAATAGTTTGAGACTCGTGCACAACTGGAATGCAGCATAGTGGCAGTCGCCTGCGTGGCTTCTCTGCAGTGGCACTGTGTGACCTGTACGTGGTGGTAGAATAGTTTCCACCATCAGGTTCACCCCGCCCCTCTTGTCTGCCACGTAGTGACGGGCAGGGCCGTTCTCACTGTCTTCATCTTAGAAATTTTTAGTTCTCTCACGACACGTGTCTGCAACTTAGAAGCAGGCAGTGTGACATCTCATGGTCGGCCCGAAAGAATGACATTTCAGTGCGTTACATCTAAAGCATGCTTCCCCTGCATTGCATAGTCGCCCCCACACCCACAACCCATCGCCACACCAGCCCACACGCCTCAGTAAGTCAGCTTGTTCTGAGGCCAGATCTGTGGATCTGAGGATGCTTCTAACCATTCTTCTCTTTGTGGGTTATTTGCACCTTGGGTCACAGTTATTATTCATAGTATCCGGGTAGTCTTGACATCTTGTCATTGAGACTGTTACTTTCAAAATGTTAAGGTTAAATAAATCAGGAAATACCCAATTTACTTAGTGCCTGAGTATCTAAGTCATTCTTAGGTATTTATCAGCACGTAAACTGTTCAAGGTGCTCAACAACGACACTAGCTCCAAAAGCAGCCCCCGCCGAGAGGAAAGGAAGGGAGAAGTAGTGACATCTGTAATTTGAGGTTCTCACGGGAAGCATCCTTATCATTAAATTTATTTTAAAATACCATCGAGCTCAGACTTAGAAGAAGAAGCGGGGGCGGTCAAGTTCCCGGTGTGTGCTGACCGTGAGGGGGTGACACTGAAAGCATGGACTGCTGCCACTGCAGCTATCGATGGAAGCATGGGTTCCTCCCCAGGCCCTGGTCACAGGGCACTCTAAGGGCACGCACAGGTCACGTACCGTTGTCCTGCTGTGTGTGACACACTTGTATGGAGCAGCACGTGTGCAGTGCCAGCACCCCCCTGGACGAGGACGGGTGAATAGCTGATGATGAGGGTCAGACGGCTGTTCCCTGCGAGGCACGCTGAGCTGCCGCCATGTGGGGTGGGGACGAGGGTGCCCGGGGCGTCCAGGCCAGACCGGCTGCTGACACTTCCCTCTGTGCTGTGTGTGAAACTCTGTACCCACGTTTGCCGAGTAAACTGCCTGATGAGCGTTGCGTGTGCGTGTGGTCACTGGGAGCAGGGAACCCCAGCTCCCCCAGCTCGGCTTCCGGACCCACACCCCAACTGTCGCCGGTCCCGCTGAAACCCAGATGCGCCTCCAGCATAAAGTGGCGCCGCGGCTGGCAGTGCAGCGGGCTGCCACGCCCTTCACTCGCCTGCTGGGGCCTGGGTCCCTGCGAGGAAGACGGCTGCTCTTTCGTGGACTTAACTTGGGGACGCTGACCCTCTGAGGCCTACAAGAGGAGATGCTCATGGCTTAGCTGGACCAAGAACGCAGTTTGGAGGGAAAGCAGAGAGGGGGCGCAGCATGAGTCTACCCGCACCTACCCACGTCTGGTGCGCTGCCTGGGGGACACAGGTGTCCCCGGCCTCCTGTCTCAGTGCCTTCCACCCCACTAGAGTGCACATCAGGCCCCTGCTTATCAACGCAGTTTCTGCCTTGTCGAGAGGGCTTCTGATGGCAGTAACAAGCCACCGCCCGGCACGCTGATGCCGTGGCACCTTTCAGGGTCTTGTGCCACGTCAGCTGTGCTGTCGGCGCACTGCTGGCGCTAAGGCATTTTGTGCACCAGGTGGCAGAACTGGATGTGGACCCCTCCACCCCCCTGCAAGCGCAGCACTCTTTGCGATGCTGTATTCACTCCTGCTGCAAACAGCGAGTTTCCTTAGCGCAAAGTCCTTGAATTTACGAATTTCACAGACTAGAGCCAGGAACGTCGAGGTTCTGAAAGTCAGGAGCCCAAGGGGCGTCCCTCACGTGCATCACCAGCCATCTCACTACCGTGCTGACACGTTACGCTTTGGGGGTCCAGATTCCCAGTCTGACATTAAGATGGGACGGCAGCGAGTGGTCTTACTGTACCCAGCCCAGGCTCCTGTCCCTTGAGCTGGGAATCGGGGTCCCCCTCCCCACGGCAGCGCGACTGCCTGGCCTGCTGACCGAAACCGTAGTCTGTCCTTCCGGCTGGCCGCAGTGACTGCCCAGGTCTGGGCCCTGTGACTCAAGAAGTGTATTTCCAAGACTATCTAATCGGATTTGGGGAGTGGCCCCCCCGGGTTTGAAAACTAGAAAACGGAGCTGTGCTTGTCCGTCCTACTTGCAAAGGGAGAGCCTCCTCTTCAGGGCAAAGGGTTCTGAGACCAAATGAAGCAGAGGGACAGACAAGTGCATGGGTGGGACACAGTCCCTGCGGTGTCATCAGAGGTATGGTCCATTTGCCCCTGAGGTTATCTCCACCGTTGGATTTTGTTTCTCCCTAATTAATTTTCTTTTCTGCTTTAGTTGCAGCCTGTCTTTTGCAACCAGGAATTTTGACTAACGTAGGCACGGCACCTGCCTTAGCTATTTCCGGGTTCTTCGTAGGACCCAAGTAAAAAACAAGCAGTACACAGGCCTCTTTTTTTTGTTTGTTTTTTATTGTGCTAACATAGCTATCTACAAATTAATACATTTTTGAAACATGTAAAACTGTATTATCAACTTTCCACCACAGTACCTAACCTACTGGTAATAATGGTGAAACTTCATGTTTTCTTCTCCGAGTCCCCAGCCAGAGCTGTGGTCGTGTTTTAGGACTCAGGAGGGCAGCGTGACTGCTGCTCTAGTGGCACCATCTGCACACACACAAAATCTCCTCCAGCCATCCCTGCACTGTCACCCTCACCCAGTGAAATGACATCAACACGTCACCTTCTTTCGCTGATTCACCGTTTAGCCACTCATTTTTCATCCATTCAGTAATTTCATTGTCATAATCAATAAACCTTCCGTCTACCTGGGCACGCCTTCCTTCCCCCACCCATTGTTTGGTGGTTTTTCTTGAGGTTCAGAAACGGCCTGGATGAGCAGGGTTGAAGCTTCTTTGAAGAGTAATGCCCAAAGCTACACTGAAGAACTGGCAGCGTGGAAAAGAATATATATTTTTTCATCACTGTTGGTCTCCCACCTGTTTGGATACAATAAGGTAGCCACTAAGACAACAAACTGCTGACAGGAAGTTACTGCTACTCCTGTGCCCCACCCACCCCATCAGGAAATGGGCGTTTAGGCGATTCTCATGTATGTGGATTCTGAAGAACAAAACAAAAATGGAGCTCATAGATAACAGAACAGACTGGTGGCTGCCAGAAGCTGGGCGTCGGGGAAGGTTGAAAGGAATGCAGGTGGTCAAAAGGTACAGACTTCCAGTTCTAAATAAGTCTCGGGATGTAATGTCCGGCGTGGTAACTACAGGTGACGATACTGTACTGCATAACTCGCAGTTGCTAAGAGAGTAGATCTTAAAACCTCCCGTCAAAGAAAAAAATTATAACTGTGTGGTGATCATTTTGCAATATGCACAAACACTGAATCACTACATTGTGTGCCTGAAATTAAGAAAATGCCAATCATACCTCAGTTTTAAAAAGTACAATATGTAATAGCTTCAAAAACGAAAAGAGACTCATATAAACAGCCATATTCAAGGTTAATGATTCAGTGCAAACTGCTTGGTTATGGTAACTAACCTAAATGATTCAAACGATCTTATATTTAAAGTTGGTGCTGTGTTAACTTAAATGGATGTTATCTGTGGTCTCATAAATGAAAAAAAAGGGTTTTCCCCTAAAACTATCATTAGTTACATTTTCTACCGAAGATAATTCATCATGGGCAGTATTCTTTCCTCATAGAAATCACACCCGCATAGTATGCAGAATAACGATCAGCGCACAGATAAGCACCAACTATAGATGTGACAGTAGCTTCCATTTTCTCTTATCTTCTCACACTCTTCTGCTAAGGCATTTTAAATACAACTATCGTGACATTTCATCTCTAATTTTAATATTCTTTCAAAAAGAGAAACTTTCCTACATAACCACGACATTTTAACCACACCCAAGAAAATCAGCAATGACCTCATGTTACCCCACACCCCACAGAAAGCACTTTTCAGGAAGAAATCACTCTTGTAAAGAGAAGAATCACCGTATCCCTAGGATCCAACCTGGAGAGGTTTTATTTAAATTCTCAGTAATCTGTAACAGTTTCCTTGTGAAAGAAACAATGAATGTTTTCCCCCGCATCAGGCCGTGAGCGTGGAGAGGACGGGCTCGAAATGACGGGAACCGCAGGGTGCGCGGCGCTACGGCGATGGGGTCGGATGCACCTGAAGTGTGACCGACTGCTCCTCTCTCCCGGGGATCCGCCGCCGCTGCAGACTCCCCGTGCACCGCACGCTTCCGACGCGGCTCCAGGGTTTGCGTGGCCGCCCAGTCCCCGCGCTGCTCCGTCCCTTTCGCCGCGACGGAACGCGGAGCGGACCGCGGCCGCCGGGCCAGCCCGGAAGATGGCGCCCGGGCCCGCCCGCGTCTGCGCACGCGCCGCCGCCCTCGCGGACGCCGCCGCCAGCCAATCGCAGGGCGCGGACGCCGCGGCCCCGCCCCCCCGGCTCAGCTGAGGGCTGCGCGATGTCTGTTGACAGCGGCCGCGGCGGGCGGCCGGTTCCGGGTTCGGCGCGGGGCGGGACGCGGGAGGAGGCGTGCGGCCCGGCCCGGCCCGTGGCGGCGCGGCGGAGGCGCTGAGGCCCGGAGGCCGCGGGGAGGGCAGCCGGCCGCCACCTCCCCTGCGATCGGTCTCCCCCGACGCTTCCGGGTCCCGTCCGACGCGAGTCCGATGGAGCCGCCCGCGGAGGGCGAGCGGCCGCCGCCGCCGCAGCCCTGGGGGCGGCTCCTCCGCCTGGGCGCCGAGGAGGGCGAGCCGCAGGTCCTCCTGAGGAAGCCGGAGTGCACCATCGGGCGGAGGAGAGGTGCGGCGCGGGGACCGGGACCGGGCTGGGGCTGCGGACGGAGGGCGGGGCCGGGGGCGGGGCCCAAGGCTGGGCACCGGAGCCGGGCGAGCCGGGCCGCCGGCCGCGGGAGGCCCTGGGCGGGGCGCGCTGTGCGCTCCGGGTTCCCCGGCTGGCGCTCCGCGGTGGGAGCTGCCGGGCGCTCACGCGGCGCCCTCACGGCTGCGCGCTTCCTGCGGATCCCTTCACGCTGGTGACAACTTCATGGCGGAGGTGCGTTGGTTCGTCCTCTAGTATGCAGTCTTCAACTTCGCCGCACAAAGCATCTTCTCTGACCTCAGTCCGACAGAATTAGAAATCTGCAAGAAAGGGATCGCAGGAGAATTCACAGACATGAGGACATTTAAATGACACTCTTAGAACGGCCAGTGGGGCAAAGAAGAAATCACAACAGAAATTAGACAATACCCTAAGATGAATGAAAATGAAAATACAATATACCAAAACTGAAGGGAGGCAGCTAAAGCAGTGCTTCAAGGGAAATGTATAGCTCCCATGGCTGTATTTTAAAAAGATCTCAAGTCCCAGCTCCCAACACTAGTCAAGTGTTCCGTTGGTTTAATGAACCCAGAGAACGGAAGCCACGCAGCTCCTGAGAGAAGGCGCCTCGCCCTGCACTGCCTCTCAGGTCCTTAGCCACCATCTGGTCATTTCCACCTCCCCCGTAGCTTTCTTTCAGGGAGAGAAGTGCCCTGGTCAGGCCAAAACCAATATTTAGTTTGAAGATAAATGATCACTCTGTATACTTTAAAAACGAGAGATTGAGAACGATTATCGTTTAAAAGCAAATTTTTTGGTTTCATTTTCCTCCTTGTGAGGTACTAGCACCTGTTTTCTTCATTTTGAGGCGATTTTTGTTTGTTTGTATTTTTTCGGCAGTCTTAAATCCCAATATCAAGTAGATATAATTTTTGTTACAACTTTGAAAGTGCTTGCATTTCATTAGGAACCTTTGAAAAATGAGTTGTCTTTAACCGACATAATAGGAAGTTTGGTGAAGAGCAGAAGCCCCGTACACAAACTGCCTGGGTTTCCAACCTGGCACCGCCACACAATGGTCTTTCAGCTAAGAACTTACCTTTCTGTGCCTTTGTACCCACCTCAGAGTCACATATACGTGTGCCTGTGATCATTTATTCAGTCATATATTCCCTGACTCTGTCATTGCTTCAGTTTTGTGTGATTAAGGACTAAGTCAAGGACTACGTTAAGATGCTGAAGAGTTACAAAACTGAACACCTTAGTTTTTTTTAAGTTCTATAATATTTATTAGACAAGCCGCATCTGTGTACGTACTATAAAATCGTCGCCAAGAAGTTGTTATGTGTAGCTGCAGGTGTCAATGAGGTGTGTTCTGGGTAACGGGGTATCACAAAGGCTCAGGACACAGTCCCTGTTTCTTTGCTTTGCATTAACACTTAAATCCTTGAAAAAATTTCTGTACCTTGCTTGATTAGGTGCTGTCTCCTTGGGTGCACACATTGTGGGCCCTAATTTCCAGTCACAGGCTTTGGTTAAGCACAGGGCGGTGTCGAGCACAGCACCGGGTCATATGCAGCGTGTCTTCCTCTCTGTTTTAGGGTGTGACCTTTCGTTCCCTGGCAATAAACTGGTGTCTGGAGATCACTGTAAAATCCTGGTGGATGAAAAGTCCGGTCAGGTGTCCCTGGAAGACACCAGGTAGGTTCTTTCCGCGCGTGGTTTGCTCTCGTGGCTTCAGGAACCCGACGCGATGCCCGAGGGGAAGAGACGAGGGTCGGTTTTCTGCCATGCAGTGGCTGGCCAGGTCCTCGGGGGACAGGAAGTGTATTTTCCGGTCTCCGGGATGGGTGCTCAGTGGCTCATGGGCGTCCATGGTCCTTCTTGACTTATTCAAGTGAAAGCAAAAAATCTCAGAAGTAAGACTTAAGAAACTGATCAATTTTTGGTTTTTGCAAACCTGCTTACGTTAGATTTCTTTCCTCCAAATCAAAAAATCTTTTTTTAAAATTTTTAGACAACATAAGTAATACCTAAAAGTGAAAACCTTTTCCAAAATCCCACTCACCAGTATATATTTCCTTTGCAGTCCTGAGGTTTTACCGTGTATACTGTTGTGTGTCTGCTTTTCTCACTGACTGTCTGTGGGGCATTTGACGTGTCAGTACGTCTAAATCCATCAAATCTTTTTCATCTTTATTATGTAATAACTTTCAGCTCCTTTACTGATGGAAATTTATTGTTTTGCCTTTTCTTATAAATGACACTGCAGCGACTCTGCTTCATCACGCTTGGCATTCGTGTCTGATTATTTTCTCGGGATATATAGGAAGGAATGCTGTGTGAGACTGTGCCTGTTTTAAACCGGGTGCCAGTGGCAGATGGCCTTCCTGCAGGAAGTTGAGGGTAGCCTTGCCCACCGGATGATTTTTTTATCTTTGTAGAGGCTGGGTGGCGAAGGGTCTTTGGTAACTGTTTCAGGGACGGAAAACCAGGAATTGGGTTTCACTAGGAGCACTGGCGCCCCTTCCGCAGCGGACAAGGTTCTTTACCTCCCAGGACAACGACAGAGACCGTGTTGCTTCTCAAGCCACCCTTCTGTGTCTCCACAGCACCAACGGGACAGTAATTAACAAGCTGAAGCTAGTCAAGAAGCAGACTTGTCCCCTAGAGACCGGGGACGTCATCTACCTGGTGTACAGGAGGAACGAGCCGGAGCACAGTGAGAGAGGGGACCTCCTGGGGGGGACAGCTGTATGCTGCCGGTGGCCAGGGCCCGCCATGGCTGCAGGAGGGCGCCGCTGACCCAGACCCTTCCCGTAGGCGTGTTTGTGTCCGCGACACCCCTCTGCGGGTCGTGTGGATTCTCGGTGGGGTGGGAGTGGCATCTGCTGAGGACTGCGTCGTCCCCAAGTCGGAGCCCAGCCATTCCTCAGAAAGTCTGCTGTGCTCGCGAGACGGCTGGGCTCACACTGATGCCACTCTGACTCGGTCCGTTTCTCCTTAGATGTGGCATACCTCTACGAATCCCTACGTGAGAAGCCGAGCGTGACACCGGACCCCTTCGGTGAGTGGGGGTGCAGTGGAGGACTGGGTGTGGATGGAGGGCTATCGATTCTTCCGAGGAGGGCCTTGCGATCTGCGGGGACGTCGCACCCTCCGCAGGGCGCAGCACCCCGCCCTGACTGGCCCCTCCTGCTCCCTTTGTGCCCACAGAAGCAAATAAAGAAAACGTGTTCCACGTGACCAAAGATACCTCAGGTGCGGGGCGGGGTGACGACCCCCAGGTCCAGCCGCCGGCGCCCACTTCTCAGGCACGCTTTGAGGAACCACAGCCATCGACGTCGACGACGGACCTCTTCCCCTCGGCCTCTACCTCTCCCGGGGAGCCCGGTGCAGGGCAGGCGCCATCCCTGGGCTCCGGTGAGATGGGGACGCAGGTGGTGGCTGCGCGGCCGTTTGTTCACGAGTCGTGGCCTATGTCGTAGGGACAGATAGGAGGAGCTTAGAGGTGCTGTCAGGCTTCGGGTCCTTGCACGTTGCCTCTCTGTCCTCTTGCTTTTCATCTTGTGGTTGCAATGTGGCTGCCAGAGCTCCAGCCGTCACAACCACACTCAGAAGCAGGAACCGGCAAAGCCTCTGTGAAAAGGCCCTTTGTTGTAAGTGGCTCTGCCGACTGCTCAGCAGTAGTACAGAAATCTGTCTGAGAAGGCTCCTCCGTCTCATCCGCCAATCTGGCTGCTCTGCAAGAGATAGTCCTGGTTTTTATATCTGTCCTAGTGGGATTTGCGGAGAGAGATGCAGTAAAGCCAGGGACTTGACACGCCTTGTGGAGACTGGAAGTCCTGTCCCACGCCGTTTGAACCTACTTCCATTTGTGCGAGTTTGGTTTTTTCTTGCTAATGCTGTCGCTCTTTTTTTAACGCAGGCGGCTCTACCTGTCCTGTCTGTTGTGCAGCGTCAGGCCTTGTAGCACCCGCCCCTTGTCCAGAGGCCCTTGCCCGGCCTAACTCCTCAACAGTGCCGTGCTACAAGCGCCCTTCTCTCCCTCCCAGATCTATGACACCCCTGCTGTCTGAAAAACAACATTCCTGTGTGCCATCGTGCCTTTTCAGGGCACACATGGAAGGGCTGCTTACGCTCATTAGTGAAGCTTAATTGCAAATAAGGCTGTGGGCAATGAGTGCTGTGTGTCTTGTCCACCACCTCGGAGAGGGGACGGGTAGCATGGACCAAACCAGTGACAAAAAGAGGTCCCCCCACCTGATTTACAATTGGGACAGGGACCTAAATTGACATTTTTCCAAAGAGGACATGCAGATGGCCAATATAAGCGTGAAAACATGTTCAGCATCACTAGACATCAGAGAAATGCAAACCAAACACTCAGTTACCACGTCACACCTGTTAGGGTGGCAGTTGTCAAAGGACAATAGGTAAGTGTTGGTTGGTGAGGACGTTGGCGAGGAATTTGACGGAAATGGAAAGGAAACACTCTCATAACCTTTATCTCAATAAAGACCTTGTTTAGAGTATTACAATGCGTATCTAGTCTGTCCACATGGTACGTCTTGTTACTGTCGCTGGGATATAAATGAGTGCAGCTGTGAAGTTCCTCAAAGAATTTAAACAGCGTGAAGTTCCTCAAAAACTTAAAATAGAATTACCGCATGACCCAGCAGTCCCACTTCTGGGTATTTATCAAAAGGAAGTGGAATCCCCGTCTGGAAGAGACACCTGCTCGCCGTGTTTGCTGCAGCATCATTCACAGAAGCCGAGGTAGAGAAACAGCCCAAGTGTCCCTGTGGAAAACGTGGCACATACACATACACGGTAGGATATTACTCTGCCATACCAGGGCAAAGTGTCCGTGTATTGTGTCATTAAAACAATGAAAGCGTAAATCAAAAATATTACTGTCAGCAGATCGTTCAGCTGCCACGTTAGCTCCAAGTGATAAACCTGGGGACACCTTCCTGCTGCACACCCCAATGTGCACACTCACAGCATAACCGCAGCTAATCCCAAGGGGCGCCAAGCGCTTCTGTGCATTTCATCTGATTCTCACCACGGGCGTCATTGTCCCTATCATTTTGGAGCGGGAGTCCCCCTGAGCGGGGATAGCTCTCGCACATAGCAGGGTGAGAACCAGCGCCAAGGAGCCAGCCAGGAAGTGGCCTCTTCTCCCCAGTATACGAGTGAGCCTGCTCCCAAAACAATTCTAGCTTTTTCTGTCGGCTGCGGTAGGCCAATTTCTTTTTTTAAATAATACGTTCCATTTGGACAGACTAGATCTGCATTATAAAAGTATACACAAGGTCTGCGTTAAGATCAAGGTTATGGGAGCGTTTCCTTTCCATTTCTGTTGAACCCACCTCCGTCTGTGACCCCAGCTTCTTGCTGGCGTAGGCCAGCACTGTCCCCAGGACTTACGTCCTCTCCCCTCTCATCACACTCGGAAGGCAGTTCCCACAGCAGCCCCAGCCCCCGCTGGCCTTCGTCTCCTTGCAGTCCGAAGCCTGCTGCCCTCTCGTCTGAGAGGGCGGACCTTGCATGAACTGTCAACAGGCGCGTGTGTCACAGGATGACTAGACTGGTTTGGCCCTGGGATGGACTGATGGTCAAATGCTGGTCCCAAGCCCCGATATCTGCTCCTCTGTCCCTGAACGTGCTGTGTGCCCCCAGCGTCACCGGGCACAGCGGTGGGCACAGACGTGTTTAGGACATGAGGGATGAGTGCACAAGTGTTTCCAGCAGGCACAGGCCATTTCTAAACGGTGGCGCCTCGGCTTCCCTGCCCCTGGTTTGAATCGGGTGCCCACCCCCGCGATCCCCTTCTGAGGTGGACGGATCAGAACCTCTTGTTTGTCTTCCACAGTCCCCGGAGGGGCCTGCGTCTCCCCTCAAGGGTGTGGTCCACCCTCAGCCAGCGGCGAACTCTGCAGCATCCCTTCAGCTGCCCCGGACAGGGAGGGGGCACCCTGCCCTCTGTCACAACCGCAGGACCAAGAGGAGTCAGAGCCAGCAAAGAAGAGGAGAAGAGGTCAGTGTCCCCATGGTCCCCTGGGCCCTCGGTCCTCGGGCGCAGGCCAGGGCCGTGCTGTCTGTCCACAGGGTAAGATGTTCTGGAAACACCAGGAGCGCGCGCCTGTCTCCTCCGGGGCTGCGGCGGTCAGAGCGCGTCCCCTTCTCTTGCAGACGGGGAGCCCGACCTGCACCTGCACCTGCTGATCGCAGACCAGTGCGGTGACAGCCCGGCGGCCCTGGGGGGCGGCAGAGCCGTGGCCGTGAAGCCGGACAAGATGGAGGAAACGCTGACATGCGTCATCTGCCAGGACCTGCTGCACGACTGCGTGAGGTACGCGCCGCGCCCCGCGCGAGGCGGGCTCCAGGCCCGCAGACGCAGCCGTTGTCACTTTACTTGAATGTGTGTCAGGCCACAAGTCTGGCTCGGTGACCGAGGCTGTAGAAGCCGACGTGGTGATGGCCCGGGTTGGCACAGTCCTGTGTGACCTCGGTGTCCTGGCCCGGCTCAGACGTTGCTCAGGGGGATGGGGCCTGGTCAGGGTGACACGGCGGGAGGGCGCACTGCCTGCTCCGCTGTGGGAAGCGGCAGCCGTCGGGGGGTCGCCTCCGTGCCGCCCCTCTGCACGTTCAGCGTCCCTGGATCTCGTGGTCCGGACGTCACAGTGTGCCCCCTGTACCTCCTGGAACACACAACTGCCATCATCGAGGACTGAGTTAAAGTAGTGTAGAATGAGTGCCTAAACATGGGGACTGCGTAGGTGGCATGTGGAAGGCAGGCGGCATTGCGGGTCGTTAGCCGAGGATGCGGGGGCTGCCCATGCGGCTGCGCAGGCCCTGCCGGAACCCCAGCTTCCCGCCCCGGAAGGCCGTGCCCGCGTGCCCTGGGGCCCGAGGGCCGCCGCAGCTCGGCGGCAGGCGCTCACGGGGACCTGAGGGCCTGTCCTGTCCGTCGCCCTCAGCCTGCAGCCCTGCATGCACACCTTCTGCGCGGCCTGCTACTCGGGCTGGATGGAGCGCTCCACGCTGTGCCCCACGTGCCGCTGTCCCGTTGAGCGCATCTGCAAGAACCACATTCTCAACAACCTGGTGGAGGCGTACCTGCTGCAGCACCCAGGCAAGTGGGGCGGCCGCCCCGCGCCCGGCCCTGCCCGGCACCGCGGGGCCGCCAGCTGTGACAGCCCCATTCGTTGCATTCCAGACAAGAGTCGCAGCGAGGACGACGTGCGCAGCATGGCCGCCAGGAACAAGATCACTCAGGACATGCTGCAGCCCAAGGTCCGGCGGTCCTTCTCTGACGAGGACGGCAGCTCGGAGGACCTGCTGGAGCTGTCGGACGTGGACAGCGAGTCCTCGGACGTGAGGTGAGCCCGAGCCCGGCGGGAAGCCGGGCTCGGTGGGTGTATGACTTCGGGTTGTGATGTCACCTGCCTTGAGTGGCGAGGAGGAGCGGACGCTGAGGACAGCCCGAGGCCCGGGCGACTGCGAGAGGTGTTAGCAGTCCTGCTCCTCCGTACCCTTCTCGCTCCGGTTTACGCCGACTGTTCTGTTTCTGCTGCTCCTCCATCTTCCCAGTTTTCCGAGAAGCAATCAGAAGTGGAAGGTGCACATTGTAATGATTTGACTGACATCTGTCAGGGAACGGTTGCGCAGTGACCGATGCCCTTTTACTTGCTGATTTCTCATCGTGCACTTTGAGTCATTGGCTGTGACAATCGTCATGATTTAACAGGTCCTCTTGTCCCATGTTAGTGCACTCTGTAGCTTATCTAGTGACCAGAAAGTCTAACAGTGTAAGTCGCAAATGTATCATTTGTTGGGACATCACTGGAGAAAAGCTGCGGTCACCTGGTGGGGCTTGGCCCCGTCTTGTCACCGGGCCTGGGGCACTGTCGCCGCCACCCTTGTCGTGCGCACAGCGTCAATGCCCAGCTCTGTGTGTGCTCCCCTTGCAGCCAGCCGTACGTCGTGTGCAGACAGTGCCCCGACTACCGAAGACAGACGGGCCAGCCCCCTCCCGGTGAGCAGGGGCCGCCACAGGCCTCTGGGGACGCACCGTCGACATCCGTCAGTGTCACAGCAGGTGAGATGGCCACGCCCTCCGTGCTGTGGCTCCACTGTGACCACTCGGGCTGTGGCTCCACTGTGACCACTCGGGCTGTGGCTTGCTCTTCTGCCAGCTCTTCTCTGCTCTCCTGTCATCTGCCTCAAGCGGCGCCACCACCTTTCGTAGCTCGTTGCTTGTCACAGTCCGTGGGCCTCTCTCTGGACCCTCCCGGGGATTCGGTCTGATTCTAACAGTCGGGCCCCGCAGCCCACTATTTCAGCGCAGTTGGTGTCCCCAGTGGTGCTCGCCAAAGCCAGAGTGACTGTCGCACATGGGCCGCCGCAGTGAGGCCGGCCTCTTCCCAGCGACGGGCCCGGTGCTTCCAGAGCGCCCTGAGCCCTGTCCGCCCCGCTGCCCGTGTCCGGTGGCTGGGGCCCCAAAGGGAAAGTGGCCACGGGGAATCTGCAGGTCCTGGCCTCACAGGGACCCAGCCTCTTAGCCACGGTCGGCCTAAGCCTGTCACGGGGCCACCAACCCAGGAGTAGGACCCAGAGCCACATTCTTAGTTATCTGCCGTGGCGCCACACCCTCTCGGGGATTTTCTGTAGGCCACGTCGACAGGGATCGGCAGTGCAGTGTGGGTCACCTCCTCACTGCAACTCCCCAGGCGGGCTCCGTCATGTGCAGAGCGCAGATGAAAAGTCCCCATCGGGACGGGCCTACGGCAGGTGTGGATGGTGGGTGTCCAGGGCTGAGCCTCATGGACGCTGCTCCCTGTGTGGGGTCAGCCAGTCTTGCCAGCCCGGCCTGTCGCTTGTTTATTTGGAGGATCCTGAGATTAAATATAGAACTTCCTTTATTCTTTTATGGTGTGTGCTCTGCGGTCCTCCCTTCCTTTATAGAAATGGTAGAAAGCCTTTGGTGATCTTTGAAATCTTGCTCCACCCAGAAGAAATTCTGGTGGTTTTCAGTCTGCCAGAATTCCTTCGTCTCGAGGCTAGACTGCCAGTGGCTGTGCAGGAAACGTGGTGTGAATGCTCCCCGCGTGTCCTTTCTGGCTGCCCCTCAAGATGTGGGTCTAATTCGCGCTTTCCGCCTGTGTCCCGACACGCGCTGGCCCGGACGTGCGCTCGTTGCAGCCCCGGATTACGTGTGTGCCCTGCAGGGGAGCCACGCCGTGTGCACCTGCTGCTTCCAGCCCATGCCCGACCGCAGGGCGGAGCGCGAGCAGGACCCCCGCATCGCCCCTCAGCAGTGTGAGTACCGCCCGCCAGAGCCGCCCGCCCCTGCGGAGCCTCTCCTGCGTGTCCTCCGGGCCCGGGATTCAGAGTGTCGCTGACGCTCGTGTACGGCGCAGTGAGGGCGCCGTTCCGCCTTCCCTCTGCGGGATCGGTGGGCCCTGCGCCACCTGGCCGGTCGTCCCTCTCTTCCCACTGAGCGAAGAGGCCGTCCCTGCCCTTCGCTGACTCTCCAGATGCGGTGCTTCTCTTTCTGGAGTCCACATCGCACATCCGTCCGCACATCAGGGCCACAATAATTCTGTCACGTGTCGCTTTAAATCCAGTGTACAAGATCAGCGCTTTAATTTACAGTCTGGGAGTTGCTGTGAAGTCGAGCTTGTCGTTCGTTTAACGGCCACGCAAAGTGGTTCCTCCCTGAGTCCCCTGCCCGCTGCTATGTCCGCAGGTGCCGTCTGCCTGCAGCCGTTCTGCCACCTGTACTGGGGCTGCGCCCGGACCGGCTGCCTTGGCTGCCTGGCCCCCTTCTGTGGTAATGCCCGCTCCTCGCCCGAGTGGCTTCAGCCTTTGCACGTTCTCTTGGTGCCCTTGAGGGTGGTGACGGGGTGGCATGGCCCGTCGTGTGCCCAAGGAGGGGAGGCAGCTGTTCGTTACTACAAATTAACTGCCTTTTCCTGACCTACCGCATAAGTTTGCCATTTGAAAGTGTCCATGTGTGTCTGTTAAAAGCAAGCAATGACAGAAAAATTAGGAGGATGCTGAGTTCAGAGTCAGGAGGGTTTATTTATGTGTGGGAAACGCTACCGCTAAAAAGGCACCCTCTGGCTACAGCGTGTAGATTCACGACCCAGGGCAGGAGTGAGGGGTCTCAGAGCGCTGGCCATTGCAGGAGGGAGTGCGACAGAAGTCGTTGTACTTGTCCTCGATCTAAAATTGGTTTTCGTCATGGAACTTGTTATCCTTTCCAGGCTCTATAATGAAGGAAATGTGGTTATCCTGTCGGGTGAGCGATGCTTTCATAAAATGTCTATAAACGGATAACGCTGCTTCCCTCCATCCCGACAGAGCTGAACCTGGGTGACAGGTGTCTGGACGGGGTGCTGAGCAACAACCACTATGAGTCCGACATCCTGAAGGTACCGCTTCACGCGCCGTGTTGGGCCGCGGCCAGGAGGAGGCCTCCCCAGGGCCTTCTCGGTGACCCCTGTGGCTCTGCCTTGTCTGGCTCGCACCGCCTCGGATTTTGAGCCCCTGTCTGTCTGTGTCCGTCTTTCCCCGTATTCCAGAGTACATGCCACGAATCCGCAGGGACTGCTCCCATGGCTCGCCTCCCACCTGCCCCGCGCAGGGGCTTCTGGGCTGGGGGGCGGGTGCGGTCACAGCCGGGCTGGGGCAGCCGGGGCCTCGTCTCTGGCTCTCGTCCTCTCCGTTTCCTTCCCGCGCTGCAGGAAGCTGCCCTGCCTTAGACTCTCGGTGTGTTTAATGTGCACGCCGGTCTCGCCTGTCTGCGCGTGGCATTGTGCGCAGGACTGCGGCCCTCCCGCCTGCATGGCACGCTCCTGCCCCCATGCACCCTGGTGAGGTGTCGCCTCCTTGTAGGTTTGCACAAAAGGAGCCAAGCAGCTCCGGGCGTCTGAGGGGCAGAGCGCAGATCCAGGCCCTCCGTCTTCTTGTGTGTTCCGGGGCCTGTCACTGCAGGTCGGCCGCCCCGGCCGAGGCTGGCGTGTCACACTCCTGTGCCGGGAACACCCTGCAGTGCCAGGGAACATGGCCGGACTCCTGCAGTGAGGACTCTGAAGCTTGCCTGCCTATTCAGGCTCGTTGGACAAGGGTCCTTGAGTGTCGCTTTGTGCTGTGTTCCCGTGTTGGTCCTGGCCCACGGGCCTGCCGCGGCCACCCTGAGCCGCGGTCTTGGGAGCAGGGCCCCATACAGGCACGTAGGCTCCCTCTGCCAGTACCGCCACGTTTAGGGCAGCTGTGCTCTGGCTTCACCTGCCATCCGGGCCCGTTGGGAACCGTTCGCCCTCCTGGCCAGGGGAGACTTCTCTCTGTTCCCCTCGCAGAATTACCTGGCATCCAGGGGTTTGACGTGGAAAAACGTGTTGACCGAAAGCCTCGTGGCTCTGCAGAGGGGCGTGTTCCTGCTCTCTGGTAAGCCCGGCGCACCTGCTGTCTGTCCTCTGGGGTGGCGATGCTGTCCCACGCCGCCTTGTACCGTGAAGCCTTCGGCCCATTCGGCTGCAATTTAGCTGTGTCTGTGTTGCTCTGCCGGTACCCAGCTTCAAGACGTCTGCCCACCCTGGTTGTGTCTGAAAGTTGGGTTGGAGTCCATGTGACATATTGCAGGGTCTTTTCTGCCACAGGGGAGGGAGAAGGCACAGCCAGGGAAATGCTGGAGCCAGCGTTTGCAGCGTTGAGACCTTGGGGCTGGTTGTTCCCAAACCCTGAGGGTCCTTGTTGGCCTGTCATTCCATGTGTTTGTGACTCGTGAAGGCGTGCCCCATCTCCCAGGGATACCAGCGCATTGTGAAATGTGATTTTGTCACTGAGGGAGGCGGTAGAAAAAATGGGCAAGTGATTTTTATTTTTTTAACACATAAATTATTATAAAAGACTTGAGAAGTTTCCAGGAATCATTCTAAGCTGCTTCTTTCTCATGATCATACTCTTCTAGTGAGGGTCTTGGGTGTGCTCCGCGGGGACAGCTCTGTGTGTCTGTCCAGCTCTACCGCCTGGGTCTTTACCCCTTTCTCTTTTTAATAGCTGATAATTTTTATAAGAGAAACGCAGCTCACAAAGCAAATGTAAATGGTACAGGGAAGTCTGAAGGATATAGTAGAAATCATTGGAAATCCCACCACCTAAAATATACCCGAACGGTAATATTTTAGGACCACCCGTCTAAACACATACACCCCCGTTCTCATAGTTTTCATAAATACGCTAGTCCTCGTGGTGTGCATAGTTTTCATAAGTAAAATCCTGCCATCTGTATGCTGTTTAATAACCTCGTCACTGAACAACATTGCACGGACCCTTTCTGTATCGATAAAGCTCTCTGCCTTGATTTTAAGTATTACACAGTATCCTAATATAGTTTCTTTTCCCAGTTCATTAATAAAGAATATTTAGGTTATTTTCCATTCTCACTCTCTGAAACTACACTGCTGCGTATGTATCATCGTAGATTTGAAAAATTGTCTCCTCGGGCTAGACAGTGGTACACACAGTTGAGACTGTCATATTAACAGTCCCCCAGGGATGTGCCTTGGGGCGTGAGGGCCAGCGTCCCCCGAGTCCGTCAGCCCACATTTGCCTTTTAGGTCTTGTGAATATGAAAGAGGCAGACAGGGGTACACCATCATTTCCTCTGCCCGTGGTTGAACGTTAACAGAATTGAAGGTCTTGTTGTTTATGGGTCACTTGCTTGTCTGTGACTTCGGCCCACGTGTATTGGCTGTTTGGCTTCGGGGATCTGTGTGACATCTTCGTCCTTAGGGTCCGGCGCATGATCATCCACGTTGCAGGTGTCCCCACTATTTTGTTAGTGCCTCACCGTCGTCGTACGCGTCTCCGCTGTGACCTTTAATTGTAAACAACCTGATTTACAGATTCTTTCTCGTGCCATTTGCTCTTCAGGGTCTACTCAGAAACAGGTCAAGAGAAAGATAACATTCATTCCTTTTAGTAGTCCTTTGGATTTTTAAAGATGTTACAACTTTTTATGCAAGTGGAATTCTCTTGCCGTTAGGAAATAAGTTGGTATCTAGGCTGCTTTTGTGTTCGTTTCCGAGCGTGTCGCCCACTGTCTCCCCACGTGACGGGTCGGTGTGCCGGTCCCCGCTGGCCTGCAAGGCCACGTCTGTTCTGTGCGGGACACACGAGGTCGGGCTGACACCTGGCCATGCCCAGACGAGGCCGTGTACCTTCCAGATTACAGAATCGCGGGGAACACCGTGCTGTGTTACTGCTGCGGCCTGCGAAGCTTCCGGGAGCTGGCCTACCAGTATCGGCAGAACATCCCCACCTCCGAGCTGCCAGGTGAGGGGCCCTGCCGCGCGCGCGCGCGCTTCGGCTTCTAGGCGCCTCGTGGGATGGACACTCTGTGGGCCTTCGCTCCCCGCTCGGAGCACCTGTGTTTCTAACACAGGATTCACGGAAACACCTGTAGACGACTACAGTAATCTCTTTTTTGAAGTTGGGTTTCCAACATTTTTTTCCTTTTCTGCAATCTTGGAGCAGTCGGAAGAAACTAGGTATAGAACGTGACAAAATGCTGTGCATTTCAGCGGCACTTTCTCTTTGGCCTCAAGTTCCTGAGCTGATTCGTGAGGGCGACGCACACCTTACGCGGGCGTCGTGTGTTTTCTCTCCCCAGCGGCTGTCACCTCCCGTCCGGACTGCTACTGGGGCCGCAACTGCCGCACGCAGGTGAAGGCGCACCATGCCATGTGAGTGTGGCCGCGCCGTGCCGGGCCGCAGGTCCTCGGGGCTGGGGAGGGACCCGAGGAAGGCAAACCCTTGTCTTCCTAACAGTGAGGGTTTTTAAAGTGTTTTGGCCAAATTGATATGTCAGCCGGTAGGGGTGTTCATGAACTAGTCCACCACCCGCTTGTAAATACGCTGGTTTGGTCGTCAGCTGTGGGCGCCCTGCTCTCGGTAGACGGGGAGGTGGCAGCACTGTCACCTAGCAGGCGTGTCCATCCACCCTGCAGGGCGCCCATGGCACCGTGGGGATGCGGAGGACATCTAGCTTCCAGTCTCTTCTAAGAAAATGATCTAAAGCGTTTGGTTTCTATTTTAAAAGTTGAAAAGGAGAACGGCGCGGCCCTTGGGGGCGTTTCCTCAGTGAGCCCCCACGCGCTGTCCCTTGTCGGCCGGCCGTGTTCCTGCTCCCCTGATGACCTTGTGTGTGATCTGTTTCCTCCCTGCAGGAAATTCAACCATATCTGCGAACAGACGAGGTTCAAGAACTAAGGATCTGGAGAAGGGGCCCAGGGGTTAATGACAGCGTGTTTCGGGAAGTGCCGAATACTAACATTTTGAGGGCATTTTACAGTCCCCCCGGGGACACTGGGGATCCCTGCGTCCAGCACTCGGGTGCAACTTTCCCTTTTGTGGAGCGAGACCCTCTGGCGAGGCCCGCAGCAGCCCCAGAGGCCGCACAACCGTGTCTGAGCTCAGGGCTGCCCGAGGCTCTTCGAGAAGAACAGCCATCAGCCGTCCCCTCCCACTGAGGTGGTGACAAGCAGGTTTGCTCCATGTCCCTTTTTCAAAACTGTGGTCAAAACGGACACCTCCCTCCAAGAAAAGTTTGTCAGAAAGGTTCAGGGGACAGGAGCGGGCGTTTACAGCCCGCGGGCGCGGAGGGAGGACCCAGGTGCCGTCTATTTTTGTATTTTGATAGGTTGGGTGCTCATCTTCTAATAAGGATTCAATACCGCCAACTGTAGCACAAATAATCTAATTTATAACTTACAAATTGACTGAAATTGGGGGTAGTGTGGTATTTGAAAGAATAAACATGTTTCTGTTTATGAAAAACAAGTCACGCGATGTGCAGAACGGCTAACCTGGACTCCGACATCGAGGTCACGACCCCGCCCAGCTGTCCCCACCTCCTTTCTCCCTCCCCTGCAGGGCCCTGGCCGTGGGGGGCCAAGGCGCCCGAGCCCCCAGAGCAGTCCCTGCCCTTTCCTCCCATGTCGGGTTTGCCGTGTCATCTGGAATAATACTTGAAATTTTGATCTTTGTAAAAGAAAAAGTGTTTTTTATCTTTTGTTAAAATCGCGTTGTTTGTTTTCCGAGTGGTAACTTTTTTGCTTCTTCTCAGGAAAACCATTTTCCACTGTTGACTTGCTCTTGACACAGACTGAGAAGCAGCGTCCGCGGAAGGGCCCCCTCGTGCGAAGGGCCCCTCGTGTGCACTAATAAACACACCATGTCTGCTTCTCTCCCCCGCACGTCTGCTCGTGTATCAGCTGTGATGTGCCCCTTCCCACCGTGGGGACAGGCGGCTGCAGACGTCACTAGTCACTGCTCACTCCTGGGGAGGTCCACCGAGCTTGGGGCCCAGGTCTGGGCACTCTCGGATCCGCCAACCCGAGGGAGCCACAGTTGTTCCTGAGCCCCGGGCATGCCGTGCGGCTGTGAGGCCCCGACATCGGCTCCTCGCCCCTCAGCCCAGCTGTCAGAACAAAGACGCGTCTCGTGGAGGGCGTACCAGCTTTTTTGCCCAAGTTTAAAGAGAATGGGCGATTTCTCTAGGACTGTGCCGGGCCCACGGTGCGGGCTGACTCCGGGGGACTTGGGTTCCCCATTTCTGTGAGCAGACAGGCTGAGAACAGAGCTGGGTGGCTGTGAACCACGGGCAGAGCTGTGGGACCAAGGCAGTGTCCCCAGAGTGGCTGTTTTACAGAGCCGGGGGTGCGCACTGCATGCAGGTTTTGTGACTTTGTACTTCGTTCCTCAGCACCCTCCTACCCCACCACACCCCAGAGCCGCCCCACACGGGGGTTGGAGCCCTGCCCGTCCTGCTGGGCTGCCTGTGGGCACGGGCATGTGCAGAGGGAGACGTGCTTGTCTCCGGCTCCTTGGGCCCGGCCCCGGAGCAGGTGCAGCTGAGCCCTCTAACCTCTGTGAGCCTGTCCCCCGACCTGAGTCCTTCTTGGGTTCCCAACTGCTCCCATCAAAAGAGGGGCCACCCCTGCCCACACCTTCCACGGGGCTGCACACTGGCCCCCCCTGGTTTGCAGTGCGAGCTCCGTGGTCAGTCCTCAGGAGGCCTTGCTGGGCCAGCCTGTCAGGGCTCCTGGTGCGGCTGAGAACCCAGAGCCAACCGGACCGAAAGCAGCAGGGTGGCATCGCTGGATCTTGCCCAGGGACGTGTCCAAAGAGAGAGTAGAGGAGTCAGGCCCCTTCCGGCAGGGGCCCTGCAGCCAGATCGGTCCGTATGCTGCCCGAAGAGGCCCAGGAGCGCCCAGGTTCGGGGCCAGTTATAACTGCTGCGGCGGCAGCCGTGGGAGCCCAGCGCTAGCAAGAGAGAATTGATTGGATTTCAAAAGACCAGACTGGACCTGACTTCCAGCGTGGCTGGACGCAGGAACCCAAGCGCAGTGCCGGGCCCTCGCTCCCTCTGCTTACAGGATAGCGTCCCAGCCCTTGGCCTCCATCAGCCGAAGTGGGTGATCTGGCGGCTTCCCCAGCCATTCACACAAAAGCCCACCCTTGACCCCGTCACCGACCAGCCAGACTTGAGCCTCCTGCCACCTCCTGTCCAGTAGCTCCCCACAGGCAGGTGGGGCAGTGCAGGGGCTGTCCCAGGTAAGAAGACTAGTACTGAGTATCAAGTGTTGCCACCAAGAAAGCCTTGCTGCTGGGCCAGTGGGTTCCCAGCTTATGAGGCCTTAGCTGCCCAAGCCTGACCTTAATGGGACCTCTGCTGGTGGCAGCCTGGTGAGCATGGGCCAGGTATAAGGTACTTCCCTTAGAAACAGCAGCCATGTACGGGGCAGGGACAGAGGAGCCCAGGCACTCTCCGTGGGGGGATCCATAGCTTCCTGCTCTAAGTCCACTGTCCTTGGTGCTGAGGGAGTACAACCCTGTCTGGCCTCTTGCTCTGTCTCATTCTGGCCTCGCTGAGCCTTTTTCCTCTTGTGAGAGTTGGAAACGATAGGACACTGGCCAAATGGGATGTCGAGAAGTGAAGGGCTCCGAACAGCCTGGCACGGAAAGAAGCTCTCTACCTCCTGGCAAAACGGTCCAGCACGACCTTGAGCGTGCCACATGCTGTGTTATTTCTGTTGCAGTGTGTGCCCTTTGCTTCAAATCTCCTCCTCTCTGTCCTATCCCTTGGGAGTACTGCCTAGCTAAATGCAGATCTAAAGAAATGGAGAGGCATACCATGTCCATGAATTGAAAGACAACATAGTAAAGGTGTCAATTCTCTCCAAAATGATCTATAGTTTTATTGAAATTCCTATCAAACTCCCAGGAAGTGCTTTTGTAGACAAGTTTATTCTAAAATCTATATGAAAGAGCACGGGTCTCAATATCTAGAACAATCAAGAAAAAGGATAAAGTTGGAGGAATTCCCTACCAAATATTACAGCTTTCTGCAAAGCTAGTACTGTGTTTGAGATTGTGGTGTTGGCAAAGGGATAGGCATCGGGACCCCGGAACAGAACAGGGACCCCAGAAACAGACCACGCAAGCAGTCAACTGATTTTGACAGATGTGCAAAAGTAAGTTAATGGAGGAAGGATAGTAGTTTCAGTGAAGGGTGCCGGAAAATTTGATTTCCATAGGCAGAGGAAGGAGAAGAAAACTAAACCTCGTGCCAGATGCCGTTGCTACTGCTCCAAAGCAGGAGTCACTTTTGCATTGGTACCTGAAAGATGAAGAACTGGCGTGGTGGGAGATTTGGAGTTTGGGGGTGCGCAGACCCAGGCGCCCCGCCTCCGCGCTGCATGGGCCCCGCCCGTCGCCTCGCCCCGCGTTTCCTAGACACGCCCCCAAAGACGAGCGGCGAGGGGTGTAGCCACGCCCACAATCTGACAGCTTGCGCGGGGCGGGGCCGGAGCCCTAGACACGCCACTTCCGCCGGAAGCTCAGGTGTCCCGCTTCGGGTCGGAGCTGGTCCTGCGAGTCCGGAAGCTGCGGTTGTACGCGGGAAGGGGCCGCACAGTCTCTCTCCGCAGTCCGCCTCCGGCCGGTGGCGCGTGGGCTCGAGCCCGGCGCTGCGGCCCGAGCAGATCCGGCCCGAGGGCGGCCGCTGGCGACAAGAGGACGTTCTCTCTCCCGGAACGGAGGCAGCGCGCGGGCTGTTTCCCGGGGACCCAGGTCGCAGCAGCGCCGCGCCCCGCCCCTCGCGCGGCCACGTCTCCGCTAGAGCCGCCGGGCCGGGCCGGGCCGCCGTCGCCGCTTCCTCAGCACCGGGTGAGGGTCGCGGGAAGCCCCCAGGCCGGGTTTCGCCGGGGAGGGCAAGACGGCGCCCGGGGGCCAGGGCGGGGTCGGGGCGGAGGCCGGGCGGCGGGGCCGGGCGCGCCCGGAGGGCCATCCGCGTCTCCTCCTGGGGCGGCGACGCCCAGCGCTCGCCCGGCCCCTCACGGCTGGTAGCCTCGGGGCCTGGAAGCCGGCCGGCGCAGGTGCTAGCGGAACTGGCCTCGTAAATGTCCCGAATCCGCGCGCTCCGGAACGCGGTCTGCGGGCGACGGGACGTGGTTCGTCGCAGACGTGCCCGCAGCTGCTGTTGGAGCTGCTTAGAACCCTTCAGGCAGCGCGGGTCCTTTCGCACAAGTGCTGTCAAGCCGACCGGCGTGACATGGTGCCGCGTGGTTAGCGTGAAGCCGGGCTTACAGAATCCGTGTGGCTCTTCGCCTGTCCCTCCACCGGGATTCCGTCTCGCTCCGGTGTCAGAGGCGTCTCTCCGGTGCAGAGATGCTTCCCGGAGGGCGTGGGCCCGGCCTTCCCACTGGTAGGAAGCGGGTGAACAGCTCGGACTTTGTTGCGTGTCCGTCGTGGGACGGACGGGCCCTGCAGATCCTGAGATGCAGGGGTGAGGTCCCTGCCTTCACTGAGCTCACGCCCCAGGGGAGGGGTTTAGACCGTAACGCGGTAATTGCTGAGAGTATTGGTTCGGTGACTTTTGAGCCAAGACCTTCGTGACAGGAAGCCAGTTGTGCAAAGTTGTGTAATAATACTGTTTTCAGCAGGATGAACCCAAGGGCGAAGGCCCTAAGAGAGGAGTCAGTGTGGCGTGCTCAGGTGGAGAAAGGTGACAAAGGTGTCATGAGAAAGGAGGAAACTGATAGGGACCAGGAGGTGACAGAGGGAGGGGCCGGGCGGTGGCAGCTTCCTAGTTTACGCTACAGGCTTGGATTTTACTGTCAGTGTTGGAGACCACTGGGACGTTCTAAGCCATATACAGATGACTCACGGGTTTTTTAAACTTTGAATTTTCTCTTTAATATTACAAGCAACCCTTTACTGGAGTGGTAGCTTTCAGTTACAGTCTGCCTTGAATAGTGAGAAAAGAAGATAAAATTCATCTGACATGACTCAGATTCAAAGTAGCCTATTTAATTTTAGTTTTTGGCTAGTTGCTTTAAGCAGCAGTGTACCTCCTTAAGCGAGAATGTATTCAGTTGGCTTTTACAAGTGCTAATTGAAAGGAAAACACTGATGATAACAGCTACCGTTTATTCAGGACATGGGACAGACCCTGTGCCATGTTGCATTTAATCCTGGCAAAAATTTTGTATTTTTTTTTTTTTTTATACTCACCGGCTAAGAGTGGCTAAGAAATCTGCTCGTGGTCTCACAGCTGAGGGTCGGAGAGTCAGGACTTGAAGCTGAGATGACTGACGCCTGAGCCTGTCCTTTGTTTACATAGTGCTCTGCGCAGTGACGCGAGCTTGCCAGGGTTTTCACTTTGTTTGTAGGTCTCTGTTTACTTTTAGTTACTACTGTGGCCTCAACTAGACATTATTGTCTTAAGGAAATTCTGTTTTAGCTTTGCCATACTCTGTTGTTTCAAAGTGTCGACAGGAACAGCTTCATTAAGGTGGAGCTGTTCATGTGCATATATCAAACGCAATCGGGTGTGTGAGGGACACCGGAGGTGACAGGGTTACCTGTCCTTAATGTCAGACAGGGTTTAACCTAAAGTACACTTTGCAGATTTCTAAGTGGTCGCTTTGCCTAGTCTTTTCTCTCCAAGAAACAGCAGAATGTGGCTAGCTAAAAGTGGTACTGTAATAAGACTGACTTTATTGTTTTTAAACAAATGCAGCGCATGTTACTAAGAACAGCTTCCTCGTCTGACTCTCCTCCTCGTCCTGTTTTCGTCAAAAGTCTGAGGTCATGAGACCATGAACAACTGAGTCATGCTAAGTAAAAGTCACATGAGACCGAGGACGGACACACTGCTGGTTTGTTATCCCCGGGGAGGAGTGTCACCTCCCCAGCTGAATTCTGCCTCTTGTCTAGCTTCAGGAAGAGGCGGACCTCTTAGTGTTCCCTTTCCCAGGCAGTGTCAAGGTGAGGTGTTGTCACCACGAGCCTCGGTGGCACATTTGCCTCTGCAGCACCTCGGCTGCCCCTCTGTCCTCCCTCGTCTGTTTGGTGTGTTCTGACTTGAGGAGCTGAGTCCAGCCCTGCCGGCTGTGCTGCTCTACCTTTGCGTCCAGGTGACATTGCTCATCCGGCCTGTGGCCTCCCAGTTCGTACTCCCAGGGGCGTTCTTTGTCCCTCACTGGAACTGTAGCTCCCGAGTATTTGCAGTTGGAATGCAGCTGTCCTGTATTGGAGAAGGCAGCGCTGATGCTCAGGCTGCAAACACTGGATCGTTTTGTGTTGGAGCCACTAGCTTGGTCTCTAAAGGATGGAAATTGGCGGAGGCAGAGATGTAAGTCAGCAGCCTGCGGTGAGCAGCACTGTGAGAAGGGTGTGTTCAGGGGGCTGGGGCAGACTTGGAGTGGTGGTTTCTGCTTCGGGTGGTCTTGGAGCATGTGAGGAGATGGGCATACACATGGTCATGGTGCGCTGTGCACACAGGGGCATCGCGATGGCGGAGGGAGCGCGCCAGGCCAGGTGAGGCCCGGGAGAGACTTCAGAGCAGCACTGAGCGGTAGACGGGGAGCGATCTATGGGGATTTGCCTGGCGGTCGAGGCGAGAAGGGCATCCGTAGCAGGGGGACCAGCTCCCGCCTGAAAAGCACTCGTCTGTCATTGCGTGCACCACGGGGAGCACTGCGGTGATTTAGACATCTGCAACCTGTGTCATCACGATACAAACGTTTTTCTTTCGTTAAGGAACTTGTCAGGGTGAGCAGCACGTGCAGTGTGCCGTGTACAGTGACAGCTAATTTTGTCCTCCCCCATGTTTGTTGTCACACATCATCTGTCCTTGAAGTGGCCGGCCTGAGGTGCAGGGGACAGCTTGGCTAACCTGTGCTGATGTGCCTCGCCTTGCTCTTTAAAGGGCAGTCTCTAGAGCATCTCGTCCCGGCCGGGCCAGCTTCCCGCACCTGCTGCCCAGCGAGTTCCTGGGGCTGTGGCCGAGAGGCAGGCTTGGTGGCACTGCAGTGGTTTTCCATGGAGCTGGGCCCCTGTGAGCAGTGATCTTCAGAGGGGCCTCTGGGATGTGCGGGTACAAGTGTGGAGCCCCCTGGTGCTGAGCCAGGTCCCCGGCACTGTCCCAGGCCTCCTGGAAGGGAGCTTGCTGTGAGCCCTCCGAGTGCCTAGGTTTCTGTGTCCCATGCAGAAGCCACTGGCCACACACATGTGGCTCTTTACTCTCAAATAAAAACTCATTCCTCAGTCGCTCAAGCCGCACCCCCAGCTTGGTGGCGCCTGTGACATTTCCAGTGCCAATTACTGAGCAAGCGCCTTAGAGGTGGCGCAGGCATAGCTGGTTCCGCCGCTCGCCTCAAAGCCCAGGATGTTGTGTGCTCAAGGCTTGTTGGTCCCATGAATAAATCTGTATTTGTTTTTATACAGATGCAAATTGGGAAGGATGGTTCCTTTAAATCTAATAAGTGGAGTTTCTAACATTTTCTGTTTTCTCTCCTGTCAGGTGTCGTGACCTTACGTGGTTTGATTTTAAGCCGTTCATGAGACTTTTGAGTCTTTTTCCAAAAATGGAAAACCGAGCGCCATCCTTCCCGGGAGCTCGAGGCCGCTGTGATGGCAGAAAGCACACCTGCCGGCAGCTCGCTCGCGGCCGCTGAGCGGCAGCCGCACCGGCGTCATCCCGACCATGGACGGCACGTTGGCTGTGCAGGATGGCCTCTTGGAGGATGGACCCAGCAGTGGCGCCCCAGCCCATCCCGACGCCCTCCCGACACCCCTGGGCTCTCCAGCTCCGCCTGACCAGTGGGACGGAGGTCAGTATCAGTCACCAGCTCCTCTGTGTGCTGCCGACCTTCTGCCCCAAGCAGGAGGACGTGCGGGAGACCACGTGATGGGGAGCCCGGTGTTTAAGACCAGGATGAACTTTTCACTCGAAGTGTGTTTTCAGTAACCAGATGAGTGTTTTGCTTAGTTGGTGCCAACTTTCAATCAAGTGCCCTGTGTGTTAAGCAGAGCAGGGCCTGTCTCACTTCTGCCCCAGCAGGGCGGAGCGGGAGTGGCCACTGACATGGCGTTGGTCGCTGACAGTGCACCTGGCCGGCCGCCAGAACAGCTCGGCCCGGCGGCTACGTTCGTGATGGCCCAGCCCCGTCCTCTCTTCCAGGTGCCCGCGTCGAGGCGGACGGAGCCGCAAGTGAGGGACGAAGCCTGGACGTACCCAGCAAGGGGGACGCCTGTCAGAATGGGCCGACGCCACCGCTCCCAGACCCTCTGTCGGCTCTCGGGCCCACCACAAGCCCCCCGGGTCCTGATGCCCCTCCAGGTGGGGCTGGTTTCCATGACAACCTAAAGAAGTCTCGGGGGCCTAGTGCTGAGGGCAGTGGTAGAAAAGAAGCTCTGCAGTCTCTCAGGCTCAGCCTTCCTATGCAAGAAACGCGGCTGTGTAAGCATCCGACCCGCCCCCCGGTCCCCGTCGCTCGCCCTCTGCGGAGGCACGAGCCCTCCCGGCTCGCTGCCCCTCCCCCTGCCGTGCACCGCTGGCTACTCTGGCGGGTCGTGTGTTCACCAGATAACTCTGCTTTGGGGGACGCACGGCCACGATCTGAGGGGCCGTGTGCGTGTCGTCGTCCCCTGGGTGCTTAACCTCGAAGGTGACACGTGGAAAGCTTTCTGTCATGACGTGTTTTATTGAGCGTTTATTTCGTGCCGATCCCTGCATCTTCAGGGGTGAACAGGTCACACGCTGGCCACCTGTGGTGAGCCAAGGAGAGCTCCAGGCCTTTGTCTCCCACGCGTGTTCTCGTCATGGCATCTCAGGGACCACGTCACGCATGCCGTTTCCCCCTCACCCCCTTCGGGGCCTCTGATTCAGCGCCGGTCCACACGACCCTGTCCCGGCCTCTCTCAACAGATAGGTCTGGTCGTTGTTGGAAGGGGCTCGCACATTGCCGTTGTCGCACGCTTTTCCACGCAGCGTTGTCACGTGGCCCCTGCCCCGTGGCCGGCTACGGTGGGTGACACGGCGTTCCGTGCGCGTGTGCGCAGCGTCACTGCTTCCCTTTCTGGGGCAACATCCCCGTAGCAGACCTGGTCAGAAGCAACAGGCGCTTTTGTGTCGGTCACACGCGGTCGTGTGGCCGTGCCGCTGGCGACCGCGACAGGACGATGCCCCCACCCTCCCGCGCACAGACGCTTACCAGTTTCCAGTCGGAGGGGTGTCCTGAGGCCTCCTTACGACGTAGTGTGCAGCTTGCCCTGTCTGATTCCTGCTTGTCGTTACCTGTTACTCACGTGGCCGTTCCTTTCTGTGACGCGTCTGCTCCTACGTCCGGCCCATTCTCCTTTTGGGTGGCTTGCCTTTTCCTCCCTCGTAGGCACTGTTTTGTGAGGGCTGCAGTGTGTTGTACATTTTTCTGGAACCCGTTGTCAGCTGGAAGCCGAGAGGCGTCCGGTGCAAGCCCTGGTGCCTGTGGCTCTTCCTGGCGAGTGTCTGTGCTGTGCGGGTCCCTCCTGGAGCCACGGGCCTCGGGGCTTCTGCATCGGCAGCACCTCACCCGGCTTTCGAGAGGTCTCGTCCGTGATAAATGCACGAAGTAGGGACGGCCTCGGGGAGTTCCCAGTGAGGGTCTTGGCAGCTGAGCAGGACTCAGGTTATTTAAAACAACAGCGGCTCACATGCTCAGAACCTGCATCGGAAGGTGGCGCCATCTGGAAGTGGTCAGACTGGGACACTGTCTGCTCTCTCCACACGTCCCCGGGGGCCTCCAGCGTGCCCCGTGCACGTCTGGTCTACGTGAAACACCGTGACCGCTGGCCCTTTGCACTGACTGTCGAGCCCTTTATTACCCGGAACAGAGGTTTGGGTTTAGAGAGTTTAGATTCTGTTATTGGCCAGAAATACAACGTGACTCGTTACGGAAGAAATGTAAGCTGTGGATCAAATTTACCTCCACATGGAGCTGCTCAAAGCAAGTACGTTTGGTGACGGGACCACGTGACTGGGTGTGATGCCATCAGGGCTGGTCCCGTCGTTCCTCTGTGACAGCAGAGGTCAGTGCTAGAGAGGGCCGAGGACCCCGAGTCTCAGCGCTCACCACGCACGAGCTCTGCCTTGTGTTTCCTCGTGACGCGGGCACAGTGAGTGGCCGTGTCTTGCTGTGTGCACAGGACGTGGTAGGGAGCAGTGTCTCTGTGGCTTGAGCGCAAAGCTTGGCTGGGCCCTGTCTGCAGCCACTGTCCAGGGCTCGCTGTGTTTTCTCCGTCTGGAAACGGTCCTTTCAGAGTAGATGGCTGTGCGTTGTGTAGAAGCTAAGTCATTTTGGTAACTAAACACCAAATTGCCAAGCTGCTGTTACGATTTGTCCCTGGGGCCCTGGTGCCTTCTGAGTTTCTAAATTGCCATCCCCTCCCCCGCAGGCTCAGCAGAGGCTTCGCTGCCCCTGGAGAGGGAGGAGCAGGTCCGACTGCAGGCTCGGAAGCGTCTGGAAGAGCAGCTCAAGCAGTACCGGGTGAAGCGCCAGCAGGAACGAGTGAGTCCGTCTCCTGAGCAAGTTCACGGAGACGTCACGTGTGAAAGGCAGCGATGAGTCAGCCGTGCTTCCCGGTGCTGGAATGGGCTTCGGCGCTTTTCCACAAAGGGTCCCACCCTGGGGCAGATGGCAGCAGGGCCTGGTTCCTACCCCATCTGCTCCTTCCCTTGGAAGAAGCACATTTTACTCCTAAATCTGCCATTTGAAAAGCAGAGACGGCAGACACGTGGGTGTCATTGCTCTCTGCGCTTGAGCAGCCGGCCAGCCCTGGGCCTCAGCTGTTCGTGCGTGAGAACTGCCACATAGAGTTAGCACGTGTGCCGTGTCACATGTCGTACTGAGCGCGCCTACATGACATGCTAGCGTCAGTCTCGGGTGCAGAGCGCTGTTGGGGTGCTGGCGAAAGCAGTCCCCTAACTACGTTTAGTGACTCCAGGCAAGGGGAGTGTGAATGTTCACTTCGCAGGTGTCCGGTTCCTCTGTGGACTTGAAAAACGTCACACTAAAATAATTTAAAATTAAAACTAATTTTTAAAGTTGGTTTCAGTGAACGCTCTCCCCGTCAGTGACAAGTCCCCATCAGGGTTGGCCGGTGGTTTTCCCAAGGGACCCGTGGCCTCGCGGGCCTGTCTTCCCCAGCGCTCTCGCCGCCGCCTGGCCGCGGTGCTGCTCGAGCGGCTGCAGAGCCCACCCGGACTTGCGGCTGCGTCCAGTCTTCAGCTTCTCTGCTGTTTTTCTCGTGCTCGTGGGTCTGATTCTGGCCAACGTCCGGCCATCCGGATGTCCATCCCCGCACCCCGTACACTTCCGTGGCCGTTCATGCTCATCCTTCCGATTGCACCCCAGTATCATTCTGAGAGGCTTCCCGTTCCTCCCGTGTCCCCTGGCACCGCTGGGGTCGCACCGGCTTTGTGGAATAGCCTGGGATCGAGGGTTTCTCCGAAAGAGAAACGTTGAAATGGCAGCAGCTGTCTTCCTTCATCCCATGTCCCACGGCTCTTTGGGAAGTTCTGGCTGACGCGGTAATATGAGAAAAACAAGCATAACTATCAAAACAGAGGAGAGATGTTACCGCTATTTGCCAGTGTCGTTAATGCCTTGTAAACGCCAGTCAGATACAAAGTCGTAAATTTGTAATGTTATAAGATTAATAATGAGGGTTCAGGAAATTGATTTAACAATACAATATTAAATATTAAAATATTTAAGATTAAAAAACAATAGTTATCATAATGACCAGTTACAATATTAGTGGGAAAATGTAACAGTTGCAATAACAAAATGATAAAATATGTGAGCATTAAATTGAAACGGCAGTAAATACCGTTTATACTCTTGATGAATACTGCACAACGTCCCTGGTCCAGGGACCTGCCAGCAGATGTGAGTGAGTGGAGGGGAACAGGTCATTGTCATATAAACAATGATAAAGTTAACAGTTGTGATTCAACAGGACTATTTTTTTTAACTTGAAGAAAATTTTCAAGTTCATCTAAGAAGGAACATAGGAGAATAAGAAATTTAAAAAAAACCTTTTTATTATTATTTTTTCCTGACCCCAGCCAGCCCTGACCCTACAGCCGGGAGAGTTTATAGCGGAGGTGCGCTGAGGAAGGACTTGTTCTAACGTTTCCATGAACAAGCCACGGCCACTAAAGGCGCGTGCTGCCGTGGCCGCCGGACGGGACACAGGCAGTGAGCCTGCGGAGGGTTGAGGGCCTGAGGAAGGGACGTGATTGGTGTGGCCTTTCTGGTGCCACGTTTCAAATGCTCCTCGTCAATTTTAAATAATCATGCTTTCCTTTCCTTCTCAGTCCAGTCAACCTGCGACTAAAACGAGACTTTTTAGCACGCTTGATCCTGAACTCATGTTGAACCCCGAACACTTACCACGAGCCAGTACCGTGGCTATGACAAAGGAATATTCCTTCCTGCGCACCAGCGTCCCACGGGGGCCGAAGGTGGGCAGCTTGGGGCTCCTGACACATCCTAAGGAGAAAAAAAGTTCCAGATCAAGCAAAATCCGGTCTCTGGCAGACTACAGAACCGAAGACTCGGACGCGGGGAGTTCCGGCGGAAGCGTCCCGGCCGCGGACCGTGCCGGGGGTCCCCTGAAGCAGCACCGCGGCAGTGCGGCGGCGGTGGTGTCGGAGGTCAGCCTGTCTCCGGGGGCCGAGGGCCGCCTGGAGAACGTGTCCCTGGTGGGGGACAATGTGTCTGAGGCAGATGGGGACGAGAGTGACAGCTCCTCCTACAGCAGCGTCTCCACCCCAGGGGTGCACGGCCTCCTGGCGAACACTGTGGGCGCGCGGGAAGCCCCCTACATGGTCGGTGGCCAGGAGGTCGCCGCCAGCTCCCTGGGCCAGTTCCCGTCCATCACGGACGTCCTCCAGGCCGCCACAGCCGAGCACCAAGACCGGGCCCCGGCCGTCAACGGGGAGGTGCGGAGCCGGGCCGGCAGCGTCGGCAGCAGGTGGGCAGCCGCGTCCCTCTCGTAGCCCTTAGGCTTTGGCGTGTCCGTGCACCACGTACGCTGCGTGGCGCAGGTGGCGCAGGTGGCTCAGGGCTGCCCGGTCATCGTCTGCAGCACCGCGGTGCTCTGCCCTTCGCCGCCCGCCGCGGACGGGCCTCCCAGGGTCACGTTCTGAAGGCTGGTCCAGCCCGGGGCTGGCCGAGAAGCCTGCGTGCAGGGCGAGTGTTCGTGGAGCTCTGCGGAAAGCCTTCCGCTCGTTTTACGAGTTGGAGGGAAGGCAGCAGCCGGGCGACAGTGGGTGTCGGGGGTGTGGACGGATGGGAAGGAGAGAGGACGGTCAGTCGTGTTCCCACCACCTGACCCTTCGTGCCTTGTCTTCCAGCGTGTCCGTGGAAAGTTCCGTGGCCGAAACGCACGACGAAATGTTGCAGGTTCTTAAAGAAAAAACAAGACTCGAAGGACAGCTGGAGGCCTTATCGCTGGAGGCCAGTCAGGTAACGGCCGTCGGGGGCTGTGTCCGGGGCTCACATCTCTAAGAACGAGCCGCGGCAGCGGCCGTGCCTCTGTCCCCGACGTTCCTTCCGTCCCCTGACATCCGTCCTCCCGATCAGCCCCCGAGGGTGGCGGGAGTTTCCCGCATCTGTCAGGGGCTGCCTAGGAGATTCCGTAGCTCTGCGCTTAGGCACCAACAGTGCGTCATCGTTACATTGTTTTGGTTCATTTCAACTTTTTCTGGCGCGTTCAGATTGTCGTCTTTGTCCATTTCTTATTTTTTGCTGTGGGTTCTGCCTTTCTGTTAATGAGCTTGGCTTCATCTGGTTAGCATATGCCTGAAAAATAATTTTCCATCCCTTTCCTGTCAGCAGTCGGAGTAGATCCGCTCAGTGGAAGCTGACTCTCTGCTCTGGGCGTGGAGAGCTGGAGACGCGGGCCCTGAGTGTCAGGTCCCAGCAAGGGCGTCCTCTTAGGCGGCGGGGGGCCGCGGATGGCAGGAGCAGCTGGTTCTGCCAGTGCGCTGCTGGCTTCGACGAGCGTTCAGACATGCCGTCCTGTGACACGGACCGGCCGCTCCGTCCGTGATGCCGGGACCGCGGTGGCCGTGTTTGTGCACGACTTCCGCTCTGTCCTGCTTCGGGAGCTGGCTCGTCAACGGCGTGTCCCTTTCAGCTCTGTCCGACTGCTGTCTCAGTTGTCCCTTACCTTCTCATCCTCCTGGGGGCTCGTTTCCTCTCCCATTGCATCCGAACCAGGGCCCCGGCGGGTCAGCCGGTGCAACACTTTCCGGCTTCTCCGTGGAGATGCGCTCACTGTAAAATCACGTTGCGTTTGCTCGGGTAACTTGGCGCCCTTGGGTGCTTGTCCTTCTGTTGGTTGGCTTGGCTGGTCTCCGTGACGTTGGTCTCCCCTGACATCGCAGCCTGGAGTTCCCACGCACACCCCTGACAGGTGCCCTTCGCTCGTCTGGTGGACGTGCCGTGCTGGGCTGGGCTCCGCGAGCCCCACGGCCTCGTCACTCCCCGCTCTGTGCCCTGGGCCCCGTGGGATAGCAGTCTCCCCTGCAGACACGTCCTGCCCGTCAGCCTTCCCCAGATCTGGGCCGGACTGTCTCCGTCTTCGAGGGCCCCTCAGGGCTCCTGCTTGCCTTTCTCTGCGTCTGTGTGCGTGCTCACACGGTTTTCGGTTTTCCATCAAATATGTTTCCCAGCGTCCCCGTGGGTGCATGGTGCTTGCACTGCTGTCCCTAGCGCCACCCTGCTCGGTGCCTCCGTGTATGAAAGGAGCACATTCTGGGGGCCGTCCAGCCCCTGGGCTTGTCTGGAGAATCCACCTTCTTTGGGGATGACCATCGTGCCAGATGACTGAGTGGTCTGGACGACACGGTGCTTTCCTGGAAAGCGCACCTGTGGACACCGCTCTTTGTCTCGTTGGTGTGTTGCGGCAGCCTCTTAATTTAACACGGGGCGGAAGTGACTCAGTTTTCTGAGAGTGAGCACGGCCATTTGGCGACCCTTGCAGGCCCTTAAAGAGAAAGCCGAGCTGCAGGCGCAGCTCGCCGCGCTGAACACCAGGCTGCAGGCGCAGGCGGAGCGCAGCCACAGCAGCCAGCAGAGGCAGGACTCGCTCAGCTCGGAGGTGGACACCTTGAAGCAGTCGTGCTGGGACCTGGAGCGGGCGATGAGCGACCTGCAGAGCATGCTGGAGGCCAAGAACGCCAGCCTGGCGTCCTCCAACAGCGACCTGCAGGTGGCGGAGGAGCAGTACCAGCGGCTGCTGGCCAAGGTGGAGGAGATGCAGAGGAGCATGCTCAGCAAGGACAACACAGGTGCGTGGCCCCAGGGGCGGCTTGGACCCTTAATCCTCGTGGAAGGCCCGGAGAGCTGTCGCCGGCAGTGGGGACCGTCGTCACGCTGACGTGCTGGGCGCTCTCCCTTCTGATTCACACGTGAGGGGCCTGCTCCCCCGAGTCGGTGTTAGCTTTGTGTGAGCGTGTGGGTGTCCGTTTTCGTACATGCTCCACGGGGAATGGC
Source organism: Macroglossus sobrinus (assembly GCA_004027375.1). Taxonomy (NCBI): domain Eukaryota; kingdom Metazoa; phylum Chordata; class Mammalia; order Chiroptera; family Pteropodidae; genus Macroglossus; species Macroglossus sobrinus. The sequence continues at coordinate 44,622 of PVKZ01002473.1, forward strand.
CTGAGACGTGGACTCTGGACCTCGAGAATCGGTGGTTGTCATTTCCACTCGCTCGGCCTTCACAGTCCATTGGCCTTCGGGGGCTAGAGCTGCCTGCTCTGGCCACGGCTTTGCAGATTCATTCTGTTTAGAGCATTTAAAGCAACACTTAGAGTGTTGATGAGTAAATCTTTATTTTCCCTACATTAAGTTTAGGTTTTGGGTGGAGCTGGACTCCTGTGGGAATCACCTGTGGCGTGACACTAATGCAATAGCAGGTCCGGGGACCATGGTGGCGGGCCATGCACAGAGCAGCGTCCAGCCCTTCCCCGGGCTGCTCTCTCACCCTGGGACACACACTCTTCCCCAGAGTTGACATCCGCCTCCAGCCAGATGCCGAGACGGCTGCTCTGTCCTTTCCCGTCTGCTCCTCCCCGCACCCCGTCCTCCTCGTGAGGAGGTGGCCATACCGGCCACCGGCAGGTGTTCGTGTGGAATCGGTGACAAGATGCCATTCCCGAGTTTGTTGAGGCCCACAGATGTCATCAGGGCCCCCGAGACTAGAGCCCTGGCCCCCACAGAGATGCTGTGGGGACACGGTGGTGCTCAGTGTGCCGGATCCACCAGGTGTGGCCCCTACGAAGTGTTTTCTGGAGGAAACGTGTGTTGGACACGCTTCCTTCAGGCCCAGGCTACGCGCTGCCGGCCCTGGGCTCGTGCCGACGAGCATCCGGCCGACGAAGTCAGGTGTCGTCAGACACACGCGCGCGCGCGCACGCACACACACACACACATACACATACATACACACCACCCACACACACACCACACACACACACACACCACACACACACACACACCACACACACACCAGACAGGGCTGCATGGGGACAGGTTGTGAGACGTGACCATAGCCGTTTCCTTTGAGAGCCGTGGTTCCGTGTCCGCGACTTGGACCCTCGCTGCCGCGCGTGAGGAGAAGGGGCCGCTCCTTGCTCTCCGCAGAGAGGCCGGCCCCTGGCGGTGGCGACGTCTGAGCAGCTGTGCTTTCTCGCCTCCAGTGCACGACCTGCGGCAGCAGATGGTGGCCTTGCAGAGCCAGCTACAGCACGTGCAGCTGGAGCGCACGACGCTGACCAGCAAGCTGAAGGCGTCGCAGGCCGAGATCGCGTCGCTGCAGAGTGTCCGGCAGTGGTACCAGCAGCAGCTCGCCCTGGCGCAGGAGGCCCGGGTCCGACTGCAGGGCGAGATGGCCCACATCCAGGTGTGTCCTCGGACCTCTCTTCACTGACCCCTCTCTGGGCCTGGGCTGCATTGCCAAGGCCATTGCCTGAGGTTAGCCGGGGTCAGCCTGGGGAGCGCGCAGGATGGGCAGGCCCTGAGCGCCATAGCCGTCCCTGTCCCTCTAGCCCAGCTATCCCGGCCTGCCAGGCTCCCAGATGTGCCTTGACGGTATTTGTGTAGCCCTTGGGGGTTTTGACCACTGACTTCGGGCTGCCGGCCGCCCCCAGACACACAGAACCAGCTGGCCCTCGTGGCAGGACGACCGGCAGGAGGGCGGCAGTGAGGCCCTGCGTGGCGGAGTCTCGGGGAGCGGGCCACCCTGGCAGCTCGGGGATGGGCTGGTCTGCGTTTGTGCTTGAAGTCTGGCAACTCTCCACCTGGCGGTTTTCTCTCCGAAGGTTGGACAGATGACCCAGGCCGGCCTCCTGGAGCACCTGAAACTCGAGAACGTGTCCCTGTCGCACCAGCTGACGGAAACCCAGCACAGGTCCATCAAGGAGAAGGAGCGCATTGCTCTGCAGCTCCAGGGCATCGAGGTGAGGCCCGCGGCCCTGCGGCTCGGTGCGGCAGCGCTGCGTGGCAGCTTTGCATTAGGCTTTTTTTTGGATATCAGTCGAGGTTAAAAAAAAAACACGTAGAAATACGTACATATACATAAACGTTAGTGTTACACAAATACACTTTTAGGCTTTTAAAAATATTGAATAGTCTGCGGCCATGCCACCCTGAACAAGCCCGATCCTGTCTGATCTCAGGAGCTAAGCAGGATCTGGCCTGGTTAGTACTTGGTTGCGAGACCTGGGAATCCCAGACGCTGTAGGCGTAAAAATTAAATGAAAATAAGGTCCTTGTAACCTGTGAGGTCAACTAGGGTTGCCTCACCTAAAAATTTTTTTTAAAAAACATTAACTAGCCCGCAGTGATCAGGTATGGGGTTCAGTGCCTCACTTTCACTGTAAGCTCATCTCTCTGTCACTCGTCTGGCAGTGGTGACAGGCTGCTCCTCCCTGAATTGTAGGGGGCCTGCGTCCCATCACTCACCGGGTCGTCGGGGTGGTACTGGGCAGGACTGGCTGGGAGGGCGGAGTCCGGTGCGTGGCCCAGCATTTCCGAGCCTGGCGGTCGTAGCGTTTTCTTGTCTCCGAGCATCAGCCTACGTCACGACTTAATCTGCAGCAGCCGCAGGAAGTAGCGAGGACCGCGGTCAGCTGCCCCACAGGTCATTCCCAGGAATACGGGATTGCAGTAGCTTGGACTGAGACCCAGTAACTTCTCCCTGTTCTAGCTGTGAGGCCTTGCATGGTTTCTTTACCTCTCTGAGCCTTGTTCTCTTTGTATAAAATGAGGGTCAAAATAACAACTTAATAGGCTTATTCGGAAAAGTAGAGAACAGGGCACGCAATATGTCGGGGGTGTGTACCATGGCAGTTTTGTGCTGTGGGTGTCACTGGCCTTTGACAGTCACACGGCAAGTCGGCGTCCTGTGACTGGTGTGGTCTCCCATCTCCCTGCTCCGCACACGGCCTTTTGTCCTCACGGATGCCATGGGTGAGGGAAGAGAACCGTGGCATGAAAAACATGCTTCAGGGGCTCCGGTGTCAAAGACCTGAGAAGTGTTAAGTTACGTATCAGTGGCTTTTTCCCACCTGGATGTGGGGTCCCACCTGCACAGTCAGAGTGAGGAGTCCCGTGCTGCCCCACGGCCCCTGGCCTCTGGTCTTACCGCGTGGCACTGAAAGGGAATGTCCCACAAGTCACAGCCCGTCCTCACACGAGCGGCAGTGCAGGGTCTCCTTCGGGGCGCCACATCCCGGTTCCTCGCTGAGTCCTCTGTGCACTTCTGCCTTAGGCCACGCCCGAGGCTCCGCAGAGGGGGCCGTGGGCAGGGGCGGAGGCAGAGCCGCCTGCGTGGGTAGTGGGAGGTCACCAGCCTCTGTCTGCCCTGTGTGGCCTCAGCTGCTCTGCTTGCAGGTCGCGGACAGGACGGCGATGCGGACGAGGGCCCCTCTCCCGGCGGCGGGTTTTCCTGCTCCGTGCGCCGTGGCTGTCACCTTACTCTGCTTTTTACGATGCACCCTGTCTTGGCACAGGCTGACATGCTGGACCAGGAGGCCGCCTTCGTGCAGATTCAGGAGGCGAAGACGATGGTGGAGGAGGACCTGCAGAGGCGGCTGGAGGAGTCCGAGGAGGAGAAGCAGCAGCTGCAGCAGCTGGCGGCCTCAGCAGCGGTGCTGGAGCAGCAGCTAGCACAGGCAGGCACCGGGCTGCGCGGCCGGCCTCGCCGCGTGTGTGTGCGGGTCCGTCCGTCCACTCCGTTCCGGTGTCCCGTCGTCAGATGGGCACTTGCTCTGCCGCGTGCTTCTGCGCCAGAGCTTTCCGTGCAGGGACAGCCTCCAAGCGTCCGTCTGGCGTATCTAAAACCCGAGCAAGAGAACGTGTGAACTCCTGGGGCGCGGGGGCGTTTCTCATCGAGAGGGGTCAGGTCGAATCCGGTTCCTTCCTGTCCAGGCCAAGTTGACGTTGCGTCAGCGAGACCAGCAGCTCGAGGCCCTGCAGCAGGAGCATCTGGACCTGCTGAAGCAGTTCGCCGCGGCTCAGGAGGCCGTGCAGGGCAGGGAGCGGGCCCTCGGCGACCTGCAGGTGCACTTTGACGAGCTGCAGGCCAGGCTGGAGGAGCTGCAGGTGGAGGCCACTGCCAAGGATGACGCGATCCACTTCCTGCAAAACGAGAAGATCGTCCTGGAGGTGGCCCTGCAGGCGGCCAAGAGCAGCAAGGAGGAATTGGATAGAGGCGCCAAGCGCTTGGAAGACGGTGCCGAGGAAACGCTGGACACTTTGGAGCAGCTGAGACAGGAGTTGGCCGTCCGGTCCAGCCAGGTAACGCGTTCGCCGTCCTGTTGTGACGACGAAATCACACCTGCGAGAAGTGACACCAATTACTTGGTCCTTTCCTTGGACATCTGGTTTCGTGAACGTGAAGGAGTGCGTCCAGGCCAGGGCCCGGGGCTCAGCTGGATGGGGGTTCACACTGGCCAGTGCGCGCTTCCGGCCTGCTTTCCGGGGTGCACGGGTGCTGGGAATGGGGAACCGAGTGAGGCTTGGGCTTTGAAACCGGTTTCCGTCCAGGGATGAATGGAGCTCAGGCAGGAAGAGCCGTGTGAACTTTTGGGTTTTCTGCCTGTGTGCCTGATTGTGGTGGGACCCGCTGGACGTGGCGGGACAGCCGTGGTGGTGGCGGGCGGGGGCAGAGAGCCAGCTGAGGGTCTGGGTGTGTGTGGACAGGACCTGGGGTGCCACCCCTGGGAGCCCTCGTGCTAACAGGGCGTGACTTGGGGAGGCGAGCGTTAGAAAATGCGGACGAGCAGCCTCGAGGATGACGTCCGCTTTGGGGAGTGAACTGAAGGCTGCCGCGTCCGTCTGCCGAGCTGACCGGCTGTTCCTTCTGGGGGCGCTGCGCCAAGCAGCTCGGTGCAGCGGCTGCTAGTTCACGGGGCCTGTGCGAGGCCTCTGGACGAGTGTGCTTTTACTGAGTGTTTAGCTCGGCCACAGGGGCGTCAGCTGATGGCTTGGAAAACTAGAAGAGACAGCCGTGGGCCTGGGCGTTACCGGTCACATTTGGGTTTGCCTCGGTTGTCGTTAACAGTCACCGGTAGCGACCCCTCGGACTATGATTCTAAAACCGTGGGGGGCCAGGAGCTCCTGTCTCACCGGGAAGCTGGTTTTCCAGCCCTGACTCGGGGACCCAGAGTCAGCCTAGTCCTGCGAGCTAGAGCCGAGCCAGCAGTGTAACGTCCCCACGCGTGTCCCTCGTAGGTGGAGCACCTGCAGCAAGAGACGGCCACTCTGCAAAAGCAGACGCAGAAAGTGAAGGAGCAGTTTCTTCAGCAGAAGGTAGAGTTGTGGCGGTGACGTTCCTTGTTGAAAACGAGCCCCTGGGTTTAATCACATCGTTAGGAGAAAGTGGGTCAAGAGAGAGGCAGTGTCCAGACCCCTTAATTAATTCTGAGGTGCAGCCCTCACCCTGCATTTCAGTTATCTGAGAACGGTGCGTTTCCACGGTGACGGTGGCGTCTGCCACACGAACCATGCCCTGCTGCCACACAGCGTGTGCGTCACCGGCACACGAGCTGAGTTTTCTGCTTCGTAAACATGTTCGAAGTCGCTCCGTGACCCAGTGTGGACGTAGGTCACGGACCGTGCACGATGCACGTTGTGCGAGTGAAGCCAGTGCCACTGCTGGAGTGACGGGTGCAGAGCGTCACCAAGTGCCCGGGGTCTGAGGAGCGGCCCCAGGGGAGCGCTGTGAGCGTGTGGGTTTTACCGCTGACACGTGGCGAGGGGTTCCTGTCCTGCCAGGCAGCTCAGGGGAGAAGGAATTGCCAGAATCCACAGAAGATGAAATAGTTAACATGCCACCAGCTGGCGTGACCGCTCCGCACGTCTCCCAGACTCGTTGGGGTCTCAGTTGATTGTGGCGTGGGTTTGGAGAAATGTGTTGTCCTCAGCCCAGAAAGTCATGGCCGGGGAGGGCAGAGCTTCCCGCTGAGTCCGCGTGGGAAGGCCCCGCGCGCACTGGCTGCAGCTTGTCTCGGCAGGTGATGGTGGAGGCCTACCGACGGGACGCCGCCTCCAAGGACCAGCTCATCGGCGAGCTGAAGGCCACGAAGAAGCGGCTGGACTCGGAGGTGAAGGAGCTGCGGCGCGGGCTGATGCAGCTTCAGGGAGACAAGGCGTCTGCGGAGGCGGAGCGGTCACGCCTGCAGAGGGAGGTGTCCCAGGTCAAGCAGCAGATGGCCACTCTCGAAGGGCACCTCGAGTCAGTCCAGAAGGAGCGCGACGCGATGGAGACGCAGCTGCAGGTCTGGGGACACACGGCTCGGGGAGGTGCGGCCGGAACTGCCCGGGGGCGCTCGGCGGGGGATGCGGGCGAGCAAGGCCCTGCTGGCGGGGCTCAGCCGCCAGGAGGGAGCCAGGGTCCGAGGGACGGCATGGAGCCCCCGAGGGGGCTCTGGGCTCTCAGCGCAGTGGGAGCCCCCGAGGGACACAGAGCGGTGATGGGATGATGCGCACACGGGACAGTCCTGTGGTCGTGGAGCTAGGAGCCTGGTGGCAGGGTGGGGCGGGGAGAGCGAGCCTGCAGCCCAGCGCCCTGTCCCCGCTGAGGGGTGTTTCCCGAGATGAGGACCTGAGAGGGAGTGTCAGGCGTGGCCTCGGACTCACACGTGATGTCTGGGAGCCCTGCAGAGGGCCAGGCGCCCTCCAGGCGGGCACACGGGCCGGAGGCCACAGCTGAGCGGGCCAGGGGCAGATGGCGGAGCCGCAGGGGCATGGGGAGCACGGGGGGAGCTGCAGGAGAACAGGCTCGATGACGACGCCTGCAGTGGCAGGACCGTGTGCTTTGGGGCGGCTCGGGGCAGCGGTTAAGGCCGGCGGTTCAGTCTGTCCCCACGGGCACTGGGAGAAGCCAGGGGGCCCTGACCCGGGGCTCTCTGCCTGATGGCCCTCCCTTCCCGGTGCTCCCTCCAGCGCTCAGCACACAGGCAGCTCCTCGGGCGGCCCGGAACCTGGCCGTGGAGCACGGTGCCATCCTGGGGACAGGCCGCGGCGGCCGCGGGGCTCTGCTCCTCACTGGCCTCTCCTTCCCTCCCGAAGTCTTTGCAGTTCGACAGAGAGCAGACGGCCGCGCTCACGGAGGCCAACGAGGAGCTCAAGAAACGGATGGAGGAGCTGCAGCGAGAAGCCACCCGGTGAGCGGTCCGCACACGCCGCTGAGGACCTGTCCCTTCGCTTTCCCTTCCACCTGCGTTTCCACGTCGCGTTCTTCTTGGGCCCCCGGCTCCTTGAGCAGGGCAGACGTCCGTGCTCGTCCTTCGCGGAGGCGGGCCTTCTCTCTCCGTGCTTCCGTGTGTGGCCGCAGTCGTGAGGGGCGCTGGCGGCATCTGGGGGTGGCAGGGAGGGCTGTCCTCCACCTTCACAGACCCCGCGAGTGGCTCCCGGAGCGGAGAGCGGCAGGTGGAGTGTGGTGACGGCCCTGCGTGGCGCCAGTGCCGGCCGCATCCAGGGCTGGGACCTGGGCGGCCCCTCAGCTGCGGAGTGTGGATCTGAGACGCACTGGCCTGGGCTCGGCGTTGCGTGCTCGCAAGTGCGGGCCGTCGCGGGGCAGGTGAGTCAGCGGCCTCTGTCCGCCACCCCAGGGCCCTCGGCGAGCAGAAGCAGAAGATGAGGCGGCTGGGCTCGGACCTGAGCAGCGCGCAGAAGGAGATGAAGACCAAGCACAAGGCCTACGAGAGCGCCGTGGGCATCCTCAGCCGCCGCCTGCAGGAGGCGCTCGCCGCCAAGGAGACGGCCGAGGCCGAGCTGAGCCAGCTGAGAGCCCGAGCGGTGGATGGTGGCGGTGACCTGACACTGCGCGTGAGTACCGGCTCTGCCCCGGGCCCTCGCAGAGTCTGGGGACGCGACGTGCTGTGAGCACTTCCCCGAAACCCTCGTGGAGTGGTCGGGAGGAGCGGACTGGTGTGTGGCAGCACGTCTCAACTGCAGGCTGGCTTCAGCGTGGCCGGGGCTGGAGCTGCGCGGGGCACTCACTTAGCCCCTGCCGCCTGCGAGGTGTGCGGTGTCGGCTTGGACGGCCCGGGTGGCCTGGTCCTTGTGACAGGGTGCTGCGCCCCTCCAGTGTCTGGGGAGCATTTTCTCTGAGCAGCGTGAGTGGGGAACCCAGGAAGGTCCTGAATGAACAGGCGTTGGGGTGCCCCTGGGCAGGGCCAGTCTGCACAGCTGGGGTCAGGGGCTTTGGGCCTGACCTTCGTGTGACGGACGCAGACAGTGGCTCAGGCGGGTGCGGCTCAGTACCGCAGGACGGGGAGACCAGCTGGGGCGCCCGCCGCAGCGGAGCAGAGCCCGGGGCCGAGGGGGCGTCATCCCCCAGGTGGCGCCGACAGCTCGGTCGGTGCCAGGATGGGAAGCTGGTGTGCGCGAGCCCAGGGCGGGCCCCCGGCGTCCAGGCTCAGGTGGCTGCCCGTGGCTCTCCTGACAGGTGGCATCGCTGGAGGGGTTGGGGAAGGAGGTCAGTGTGGGACGTGGCGAGTGGAAGTGGTCCTGCCAGTAGCGTGACGAGCCAAAGCCTCCCACCTTGAGGTCATTCTTCACGGTGAATGGTGGCCGGCGTCCGGCGTCCGGAGGAGGGTGGGGGCTTGTGTTCCTGAGACAAAGGCTCGCACACTGCCTCGGGGTGTCCCCGTGTCCCCACCGCCTTGCCTGTTTGAAGCTGTTTCCTTTCAGCTCGGGCAGTGTGGATGAAATTAATTTGCATTTTATTTTTTACTCCAATTTGAGTCATCCCGCTTACGTTTACTGGTTGTAGCTTTTCCTGTGAGGTTTGTTTCCTTCTGAGGATTTGTGAGTAGGGCGACTACATCAAATTAAGTGAAGCAAGCGCTGTCCCCAGGCTGCCAGCTGGCACACCTCAGCCGCTGTCACATGGGGACCTCGGGCCGGTTACTCACCTTGACCCTCAGTAAAATGAGGTAAATGATAGAACCCCCTCGGTAGGGGCTGAGTGGAGAGACAGCTGCATAGTGCTCAGAGCAGCATCTGCGCCCCAGTGGCGAGTGGGTGTGCACACGTGCGTGTGTCCGTGTGCACGTGTGTGTGCGCGCACCCGTGTGGTGGTGGTGCGTGTCTGGTGCAGCTCGGCTTCTCCGCCGCAGTCAGGTATAACTCTTACCCGCTGGTCAGAACCCCCCTGCGGGGCCGAGGCGGCTCGCGGAGAGCCGTGTGCTTTGTGAGCTGCGGTCCGTCCCGTGGAGGAAAGGGCGGGGCTGTGAGAAGCGCGTCTCCGCTGGCGTGGTCAGCAGCTCACGCGGTGTGGGGTGCGGGCCGCGCGGGGAGCGAGGCCGGCACCTGTCTCGGGTGTGCTGGGACCCGGGTCCCAGCCCCGCTCCCCGTCCCGCTGCCAGGAGAGAGTCCAGGCCCTGGAGGCGGAGCTGCAGACCCTGGGCCACAGCAAGGAGATGCTGGAGAAGGAGCTGCAGGAGGTCATCGCGCTGACGAGCCAGGAGCTGGAGGAGCTCCGGGAGAAGGTGCTGGAGCTGGAGGACGAGGTAGGCGAGCCCGCGCCCGGGGGCAGCACAGCCCAGGGGCCCCGTGTGACCGCTCCCTGGCTCTGAGTGCCAGACGCCAGACACCCCCACGTGCCTGCAGCGGCCGCCCTCCGGTGAGGCTGCCTGCGCTCCCGGCCCCCCTGCACGGGGGCGCTGAGTTTGGGGACAACCCTGCCCCTGGTCAGAGCACTCTGGTCGAAACACTGGGTCGCCCCCTCAAACTGGCAGAGACCCTAAGAAAACCCACAGAGCCTCCAGCCCAAAGGCCACGGCCACCCCGCCGTGGGGCGTGGGCATCTGTCGTGTCCACGTCGGCCGCTCCGTTTATGGGAGTGACAACTCCGTGACCCCCAGTGACCACTCACCGCTCCCCTCCCCGGGCCGTTCAGCTGCAGGAGTCCAGAGGCTTCAGGAGGAAGATAAAGCGCCTCGAGGAGTCGAGCAAGAAGCTGGCCCTGGAACTGGAGCACGAGAGAGGGAGGCTGGCGGGCCTCGGGCAGTCGAGCGCGGCCCTGCGGGAGCACAACGGCGTCCTGGAGACGGCGCTGGCCAGGAGGGAGGCCGACCTCGTGCAGCTGAACCTGCAGGTACCCGCCGCGCCCGCGCAGCCAGGCGCCTGGCCTCCTCCGCGGGACTCCAGCCCCAGGACGGCGGGGCCCCCCCGCCACCAAGGCTCGGAGAGCTCGTCAGCAGGCGGCTCCCGGCGAGGCCGGGCACACTGTACGTAAGGACACGGGCCTGCGGGCTTCGCGTGACACAGACTCGGGTCCGAACCCTGGCAGGGGTCTCGGCCGGGCTCTGCGACCCCTGGGCTTCCGAAGGCCGGCGGTCCAGGGGAGTCCTCCCGTGCCCTTCAGTGGCCGGACCTCCCAGCCATCGGGAGCTCACAGACATCTGTCGGGCGCTGGTGCGCCCCACGCCGCACCTGCGGCCTCGCCCCACCGGTGTTGGCGACTGCAGCCCTGCGCTCCGTGCGTCCCTGGCTTCCTGGCCGCGCACTGGATGTGATCTCGGGTCTTGCCCGTGCTCTCAGCTTTCTGCTTTCGTAGCCTTGCTCCTCAAAACGGAACCTTCTGTGCTTACCCCCGCATCTGCCGGTTGGTGACGTGTCACGATGTGTGTGCCCCCGCCCTGCGGGGCCCCCACACGCCCTGAACAGAGTGGCCTGTGCTTCCTCCCGGGCTTCGCAGGTGTTCCGCACTTGACCTCCTGACTCACCTCTGCGTGTGCTGCAGGTGCAGGCGGTCTTGCAGCGCAAGGAGGAGGAGGACCGCCAGATGCAGCAGCTCGTCCAGGCCCTGCAGGCCGCCCTGGACGCGGAGCGGCAGACCGTGCGCAGCCTCAAGGATCAGGTGCGTGGCCAGCGCCGGCCGCGCTGCGGCGGGGCCTCGGGACCTGCGTGCTCAGGGTCTGGAAGCCGTGGACCAGGAGCAGAGTGAACAGGGACGTGCAGATAGACTTGGAGAAGGATCTAGAAACACTTTAGACCAGAAAACCGTGGGCACACATGTTCGTTGAACAGATGGCAGTGGCCGTGTGCTTGCGTCACGTACCTGTTGGGTTCCTCGGCCCTTTGGGGGACCCGGAGAGCTTTGGCAGAACAACCTGCAGGCAGCGGCAGCTGGGACACTGGAGGTGGCGGGCAGGGGCGGGCGGTGGCACTCGCCCAGGGCCCAGACGGCACCCGCCGACGCTGCCGTCCTTTCTCCTAGGTTGCTGCTGCCAAGGCGGAAGCAGGACATAACCGCCGCCACTTCAAGGCCGCCACCTTGGAGCTGAGCGAGGTGAAGAAGGAGCTGCAGGCCAAGGAGCTCCTGGTGCAGAAGCTGCAGGCGGAGGCCGAGGGTCTGCGGTGAGTGCCCGGCAGACGGCCCTCGGGGGGCGGAGGCCGGGGGTCCGCGGCGAGTGCCCGGCAGAGGGCACCTTCTGGGGTGAGCATAGGCCCACACGGGGTCTTCGTACGGGTGGTCCTCCATCTCTCATGAGCACGGTTGACACATGAAGGTCACCTGGGTTCTCGCACGTCGCTGAGTACTCCGGAGGCAGACCCGGGAAGGAGCACGCATCTGACTCCCGTCCGAAGGAGCCTGCGGCTTACCCCCCAGATTTCAGTTTTGACAGTGCTGTCCCCTCCCTTCACCTTGCTGGTACCTTGTTGGGAACAGAGTGCCCCCCAGTGTCAGAGGCCCTTGTCCCAAGGGCCGTGCCCACCTCCAGGGTTCACCGTAGGCGCTGTCAGTGCCTGCGGCATTGTCGCTGCCACCGTAGTCTGTCAAATGGGCGTCTCCCAGGGGGTCGCAAGGCTCATTAGCGAGCAGCGTGTGAGGTGCAGCGTGTGAGGTCTGTCGTTTCACGTCCCGCCCGGGGCAGGTGACGTTGACCTGACACCTTCTTAGGCTGGAGGGCGGGCTCGTCCGGAGGAGCGCTGAAATTCTCCCTCCTCGTTCGTGTGCCAGGACCCAGGACGGGAAGCATGCCCAGGAAATAGCGGAGTTCCAGGCGGAGCTGGCAGAGGCCCGGACCCAGCTCCAGCTCCTGCAGAAGCAGCTGGATGAGCAGCTGAGCAAACAGCCCGTGGAAAACCAGGAGGTAACTTCGGGGGCAGCTTCGCCTCCCAGCGGGCAGGGCGTCCGAGCTGGCCCCGCCGGCTGCCGTGCAGGCTCTTCACGCCCGGTCTGCTTGGAAGGGTCACTTATTTCTTCTAAGTACGACATGAAACCACACACAGCGGTGTAGTTGGAACGGTTTGGTAGTGTGAAAAGCTACTTTAAAAACCTTTTGGTCACGTGACTTTGTCCCTCCCCCAGATGGAAAATCTCAAGTGGGAGGTGGATCAGAAAGAGCGAGAGATCCAGTCCTTGAGGCAGCAGCTGGACTTGACCGAGCAGCAGAGCAGGAAGGAGCTGGAAGGCACCCAGCAGCTCCTGCAGGTAGCTGGCCTGCAGGCCTGGGCAGGGAGTCGGGTGGCAGTCCCCAGGGCGGTACTGAGTGTGCACAGGGCTGCAGGTGCACGGCGTGCTCCCAGCGACCATCTGGCCACATCGGCCCATTTCAGAAGCAGGGCGGCGGCAGGCGGAGCCCAGAGCGCAGGGCCGCGTCTGCGCTGAGCTGAGACGTAGCACCGCGGGTCTCAGTACCCCAGTAAATGAGACGGTGTGTGGGAGACCAGTCTGTGACACGCTTCCGCTTGAGGAAGGGTCAGAAACGGACCCCGTGATGAATGGCTCAGAGGAATGAATCAGAATTGATTGATGTTCTTTCTTAGTGATGGTTAGGCTCAGATGGGACTCCTGGGGTTCCCTGAAGAATGCGGACTTGGGGGTGTCACCGGTGCCTCAGGCAGAGGCCCTGGAGTTGGGATAGGAACATTGGGGGTGTGACTCTGGCTGCGACCTCAGTCCCAACTGCTGAAGGCGGGGTCGTGCCGAGAAGCGGTCCTCGCCCACTTCGTGTGACAGCCGAGTTTTCTCGTTCCGCCCGTTAGAACCGTGATGTGTAGACTGAGATCTCTGTAGTGAGTTTAAGGTCTCTTAGCTCCTAAAACTGTTTGTGGACTTCCGTTAGAACACCCGATCTGAGCTGGAGATGGTGCGGGAAGATCTGTCCGCGACCCAGAGAGATAAATTCATGCTTCAAGCTAAAGTGTCCGAACTGAAGAGCAGCATGAAGACTCTGCTGCAGCAGAACCAGCAGCTCAAGCTGGACCTGCGACGCGGAGCGGCCAAGACGGTGCGTGGGGCCTGGCGCCGCGGTGCCAGCGCAGCCGGTGACCCACGTCACGCAGCTGCCGTGTGGACGGGAATGGGGGTGGGACATCTGCCTGGACGACAGGCCACCTCATTGTGGCACCTTTTCCAGCAGACTGTTTGCTTTTCTCGAATTCGGATACCGTAGCGTTGTATGGGGCCTTGTGACCCAAATGAGGGCTTGGTGTGCAGCGCTAGCTGGAGCCCCCGGCCCCTGGGCAGGCCCAGCTGCGACACAGCAGCCCCCGAGACCCCAGAGCTGAGGTCACGAGCCCTGCTCAGGTCGTCTGCAAACCCGGCGCGGGTTCCCCAGGTCAGAGTGCCTTGCTCTGACGCCGTGGCCGACAGCTGAGTCAGCATCATTTGTCTTCTGTGGAAGGAGTTGGAAGGCCTAGGAGGGGGAGTCCTATGAGTTCGAAAACAGACTAAGTGTTTTAGGGACACTCAGTCCGGGTTGTGTCTCTCATGGAAGCCCCACAGAGCAGCCCTGTCCCGAGGGGCCAGGACCGTGGTCTGCTGTAACGTGCTGGGCAGGGGGCTTCCTCTCGGGCCGGCATCTCCTCGGCCCCTGCAGCTGCCAGCCCCGTGGGTACAGACAAGAGGGACGTGCCTCCGGGGCCTTGCAGGGAGCTAACCGCGTGCTCTTAACAGAGAAAGGAGCTGAAAGGCGAGGCCAGCCCCTCCAGCCCCATGACCCCCGTGAAGGTCCCCGACTGCCCCGTGCCAGCCTCGCTGCTGGAGGAGCTGCTGAGGCCGCCGCCCGCCGTGAGCAAGGAGCCCCTCAGGAACCTCAACAGCTGCCTCCAGCAACTGAAGTACGTGCCGGGGCCGGTCGCCTCCCCTCACGCCACACTGGGAACGTGGGGGGGCTTTGTCGCCCGCACCGAGTGCCCGGCGGTCTCTGGTAGGCAGGGTCCCTCGGCCTCTCTGTGGCCAAGTGACCGCAAGAAGCCGTCCAGTCGCCAGGGCCTGCGCCCTTGAGCCCTCGGCTGGGTCCTCCTGCCTCCACCCCGAGCGAAGCCCGCGTGCGCGCGGCCTGCGGCCCGCTCTGCACGGGACAGAGGACGCTGCCAGGCGTCCCTTAGCTTCCGTGGCCCTTCAGTGTCGCTGGTCCCTGAAGGCGCCACAGAAGCGCCAGTGAACAGCTATCCCGGCGGCTCTGACCGGCGTGCCCCCCCTTGCCCCTCGTCTCCCCAGGCAGGAGATGGACAGCCTGCAGCGCCAGATGGAGGCACACACCGTCACCGTGCACGAGTCACTGTCCTCGTGGACTCAGGGGGACCCTGCCGCCAGCTGTGCTCCCCCGGAAGACCATGCCAACCCCAGGGGAGACACGGGGCCACACGGCCCGAGCAGGGCGTCCGGAGAGGGGCCGGGAACAGTGACTGCCGAGCGTCCCCACCCCGAGTGCGTGTAACTGCCCAAAGGAACGTTCTTTCACAAGGTTATTTATTTACTGTCGCCTCCTTGTTTTCCCAAGAGTTTCAGGTTTGTGTCACCCTCACGAGTAAAGTTCAAGAGCGAGGACCACTAGGGGGCCGTTTGCAGCTCACAGCCAGCCTTCCCCACGAAGTGGCCGAGCGTGAACAGCTCGTGCAGGTCCCCAGCCCGGAGTGTTTGCAGGCGGCTGCGGGTCCCCTGCGGGAGACGCCTCACCAGTGAAGGTGGCGGGGCTCCTGCCCGTGGCCGGTCGCCACGGAGACCTGGCGCCAGCAGCGCCCTCTGATTCCTGTTCGAGTCAGGAAGAGCTTGACCTCCTGCAGTAGAGACTGTGTTTGCACCTTCGGTTTTATTTTGTTTTATTTTCAGTAACCATCCCACCACAGGACGTGTGTAAATACCGAGAATCGTCGTGAGTCTTTGCGAAGTACATGCTGGCGTTATTTAAGGATGACCCGAATTGTCCGTTTACTGGTCGATTGCCTTTTGAAAACCTGCTGTCGGGAAATGATGTACATGTAGGACTAAGGGATGTCGGTCAAAAAATTATATTTTAAGAAACAACTATTTTATTTACTTTATCTCGAAAACCAAATATTCTCAGCATTCTTCGTTGCTTTCACTTCACTTTATTTTCGAGGGTCCCTCCCACGTCGTAAGCGCACATGCCCGCCCATCCGACCCCAGCCCTGCTCTGCCCTGCCTTGACCGACCCCCGGGCTGCCCTCCGGCCGCGAGGACTCCCCATAGGTGCCAGGCCTGGCCTGGGAGGCGTGGGAGAGGCCAGAGGTGGGGGGGCCCTGCAGCTCCCCCCAAGCACAGCTCCCAGCCTCGGTCCCGTGCCCGAGGGAGACGTTCCCCAGGGCCCTGGTCGTCGAGGACGTGCCGGGCTCCGCGGCGACAGCCCTCAGGAGGGCAGAGATCCTGAAACGCCCCCTCTGGCGAGCAGCGGGCTTCCTAGCGGAGGCAGCTGGCCCCACGAGGAGGGCGCCAAGGTCCCCAAGCCCTCGCAGCGGGGACACCCGGCCCCTGAGCGCGTGAGAGAGACTGAGGTGTGCGGCGGGCACGTTTTCACCTGAGCTGCTCCAACGCCGCAGGGACCGACGGACTGAGACGTGAGGTGTGTAGGTTTGACTCCCATTGGCTAGGGAGGTCTGAAATGATATTTATTGTTAGAGGTTAGAGAAGAGGGAACCAGGTGCCTTTGGCTCCTGTGTGGCTTGGCCTGATGGTGACGTGAAGTGTCGCTGCCCGGACACGTTCGAGTCGATGTATTACTTACCGCTTTTGTGGAGAAAACAGGACGTTACTTCCGAGCTATTTGCGTTCCCTTATAACATGCTGTTTGGAGGCAAATCGACAAAGTAGCGTTGATCACAAAGACATCTACTGCTTAGGAAAGGTTCCCCAGCGAGCGTCGGAACTCCTGCATTACGTTTGTCCTTCGTGTGCGTCAGTCTTGAACTAATACTTGAAAACGCCATTATAAGTGTGCCCACTTTTCATCTGAAGTCGGAAATCATTTGTTTTTGTGCCGTCGGCAAAGACAAATGCAGTCGACGTTCTGTTGCTTTGGCCGCATAACCCTTCGTTTTCATTCTAAAACCCGGAGCGGCGCTCGGCCCCTGCGGAGGGCCCGCGGTCCCGTGCCGGCCACTGACGGCGCTTCTCCGAGGGAGGGGCCAGCTGACCGGACACGTCCAGCGGGTGGAAGCCGGTCTCTGCTTCTCACCCCTTCCTCCGCCTGGCTCCTGTCGGTGCGCACGACGCCCTCGGGCCTCCCGTCGGCCCCCTGTGCCGCCTCCACCCTCGGTTCCCAGCTTTCAGTCCAGCAGACACCCAGCCTGTCTCTGGTCCGAGCTCTGGGGCGGCCCCATGTCCAGGGGACCCGTTGTGTTTACGCCGCCACCGCCTTTGGGCTTCCTTCTCACCTGCGGCAGGAAGTGGGACTTTTAAATCACCTGTTGTTGATGTGTTGAGGGTCGTGTGTGTGCTTTTTCTTGTCTCCAAGGGACTTTACTGGCACTTCTACCTCCCAGAGCCGGGTTGTTGGTGAATAACGTTTGGAATATTTTATTGTGGGCAGAAGTGGGAATTAGGAATTTACTCATGAAAAGCAGTCAGGTATGGAGCATTTATAAAAACAGGCTCGCCATTGCACAGTTTGTGAATTGCGTCATCCTGTGTGTGGAACACTGTGTCACATCCTCACTGTACAGAATGTGGGTTCGGACACCTCATGATGTCAGTCGTTTTTATGTTGCAAGAAAGAAACTTACTGCAACGTGGCTGTCATTGATTTTTCCTCCGTTCACAGATGGACGCTGAGGATCTTACAGGGTCTATGCCTTTCTCCTCCTGTCGGGAAGCTTTGCCAGGCAGCGATTTGATAAGGTGTGAAGCGGGCTCTTGCTGGCTCCGGGCCAGGGAGCCGCAGGTGTAGGAGGTCACATGACCCCTCCTCGTGTAAAGACTTCTCGGTATAGAGATGCTGCAGAGTCACCATGACTTGTATTTCTATGTCACGAGTATCATTTTCAACAAAAATAAATGTGGTACGTGAAGATTTCTAGTAGTGAGAGGGACCGGTGTGTCTGAGGAGGGAAGTCCTGGAGGCTGCTCCGAGGACCCCGCGACGTGCGTGGTGCTGGGACAAGGGACACACTCTGAGCCTGATGCACTCAGGTTCGGTGACTCCACGTCCCAGGTGAGCGTCACCTGTATGCTAGTCTCAGGTTACACAGGGTACTGTCTTAGAGGGTCTGGAAACTCGGCGGGTTGAGGGTACTCATTTCTATTAAAAATGTCCTCGTGAAAGCGAGTCATCAGCTGCAGTGTCCGGGGGGAGGCGTCACTGTGCACAGGAATTATAACTTCAGAAAGCATGTTGATTTTTTTATAAATTGAAACGTGCTTGGGAATTCCTTAAATTTTGTGCAATAAACTATTTTTTTGTTAAAGATTTTCATATTTCTTGGGAGGGGTTACATATATTTTGTCACACTTGGGAGTAACTTTTGTCTCGTGTGGTTACATACCCTGTTCAAATACTAGTGTTGAAGGAATGTCACCGTTCTGCCAGAGTTGGGTTCTGAAAGCCACTCTGTCGTGGCGGCTTTGACCGCAGCGGAAGAGCATCTGCCGAGTGTCCACTTACGACTGGCAGTTATTAAAATGGGTGGAGGATGGATGGATGGCAAAGGCCACCACACGCTCCTAATTGCAGCAGTCAGTCCTCCTCTCCAAACTGACATGGTCACTCCACCAAAGTCCCCAACACTGGGGAGGACCCTGCCACCCCTGGGAGGCATGAGTCTATGTAACTTTGTTTTCAAACTATGAAGTAGTAACAACAGCTAACATTTATTACAATGGCTTGTAACAAGGACTTGGCATATAGCCATCCTCACCTCTGAGACAGGGCAGTTACCATCACCATTTACCTTTGAACGCTGAGGCACAGGGAAATTCAGTAACTCAGGCAAAGCAGGTAGGGGCAGGTAGGGGCAGGCAGGATGCAGCTCTCATCATTACTCAATGGCACATATTCCTAAAATGGCCAAACCTGGGGAGTGGCCGGGGACAGAGATCTGTGCTCAGAGTAAGCTTTCATTCTAGCAAGACATCCTTATTTTAAAATGTACACAGAATTCACACTAAGAAGGCACAGGTTTTAAGTATACAGTTTGGTAAGGTTTGACAGATGTCGACCAACACGTATCTGTGTTATCACCCCAAGCGAGGTGCACAGCCTTTCCTTCACGCCCAGCTGACTGCCATACTCAGAAGCAACAGCTGTTCTGATATCGAGCACCACAGGCTCTGCCTGTTTTTAACATGGTGTCACTCTTGCTAGAAGCCCACGACACCAAACCTAGATATAGTAACTGATCTCAATGCAGTTTCAGCTCTCCCGGAAACCACCAACCAGTCTCGAATTTCCTGGTCAGGTAGTGTCACTTGGGCCCTCTCCATCCCCACAAAAAAAAGGGGCAATCTGCATAAAACACTTCCTGTTCTCTTCCCCCAACTTAAAGATGTTGGCTTAACACCTGCTCCGGGCCATTAGGAATAAATCAGGTGCCACGAACATTCCGTGCACTTGGCATTTTCACAACCAAGGCTGCACTGCTGAGCCTGTTTTTCAAAGTGGTTCACTCACTTTACACTGCCAGTAGCAGTGTGTGAGAATTCCAAAACTGCTCCGCATCCTCACTAAAATTTCACTATTTCAGTTTTCTAATTTTAAGCATTCTGGTGGGTGTTAGGCAGTGTGCCTTCACGAGTTTCATTTTCATTTTGCCCATCTGATCCACTGACTTCAGTTGTGCCCAACTGTCAGAACCACCAAATCAGTTTTGTTTTGTTTTAACCAAATATGTCAATTACATTTCTTTAGGGCTTTTTCTCCATTTAAAAAATCACTGGATTGCACACAGGAAGACGCACCCTTTAGTCGTACTAGCTTAGGGTCCTAACGAGCACAAGCTGTCGCGGGGCCATCGCCACAATCGAGACGAACGCTCCCATCTAACATGCCCCAGGCGGCGTTAGAGGCGACCGAGGCTGCGCCGCATCCTCCGCGAGAAGGCGCAGGGTCACATCGCCGCCTTCACCCGCTCGGGGGGAGCCCTGCGCGCCCCACCGTAGTGCGGCGCTACGCGCACTGACTCGATCCCAGAGCGTGCACATCGCCCCGGCCAGGTGGAGCCGGCTGCCGAGGTGACGGGCCGAGGGCCCCGAGCCCGCGCCGCAGACCGGGCGCTGCGCGCTGCTGCACGCGAAGAAGCAGCGGCGGCCGCGAAGCCGCCGGAAGCCGAGCTGTCCGGAAGCGCACACGCAGCTCGTTCCCGGGGAAACAGGCCCCGCCCCGTCCGCGGCCCCGCCCTCCCGGGGCGCGGCCCTGGCGCCCGCCGCAGGACCCCGCGGCGCGGGCTGCCCGTGGCGCTGCCTGACGGCGCGCTCGCCCGCCCGCCCCGCGCCACCAGAGGTCGGGGCCGCGGCCGCGCTGCGTCGCTGGGCCGCCGGGCGCGGGGGCGAGTGCCCCGGAAGCGCGTGCAGCCCCGGCCCCGCGCCGATCTGCCCCGGGGGCGGCGCCGTTAGGCAGTGGCTCGGGCAGCCGGCCACGCGGGGTCCTGCGGGCGCGGGGCTCCTCAGCGGCGACGGCGGCTGCGGCCGGCGGGCGGTGGCGATGCTGTGGCCGCGGCTGGCGGCCGCCGAGTGGGCAGCACTGGCCTGGGAGCTGCTGGGCGCGTCGGTGCTGCTGATTGCGGTGCGCTGGCTGGTGCGGCGGCTGGAGGAGCGGCCGTGGGGCCTGGGCCGGAGCGGGCGCCCCGCCCCGCCGCCCCGCGCGGCCGCGGACCCGGCCCCCGACCGCGGTAAGGCCCTCCCCTCCCCGCTCCCCGCCACGCTGCGGCGTCCCGGGGGGGGACCCGGACTGAAGCCCCGCAGCCCCCAGCGTGCAGGCGACGGGCAGGCCGGGGGCAGGGCCCGCCGTCCCGCGGTCCTGCCGTCGGTGCTCACCGCGTCCGTGCCGCGCACCCCGGGGCGCCGGGCCCTGCGCGCGTCCGCCGCCGCCCACGTTCCTTCAGCCCCGGCCCGCCAGTCCGGGACCCCCTAGGGGATAACCGGGGGTCCCTCAGCACTCTGCTGGGAGGAGGGAGCCTTGTGGACAGAAGGCAGTGCTGATGGCCTTGGACTCTCGGGGCCGAAGGGGTCCCTAGCGACGCCGTACCCTCGTGGTGGCTTCGGGGCTGGGGAAGGCCCGGCTCTCGCGGAGGCAACACTCAGGGAGGCAGAGGCCAGTTACAGACACCAGGTCCAGCTCGCCCCTCGTCCCGCGGGATGCCGAAAGTCCTGCGTGGCACCTTAATGCTGACTCGTGCGGTCACACTGTGAACACTGCTTAAGGCAGTGCGGGACAGACACCGAGGCGAAAAATGACCGAGATGCTGAGGCCAAAGGATGCATGTGGCCAGGAGCGTATGGGTCTAAGAGATTAGAGTTTGGAGTGCCTTTTTCATTAAAAAATTCTTTTTAAATTTCATCTTTCTCTTTGAAGTCATTGCAGACTTATAAAAAATACAAAAATAGTACAAAGCAGAGAAGCACATGGGAAAAGGTGTCCAGCACCGCCAGCCAGTAGCAAAATACAAAATGCACCTACAATGAGATATCGTAGATGCCTGCTATAGTGGCTGAAATAAATGCCAGTGTTACTAAATGCTGAGAAACTGGGCTTTCGTCTGCCGCTGGTGGAAATGGTAAAGGTACAACCACTCTGAGAACGTGACAGTTTCTCAAAAAGTTAAACCTGCACTGCCCTGCTGGGCATGTATCCTAGAGAAATGAAAACTTATTTTCACTCAGAAACATCAGGGTTTTATCACTTTATTTCTAATGACCAAGAACGGGGAACAGCCCAGACGTCTCTCGAGGGGTGAGAGTTTAAATGGCGTGTTGGTTTCATGGAATGCCATCCAGCAGTGATAGTTGCTGTTGCTCCCACTCAGCCGCTCGGGTAGGTCTCGAGGGCAAGTGTTCCGCTTACAGAGCATTCTAGAAGTGAGCGTGTGGCGATGGAGAGCAGACCAGTGTTGCGGAGGTTTGGGGACAGTGGAGCGGAGGGACGTGTTCGTGGCGATGGAACCGTTCAGGCATCGGCGGTGGGTATGTGGGTGGCAAACGCTCATGGAATTTTGCACAAAGGCGAGAATGACTCAGACTGATGACGCCCGTGGCCTGTACTGGGCTTGGGTCATGCACCACAGTGTGTAAGATGTCGCCACTGAGGAAAGTCGAGTGATAGGTCCACGTGATCTCTGTACAGTTCTTCAACTTCTTGTGTTTGTGATTGTTTCAAAATGAAGGGTGAAGGAAATCGTATGCCATTCAGTTATATTTCTTGATGTCATCATCTTACATATTAACACTACGGTAAGGTCTCGAGGGCAAGTCTAGGAAGTATTCGATTTGCAGCCCCGAATATCTTGTGCTTTTATTTTATCTATGTCTCTGCCAATCTCAATCCAGATCACTCAGGTATTTCCAGTTCTAGCCCAGGGGTCAGGACACCGTGGCCTGAAGACCAGAACTGGCCCCCACTATTTTTGACTAAAGTCTGAGACAGCCACACTCTCATCGATAGCTTTTCTTGAGCGTTTGAGAGACCTTAGGTCTTTCAGAGTTTTAAAACTTGCCGAGCCATGTTCTGGCCTCCTCCTCTCATTGGTAACCTTCTTCGTTCGTTAGGAGCTGGCTCTCAGGAGCCATAGTTTGTCCAGTTACTTGCTGGGTCCTGGAGTGCTCAGGAAATAGCATCAGGACTGCTGACTGATACCACAGTGAAAACACACTTCCCGAAGACAGTGCAGTGTCTGTCCCCTGCTTCAGGCTTTGTCTTAGTCCATAGTCACATATTATCGTTTTTCAGTCAGTAGATGCTCTGCATTTATCGTTACCACTTTGTAACGCAGTCGCGCTCATACGATTTGGTTTGTGTTTCCACTCGGGGTCTCCCTTTCCAGTCGGAGTCACGGATGTGTTTCTGAGAGTCACAGCAGTTAGGTCTGCAGTGCTGCTCTCCCCTGCCCCGGCCCTTGGTCCATTTCCCTGTCGAGTTCGCCCACCCCGCAGTGACCCCGCAGTCTCATTCATTTCTGCTTCATCTTTTGTTTCCTTGGCACAGGTCAGCAGATACTTCTATATTGTAGTAAGAATATTCGTAAGAGAATGCACTTTTTTTAAGAAAGTCCAAGTTGACTTTCTAGTATTATGTGTTCTACAAGAGTAATAAGCTTAAATCATTTAATAGTTTAACAATCATAGCTGTAACTGACATTTATGGTTAACGTATTATTTTACTTCATTCTCATTGTAGCCTAAGAAGTAGAGCTGTTATGTCCACTTTGTAGAGTTTACATAACTTTCCCAAAGTCACACAGTTATAATGTAATGTGATTATTCTATTTAAGGTTTGCTTGATTACAAGGACAAAATCCCCTTCGAACTAGTTCATATTAAAAGAGAGCTTTAAGGGTAAGGACACAGGAGTGGTATGAAAAATAGAATCTTGTCAGCAACAGATTCAGTTCCTCTTTTTATTCATAGCATCTGCCCCAGTGGTCCCCACCTCTCAGCTTTGCCGTGCATGTGGCTTTGACCTGCTCTTTGCCTTTCCTGTCAGTTCACTGTTCCCGAGCGACCTCCGTTGCTTGCGTGCCCAGGTGTGCAGAGAATCCGCTTGGTGCCTCCCCTCCAGGTTCTCTGGCGGCTTTAGAGGGGGCTGTTGTTCAGAGGACTGATACCTCCTCTGAAATACTGAAGTTGGGTGAGGAGAGGTGGCAAGTGTTTCGAAAAGGAATGCACAGATGGGATGATATGATGCACCCCGGTACCCAGCATCCAGCTACAACGGATGGGAATGTTTTTTCAATCTTGTTGTACCTGTCACTAGCCTCTCTGTTTTGTTCTCCTTCTGGAGTAAATTTAAAGACAGTCCTGGCTCTCTTATCACTTAATCTGTAAACTCCTCGTGAAACCACCTCCTCTCGGTTTCAGTGATGCATTAACACGTCTGATGTGTTCTCGTTCGGTCTCAGTCCTTGGTGTTACTCAGATTCCGTCTCCGGCTCAGTGCCTTTGTGTGCTCCTCGTCGCCCTGGTTTCACTCCTGGTATCGTAACCACCATCGGTGCTGACAACACCCAGATCTGTTTTCCTGCTGCGAACTTCTCGTTTTCTTGATCTCAGACTTGAAAACCGAGGCGCCCACTTGCTGCGCGATAGGTGTTTCTGACGCTCGGCTGCTAAATCTCCACCTCTTTCTCCGTTACTCTCTGCCTCAGGTAGCGTCGCTTCCCGGACACCTAGACTGGAAATCTCGCGATCACCCAGGCTGGCTGCAGTCCCCCAAGCCCTTCCCAGGGCATCTGAGCCCTCTGTAGTTAAGACCTGTTCTGACCTGGGCCCTTATCTCTCGCCCCACTGCTCAGCAGTGGTCTGCGCCCCGTCATGTCTTACCTCCTCCCCCGATTCTCACTCACCGCGCTTAAACTTGGGCTCCAGGGACGTCACTGCTATTTCTCCATGTACAGAAGCTCTGGTTCAAGTCCATTTGCTTGGCAGCTGTGTAACTTAGACAAGTTACTGAGCTTCTCTGGGCTTCGTTCTTCATCTGTAAAGTGTGGGTGAACCGTGCCCCACGGAGACGCTGCCACTGTTAAGTAACTGTGTATGTGGGGTGCCTAGGATGGAACCAGGCACGCGGAAGGCCCCGCAGAACCAGCATGAGGTGGTATTGCTGCCATCAGCCAAGTGACTGCCAGCGCCTTCGTGTGGCTCCTCTGCTTTAAATCTGCAGAATGTCCACCTGCAGCTGGAGGTGAAATTGTCCCGTTGCCTTCCTGGGGATTTGTTCCGAATTACGCTCCGAACAGCAACACGGGCGTGGGCCTGCTTTCCCAGCGCGTTAGCGAGGTCCCTCTGTGATCGTGCCGTGTCGTAAGAGTCTCATCCAAGTGACCCAGAAACTGCTTATTTTGACCTATATTACGTTAGATTGGGGAACAAAAGGCTTATGAAAATTCTCCTAGGGAGCTCATAGCTCCAGAGACTATGGGGAAGCACTGGACTGGAATGGAACTTGGAAGCCAGCTTTTTGCCACTTCCCTTTTTTTTTTTTTAAGGCGAGGCAGCCCTTGGTTGACCTCACAGATTGCAGGGACCTTGTCAGCTTACAGTCCCTTATTTATTTTTTACGCCTACAGCACCTGCTCTTCCTAGGTGGGCTCCCATCCAGGTGCTCACCAGGCCCGACCCTGCTTAGCTTCCGAGATCAGACGTGATCGGGCACGTTCAGGGTGGCACTGCCATAGACTCTGGTTTTTTTTTTCTTTTGAGTAAGAAAAAATGTACTTAGTCATCGAACTGATTTCTGTTTCTGGGGCCCAGGTGAAATGACGATGGACGCTATCTTGGCTCGACTGAAGCTGCTGAATCCGGACGACCTCAGAGATGAGATCGTCAAAGCCGGATTGAAATGTGGGCCCATCACCTCGACCACAAGGTTCATTTTTGAGAAGAAATTGGCCCAGGCTCTGTTAGAGCACGGAGGAGCGCCGCCGTCTCGCCCTCCCGACCAGGACGGCGCAGGCGCCACCACGCTCAGCCAGGGCACGCAGAGGAGTTGGAAGTCCGCGGTGGGGAGCCTTGCCGAGGACCGGGACTTCGGTTACGACGTGGGCCTGAATCCCCCGGAGGAAGAGGACCTGGTGTCCAGGCCCTGCCCAGCGCCTGTCAGGGCCGCGGCGGAGGTCAACGGCCACAGGGCCGCGGCGCGGGCCTCCGCCTCCGCCGAGCCGCCGGTGTACTATGGGGTGTGCCCCGCGCACGAGGACACCCCGGCAAGGAACGGTAACGTGCCAGGCGCGGGGGGCGGGGACAGCGGGGCTGAGGTGACGTTATGTTAAAGTCTCAGACAGCAGAGACCAGAGAATAATCACCATACTCTCCATCCAAGTGAACCAATAGTGGCATTTTTATATAGGACTCACCTAAAGTTTCTTTAAAATCTGAATTTTTTGAGATTAAGAAAACTGGCTTAATGAGATACTCTTCACTTACAAATATACTGACTGGCTAACATTTCTTAATTAACTGTCTCCCTCCTTTTTTTTTTTTATATATTCGACATAACCTGACCACCTTTTGTAAATAGCCAGTGAAGGTACGAATAATTTTCAACACCAAAGGATTGCAGTTTGAGACAAGACCAGAATGTCATTGGAAAGAATTAAAGGGAACTTGACGTCGATTAGAGCAGTGGAGATTGCACAGTCGTTACTCTCATGTGTCACTTGTGACAGCGCCCCAAAATAGATGAGTCAGACACGTTATGTCCCGTGTGTAGAACGGAGTATGAATTCCACCACGGAACTTTTAGAGAAGGTGTAATGACGCTGGAAATGGTCGCGATGCAGCTTATTTTTGTTTTCAATCTCTGTTGGCATACAAGGTGCTTTTTAAAAATATACATATACACAGTATAGGAAATGTGGAATTTCTTTCTCGTTCCTGTTCAACTCGGGCGCCCCTCGAGCAGCTGCCCTGGCCCGGGAGCTCAGAGCGCTCCCCGCAGCCCTGCTCTCACTCAGCCGCCCGCCAGAGACGGCGGGGTCTTCTCTTCCCAACACCGGGCCCCTGGGCGAGGGAGGTGGCTCTGCGGCCGCGACAGCCCTCCTGGTCCTCGGCCGCCACACGTGGTTCTGGGACCGGGCCGTTTCGTGTCTGCCCCTCCTGCTCTTTTGAGGTGACAGCCGGACCTCTGGCGACCCCGCGTACTGGTTGCGCTGTGGCTTCGTTGTGATTTGGGGTGGTCGCTAGAGGAGGCGTGCGCAGCCACTGCCTTCTGCTCCGTCTTGAACCCTCCCCTCACGGTCACGGTTTTTAACTAGCTTTTTTGTTGCTGTTATTTTTATTTAGATCCAAGTCCATGAACGTATTTTTTAGTATGGAATAGTATGTAAAATCGCATGCACGTGTAAAACATGTGTCATGTTAGTTATGTCCACACACGTAGATGATCAAGTTTATTGTGTTCTTTTAGCCAGGTAAGGCCGTTCTTCAAAATTAAAAATCTGGAATGTTAATATGAGAGAAAATGAAACACTTGGATAGCAGCCATTTCCTGTTGAACACAAGCGACAGTGGCTCCAGTTACTCGTCTTCACTTTCCTGTTGTCTTCCCCACACAGAAAGGATTCACGTCTACGAAGATAAGAAGGAAGCATTGCAAGCTGTCAAAATGATCAAAGGCTCCCGATTTAAAGCTTTTTCAAGCAGAGAAGATGCTGAGAAGTTCGCTAGAGGAATTAGTGATTACTTCCCTTCCCCGGGCAAAACCTCTTTACCACTGTCTCCCGTGAAAGTAGCACCACCCTGCAGCAGTGAGGGGGTGAAAGGTACATCGCATTGCTGTCACGTTCACCCACGGGTGTCTGTGTCCCCTCTCCTGACACAGGGATTCGTTTTCTCCGCTTTTGAGAGAAGTCCAGTTTGCCTGGAAGTGCAGGCTCCGCTGGCGCGCAGCCAGAAGGGAACGGGCTGCTGGTCAGTTCTGGGAGGAGCGGGGACCGTGAGGGTGGAGGCGGCGGGGGTGAGCGGGCCGGTCCGCTACTCTCGGCCTTGACGTTGACAAGGCTGTGGGAGAAGCAGCTGAGGGTCTGCCATGGCCCACTCGGTGCGCCCACTGTCTCCCTCTCCCCGCTGCCCGTCGGGTTCAGGCTGTTTTGATGCTGAGCCCAGTCCGTTTCCCACCTGGAGCGCCACCTGCTTTGAGCAGACGACTCGGCAGCAGTGGGGCTCCCCGCAGGACCCGTGCGGGCGGACATCCGACTGCACCCACTCCCGCAGCCTGCTCTCTCCCGGGGGGCCTCAGGCTTGTCCCCTCTTGGAGCTCTTGTCCTTCTGGGCTTGCCGGGGTTCCAGAGGAAGGCCCTCCCCTTGGGGACATTTGCCCACCAGTCGAGAGTCCCGTCTGCCTCCCGTCTTCTGTTCCCTAACTGGGCCTGACAGGGAGCCAGGGTGACGTCAGACATACAGGTGTCCCTTTGCAGTGCGTGACGATCCCCCTCGGAGCCCGCTCGCAGACTTGCTCAGGCGTCGTGATCCGACCAGCGGAGGTCCCTTTCACCTCGCTGCCTTTGCGGGAAAGCTCCACGCGCTTCGAACAGCTTCTGGGGGTGCTGGTGGCCACGTGTCCTGTCCCTCCTCCCCCGGCCGAGCTCGACACCCCGCCTCGAAGCCTTTTCCCGGATGGAGTCCCATCGAGTCCCTCTGCTCTTTGCTCCTGTGCTACAGCAGCGCGCCTGTGCCACCCCTGCGGGCTGGGACTTCCTCCCTCTGTGCTGTCATCGTTTCTCATTGTTCCCAGCCAGGTCGTCAGCCTCTGGGAGGGCGTTTCATCGCCCCCAGTGTAGCACGTAGGGGCCGAGGAGAGAATGTGTGTGAGATTGAAGGTTCCTCGACTCTGTCTCGCAGCAGATGGCTCGTACTCACTTGAGGCCGAAGCAGCCAACCGGGAGAGAGCGAACAGCTACAAGAACCCCCGCACGCAAGACCTCACAGCCAAACTGCGCAAGGCTGTGGAGCAGGGAGAAGAGGACACCTTCTCCCGCCTCATCTGGAGTAACCCGCGGTACCTGATCGGGTCGGGGGACAACCCGACCATCGTGCAGGTGAGCCTGCCTCCCGCCCGGGGGCGGCGAGCCCGGGCGCGGGAACGGCGCTCAGCATCTCTGGTCCCCCCTCAGGAGGGGTGCCGGTACAACGTCATGCACGTTGCTGCCAAGGAGGATCAGGCTGCCATCTGCCAGCTGACGCTCGAGACGCTGGAGGACCCCGAGTTCATGCGGCTCATGTACCCGGACGACGCCCCGGGCATGCTGCACAAGCGCATCTGCTACGTCCTCGACCTGTACCTGAACACGCCCGACAAGATGGTGAGTGCGCGTGGCCGCGTCCCGCCCCGCGTCCGCGCGGGTGGAGGGTCAGGGAAGACGCGGTCGTGGGCCCGGAGAGCTTAGACCCCTCACGCGAGCGGCCGCCTCGCCAGGCAGTGCACGTGGGGTCAGCCTGGGCAGGGCTGCTCCGAGGACACTGCCCTCCCAGCCTTTGTCAGGAGAGGCCCGAGCTGGCTTCGATTAGAGGCTGAGTGAGAGCCACAATCCCGAGATAAAAAATGTTTTGGTGCAGTCCGGAGCAGGGGACAAGGGCTGACGTGGGCTATTTCCTGGCACAAGACCATGGGGGTCACCTGCTGGCAGCATGGGTGCAGGAGTGAGGCCCATCCGGAGCCTTGGCACCCAGTGAGAAGCTGAGGGGACGGCAGCTGTGGTCTGTACAGCCATGTTTCCGGCTCCGTCAACGTGACTGGGTTCCATGGGGACAGAGACGTTGGAATCCATGGCTATCCGGCCAAGGGCACCTGGAGGTGGTCGGCTCCACAGCTCTTGGGCTCGAGCGCACTGGGCCCCTCAGCGCACTGGTCTGCAGGAAGCAGTCGCAGGTGCCGCGTGGGGTGCCCAGGGGTACCGCCAAGGGCGAGCGGAGCATTGAGAAGCATTGTAGAGTCCGGAGTAGAGAGTCTGGTTTGGGGTTCCCTGGACCATGACCAGTCCATGGTCTGTTGGAACCGGGCCGCACAGCAGGTGAGCGGCGGGCGGGTGAGCAAAGCTTCCCTGTATCTGCAGCCGCTCCCCAGCGCCAGCATCCCCGCCTCAGCCCCGCCTCAGATCCTCAGGCCTTAGGTTCTCATAGGAGCACCGGTTCCTGGCGCCAAAAAGGTTGGGGACCGCTGGTCCAGTTTATGGTGCTATTTGCTGCGAGAGTTCTCTCTGAGTACAGACCCATTTCGTAGACTTTGCTTTATTCTGTTCGTTTCACTTTTTAGCACTGATTATTAGAGGTTGTACAGGCTCTGAATTAAAGGCACTGTTGACTGAGCAGGCGACATGCCATGGCTCGGTTATAAGCTCCCCACTGGACCTGGGCCCGCAGGCCCTAGATACACGGTGACCCGGGCACGGTGCTGGGCTCAAGCCCTGGCACGAGGTGAACACGTCGTAGCAGGCCAGTTCTGTTCAGTGTCTCTTTATGACCTTTTGTTTTTGAGGGTTTTGTGGGGTTTTCTTCCGAAATCTGTATTTTCATTGTATAGCAACCGTGTGAAATGGAGGGTGTAAGTTAGAAACCAGTGTCCTTCCTCTGTGTGTCTCAGGGCAACGACACGCCGCTGCACTTCGCTTGTAAGTTTGGGAATGCGGATGTGGTCAACGTGCTGTCTTCACACCCTTTGATTGTGAAACGCCCCCGGAATAAATACAATAAGACACCCGAAGACGTGAGTACCTCCTAGAACGCTGTTACTGGAGAGTGTCAGAAACGAAACTATAAATTACAGTTTAAGCTCTTGGCCACTGTGAAGTCGCAAGTAGCGCTTGACTGCGTGATGCGCTTGCCTCACGGCACGCCCTGGAGCCCTGGCTGCTGAGCCAGACGCTCTCTGAACCTCCGGGACAGCGGGGCTGGCCAGGGGCGGCTTTTATTTTCCTGAGATCGGTGGTCGGTTCTTCACAGCTCACAGCCTTGCTGTCAAGCTCCTTCTGTGCACAGCTCAGTTGACTAGAGTCAGAGAGAACGGAGGTGGTGGTGGTGGTGACGGTGGCGGTGGTGATGGTGATGGTGGCGGTGATGGTGGCGGTGATGGTGGTGGCGGGGGCGGTGATGGTGATGGTGGCGGTGGTGGTGGCGGTGGTGGTGATGATGGTGGTGATGTCGAAAACAGCTGACAAGTTCAGTTCATTGTGCACCAGGCACCGTCCTAAGCTCCTCCCTCCTCCTGTCTGTCCTCACCTGACCCACACAAACCGTTTGCAGTTGAGCAAAACGTGCCTTCGAGAGGGCAGAGGCGCGTCTGCGCCTGTCAAGTGCGGAGGGAGGTGGCCTGAGCATCCGTCACAGTGTTGTCTGGCCTGGACCTGCCTGCCTGCCCTTTGGAAATAGGTTCTTTTCTGTAGTTGCTGTGGTTCCATAAGTAGCGCCACTTTCTGTTCAAGTTTAGAATACATATTAACAAAAGAAGAAAACTTAGAAAATTCTAGAACTCAGAAGTTACTGTTGTTTTGCACATATCCAGACTGAGTGTTTTGTGTGTGCATGTATAGTTTGTATTTTCAGTATACAGTGCTACTTGGTAACATGTTTTAAACATTTGACATCGCTCAGTCAGTTACAGACTTAGATACTTGTTGCACTGTTCACAGGGTACTTGTACAATTGTGTTGCGTTTTGTTGCTCACGGGCTGGCAGGAGATGGTAATTTTGTGATTCCTTCCTCATTTGAAGGAGATTGGTTTTTATTTTCTAGCAGAGACGTTCTTGTCATTACACTTTTGCAAGGGCCAACAAAGTTGATTCTTGTATCTGCAAAAAGGAAACATTTGCTTTCCTGCTAGACGGGGGTTCAATGTCAACCCACCAGGTGGCAGCGGCTCCCGGGCAGCAGGACTCAGAGGTGTGAGCGTGTCTGTTGCCTGCGGACCCGGGAGTGTGGCAGGGTCCCTTTCCTCTGCAGAGAAGCAGAAAGTGTCGAACAGCATGAAGAAGGAAAAAGAATTCACCCACACTCTCAGTTTTTCTTGTCCTGGCCTCTGAAGCTGTTCCAGAACATTCTAGAAGGAAGAGTGTATTCTTCAACACACGGGTTTTGATTGTGGGTTTTATGAAACGTTCAGCGTTAGAGGCTGTCCTTGTTTGTTCGCTTGAAAACTTGCTTTTCTAAAACTGTATTGATTAGAAATTAAGATGTAGTGTTCACTTACTCTTTTTCTAAATAGGTCATTTGTGAAAGAAGCAAAAATAAGTCTGCGGAACTGAAGGAGCGGATTAGAGAATATTTAAAGGGTAAGATGGGGCGTCGTGCCTGGACGTCGAGGTCCCTCATGGGGAGGCCCTGGCTGTGCTCCGGGGGCGAAGCGGAGGGTCGCCCTGCTTCCTGGCCTTCCCCCCCCAGTCCCTGCGTTCCTGTGGGAGACCCAGTTGCCCTCGCCCCTTAACCTCTGGGGCCTGGCACGCGGCGGTGTATCTGCTGCCTTCTCAGGCGAAGCGAGCCGCGCGGGGCCGCGTCCGAGCTCCTCGGCACTTGTAGCTGAAGGCTGTCCTGCTTGGCGTGGCAGCAAACACCTCTTCTCTCGGTCCCTTCTGATCCGAATCCCTGTCGGTCTCCTCCTGCTGCTGCCACCTCCTGCCTTTGTGAATAGTTTGCTCGGGACAGGACGGCCTGGCTGTGCACTGTGCCCGGAGCGTCCCTGCTGCCCCTTCCGCGGCCTCGCTCCACGACCTGTGCGCGTCCTGCTTTTCACGTCAAGGGCTTTGTGACCCAGGCCTCGTAGCGACGTGTGCTCAGCGATGCCACCCTGGCGCGGGCGGGAGGGCCGGGTGGGCCGTCCCTGTCCACAGTCAGGCCCCCGCCGCGCGCTGCTCTGGTTCGCACGGGTCCCGCCTCGGCCCGTCGGGGTGCCGGGGCGAGGAGCTGTTCGTCGCCCTGCTTCTCCTTGTTCCTTTCTTTTCTCCCAGCAGACGAGGGGTGGGGGGCCCCTTAGAGGAGGGGGTGGGGTTCAGCCCTGCCTTCCGCCTCCTCCCCGTCCTCCTGGCGTCACTCGCCAGGCCCACGCCGTGAGGAGCGCGCTGTCCCGGAGGCCGTGCCCCGGAGGCCGCACACCCCCAGCGCGGGGAGCGGCCGCCGAGCAGGTTCCTGTAGCCCTGGCGTGTGTCCTCCTTCCAGGCCACTTCTACGTGCCGCTCCTGAGAGCCGAGGACACGTCCTCCCCGGTGATCGGCGAGCTGTGGTCTTCAGACCAGACGGCTGAGGCCTCTCACGCCAGCCACGGAGGGGGCGGCCCCAGAGACCCCGTTCTGACCCTCAGCGCCTTCGCGGGGCCCCTGAGTCCGGCCAAGGTGAGCCGGGTGCTGGGTGTTCGAGAACAGGTCTCGGAGACCCCAGCGAGTTAGTGACGAGGCTCAGAGTGTTTGCTGGAGACGCAAGTGTCTTGACCTGTTCCTCACTCGCCAGCCGGGGCGGACGTGGTCATGAGTGCGTGCTTCAAAGAGGCGACATTTCCCTGGGCCAGCCCTCCCTATGTCATCGTCACCCAGCTTTCTCGTCAGTGTTGCTGGCCCATCTCCCTGGCCCTTGCCAGGCTAGCTGGGCTGTCCCTTCCAGTATTCTTGGACTTGTCACTACAGAACTTCCATTAGCGAATTCTGAAGTGCATCTTCTAGGCTGTGATGGTCGATACACTGAACTGTGTGTAATTTTTTCTCTCGTGGAAAAATTTTAGAGAGTTACCTGCAGCTATAAAAACATCTCCAGAAACAAGTGATACCGTTTAGGATTAGATGCTGCATGAAACAGGACACTCGAGTAAGAGCGACTTACAAACAGTTTTTCTCACGTGTGACGGGGCAGTGACCGAGGCGCAGCTCCGCGTGTGTTCCGTGGGGCCTCCTGGGGCAGCTCCGGCCTCACTGCCCAGCCGGGGCTGCAGGCAGAGAGAAGGGCCCCTCACCTTCCCCGGCCCCGTCACCTTCCCCGGCCCCGTCACCTCAGGCAGACTGCGGCCCCGGGGTCTCAGCTCCCCGCCGGCCAGGCCTGTGCCCGGGGTGCGTTGTGGGGTGAGTGGGGTGCCGGCGGGCGCCCAGGTGACCGTGATGCCGCTTCTGCTTCTCACTTGCCGGGCGACGGGCATGCCCAGCGGAGCCCAGCATTTCTCCCTCCACAGGCAGAAGATTTCCGCAGACTCTGGAAAACGCCGCCTCGAGAGAAAGCAGGCTTCTTCCACAACGTCAGGAAATCGGACCCGGAGAGAGGCATCGAGAGAGTGGGCAGGTGCTGACGGCGTCACGGGTGACGCGCCGGCGCTGACGCGTTCTGCGTGCCGCGCTCGCGTTGACTGGGGCGGGAACCCTAACCACAGCCGCCCTCGGAAGGCTAGTTCCCTGGGTGCTGCAGCCTTTTCCTGAGGGTCTACAGCCTGCACCCACACACACGTCGCAGCCCCCCAAGGGAAGGGCGGGATGTGACGGTGTCTCAGATGAGGTGCCTTCCGTCGGGTGCTTCCTTGACAATGAAGAAGGAAGGACACAGAACACAAGACTCAGGTGTAGCTAGAAACTGAAAGTGTATTTTCTACAGTCAGGAAGCTAAATTACAGTGTCATCAAAGCGTCACTGAATTGTTTTAGGATTTTTTTCAAAATAATGTGCCGCTTTTGGGTTTACACCGTGTGCCCGGAAAGGACTTCTAAATTTTCTTTGTGCCTGGCCAAACCCAGAATCACATCCAACTTTACGGGATTGTTCCGTGAAAGTTTAAAGGTCCGTTGTGGAGGTTTGCTGTTTGACCTTGTCCCTCTGAGGGGGTCGGTTTGAGGTCCCCCGTCCCCGTGGCTGGTTCACGCCGTCGTGACAGGTCGGTGAGCGAACTCGGCTTCACCTTGCTGGGCGAGCAGCGCTTTAGAAGCTGCAGAGGAACGATTGAGTCCCAGCTCAGGATACAGCCGGGACCGGGATTCCCGCAGTAAACTGCTGCCTGGGACAGCGGTCTGTGCTCTGGTTCCCACTGCACAGCTGGCCGCACGGGCTTTGTCCTCACAGGGAGCTGGCTCACGAGCTGGGGTACCCCTGGGTCGAGTACTGGGACTTCCTGGGCTGCTTCGTGGACCTGTCCTCCCACGAGGGCCTGCGCCGGCTGGAGGAGCATCTCACGCGGCAGGAAGTGGCCGGGGAGGCCCAGCGGGACGGGGGAAGCGACGCCGGCCTCCAGAACGCCTGTGCTTTCGGTGAGGACACGGGGGGTGTCCATGCTGCGCCTGCGGACCAAAGCCTGTCCCTGTGACCACGCAAGCGCCTGCTGCTCCCTTTTGCACCCCGACGTCCCCCCCGATGAGTCGGAGGCCTGCTCTTGACCTTGGCCCCTCCTCCTCATCTTTCAGTCCCCGTGGCGGGGGCCGGGCCCACAGGCGCTGATCTGTTCGCAGGTCTCGCTCGCTCTCTCCGGAGCAGTGCGGGCGTGTGCCGCCCGGGGTCTGAGCAGGAGGCGTTGAGAAGGGGTGTGCGGCTGAGCGGAGCGCCCCGCAGTCTCCCAGCCGGGCCCTGAAGGGTGCTCCCCCTCCTTCTCTCCCTCCCCACCCAGGCCGTCGCGGGAAGGGCAGCAGTTCCATCTCCGTGGGCGCGTTTCTGGATGAGAGTGACGACGCGAGCCTGGAGGAGGTGAAAAACAGGCAGAACACAGCCCGAAACCACGGCCCGCCCGCAGCCGCCGCGGGCGGGGACTTGGGGCGCAGCATCCTTCCCTCGGGGCTGAGCACAGCGCGCACAGAGGCCTCGGCACCGGCCAGCCCCCGCGGCAGCAGGAACGGGTTTTGCGGCCCCCCGGGCCGCGGCGAGACTCTGCGGGGAGAGACACCGGAGCCCCCGAGCGCGGTGGGCACCCTCGTGTCGCCTGTCTGCGGCCTGACTGCCGAGTTCGGGAGACTCGGTTTGCAGACTCGAAGTGGCTGTCCCAAGGCGCCAAGTCACACCGTGACGTCAGGAATAGACGCAGCAGAGAGAGACCTGTTAGGGCGTCCTGACGCTGACAGACTCGGCAACAGCCAAACAAGGACAGACAGTGACGCGTCGGTGGAAACCGCTAAAACGTGCCCGAGTCCCTCCGGTCCCGGGCGCGAGCCCCAGCACGGCTGCAGCGCCGAGTCCGCGGAGCCCGCGGCCCCCAGCACGAGGGAGCCCGCCCAGAGGCTCTTCCTTTCTGGGTACATACGGATGGCGGGGGGATGCGCGTGTGTGACACTAAGACGGGTGTGTGCTCGCGGCGGTGCTGTCAGATAAGCGTGCTCACCGGTGACGCCTGTTCTTGGAAGGGGGAATAGCAGCTGCGTTTTCACAGCAGGGTGGGTCCTGGGGCGCCCTCCCCCGGGTCAGCACGTCCTCTCTGCGGCCGTAGCCTCGGCAGCCGCCTCAGCTGCCGTTGAGGTGGCGGTGACGGGCTGCGGTGACACGTGTCTGCTCGCCGTTCTGTCCT
Source organism: Macroglossus sobrinus (assembly GCA_004027375.1). Lineage (NCBI taxonomy): Eukaryota > Metazoa > Chordata > Mammalia > Chiroptera > Pteropodidae > Macroglossus > Macroglossus sobrinus. Next base: position 79,808 of record PVKZ01002473.1, read on the forward strand.
GAGGTCTTGAGAATGCCATGGTCCGGGGGTCTTGTGATCACAGCGTCTCCGTCTCGCTCCCCCTCTTTCTGCCTCCTAGAGAGGAGCCGTCGAAACTGGACCGGGACGTCCTGGCGGCCCTGGACTGTGCCGACGTGGACCCGCGGCAGTACCCCGCCGTGCACAGGTGGAGGAGCGCCGTCCTGCGCTACCCGCCATCCGACAGGCAGAGGTGCCGTGGGGGCCCGGGCCGGCTGCCTCGCGGCACCGCGGGTGGTTTCCGGGATGTCCTGCCCGACTCAGCACGTGCTGGCTCGCTGGGACACGGGCACAGCCGCCCCCGGGCTAGCGTGGCGCGCCCCCGACCTCAGAGGCAAGGGCTGCGGAGGGGTGGAGAGCGGAGAGGTGCTGCTGCCAGTGAGGGGTGCGGGTGGGTGCGTCCGGGACTCCGGTCTGGGCTGTGTGAGCTCCTGTGGGAAATGGGTGGGCTCTTCGTCTTCGGGGCCCATGGTCCCGAGGTCCAAGGGGCTCAGCAGGAGCCCAAGCCCCGCCGTGCCCCCTGCCCCACCTCTCCACCCGTGCTGACACCCCTTTCTGGTCCCTCAGCTGGCCGAGCCCTGCGGTAAAAGGGAAGATGACGTCTCAGCTGCCAGAGGCTGGTCGCCCACAGAGCTGCAGCCCAGCGAGAAGTGGCCCCGCGAGGGGCAGCCCCAGGAAGCCCGGCCCGCACTCCCCTGGTGTGGGCAGCCCGGGGCGCTACAGCCCCGCCAGCGGGGGCTGGTGCGCCTGGCCCAGCTGGCAGCCCCGGAGGGCCGGCGCGCGCGGGGGGGCCCTCGGGCCGCTCTTACAGAAAGAAGGGTGACGTGTTTATTGCTGAAGTTCACAGAAAAGAACGTAATCTGATTAATTTATGAATCCTCGTTTTGAGAGTAAAAAATTTTTAGAAAATGCAGAAGTTCTGTATAAAGGTGAGATTTCTGATATTTTAGAGGTTGAGAGCAAACGCAGACACACACGTTCTGAAGGCCCTCGCTGTGGTGGCGGCAGGCTTCAGGTCTCCGTTCCTGGGTGCACGTGTGACCGATGGCACCAGGGCACTTGTCGCCGTGACATCCGAGTATGTCCCCGAGTCGGGTTGGGCCAGGCCGGCGGTGGCAGCGGTGTTCCACCTCAGTTCAGAGTGAAACATGAATGCTGTGACGTTTTCCTTTCCCGGGAGGGTCTCTGGTTTTTTAGGTGAAAAATCCTCCTCTTGCCTCTCGATGCCAGTTGGTGAGACAGACGGAAAAGAGGGCGTCGGGGTAAAGGAGCTTTGACTGAGACTGGCAGTGATACTTCCGTTGGGGGCATTAAAAACATTGAAATTAGTGACAAAGGTAAAACGAGCTTCCCTCTTGGAGAAAGTCTTGTAGCCACCAGGAGTCACGCGAAGAGCCAGGGGACGCTGCCGCCGCCGTCACTGAGGCGTTTCTCCTTCGCTGTCACCTGTCAGTGTACCTCGTGCAGTTGCCATGCGGGGGTCGTGGGGCGCTCTGCCGCCGGCCCCTGGTTCTGAGGTCATCCTGCACTTCAGGGTTCATTTCAGTCGGGTTTCCTTCCATTTTCGAGCAGAAACGAGAGGGCGTTCTTGCCAGGTTCAGTCCCGGTTCGGTCACCCGACTGGTGTAGTTTGGCCTCCCCTGGGCCTTCCCCTCCGCAGGGTCTGTGTGCCCCGTGCTGCGGCCGACGCCCAAGGCCAGGCCACGTGCTGAGGGCCGGTGCCTCCCCGGGGCTCCGCGCCACCACTCACACGCACGCAGCCTTCTCCGAGCGCGCCAGTGTCACGGCCACGTGAAAACCAGCAGCGCTTCTGCTGACCTCAGTGCCTTCTGTGTGTCGTTTCGTTTCCGACTCTGCTTTTTGATAATCTACCGAGATCGTAGTCGGCACGAGACGCTTTCGTTCGTAAAAGGTCTTTTCACGTGATAACAAGAGACAGGTCGGGAATATTAGAATCAAAATTTAGATTTTAAAATGCAAGAGGTTGTTACACAAAGTGTTTTCACTTGTAGCAGACAGTTTAGATCTCTAAGATGGAAAGTACCTTCTGTTATAAAGACCGATGGCATTTTAAACAGGCCTCTTGGTTCTCAAAAGAAATCAGAGTACAGGATATTCACAGTGCTGATCTGTTTTTTCCCTAAAATCTTACCCTGTTGTCCTGTATGTTGTAAATATTCAGATGGAAATTAAAAGTGTTTCTGCCTTCGTTTTGCAGACTGCTGTTCTTGTTTTTGGAAGTTTTAGGCCTTTGACTATTTTTTCTATTTGTCGTACCAGGCGGCCTGAGTCCTGGTGATTGTGTTGTCACGTGTCCTATGGTGATTTTTTTTTTAGACCAATTAATGAATTATTTTTAAAACCATATGGATAATGCTAAGATTCCAGAAAGACTTCTCACCTGTGACCAGGCAAAATGTCCTTGTGAGTAAAACCGTGAGCAGCGTCCCGGTGAAACAGTGATTCACTTGCCGTTCGGGGCCCCTTTCATTCCCAACAGTTGTGAAACACTTTCTGGCATCAGTTAAAATGGCGTAAGTTGCATAACCGCCCTCTGGGATGGGAGGCCTGTCTCGTGACGTTAACGGTTGGTGCGACATTTCTTCAGCTTGGAAGAGGTGCTGTGAGCTGCCGTGCGGGGCGGGGCGGCAGGCAGCGAGGCGGTGCGCGCCACGTGTGGCAAAGACCACGGGGCAGGTCCTCAGTGGTCGCTAGATGCTTCCAGAAACTCTCACAGCTTCCAGAGGGAGTGACGGGCTGTGCGGCAGCCACCTCAGCTGTGGTTTCCGGCAGCTTTGTCCCCGACTCCCTGGGCCAGCTTGCTCACGGGGCTGTGCGAGGCACGTGCCCCTCTTCTGTCGCCCTGACATTCGCATCTGTCCACAAGTCCCCGTACGCGTCTCTTGCTTACAGGTGGCACTCGGGTCCCTTCCTCAGCCGTCTCAAAAGAAAGTCTCTTGGGATAAACAGCAACATGACAGGAGGAGCTGTTTCCGCCAGTGACAGCTCGGGTTTTCAGGTCACGTGGCTTCCCACTGTGCCATTTCGTTTTGGCCAAACTTAGGATGCTGTTACCCCCGTTTCCAGAGTTCTTAGTCACCTCGTCCCATAGTTCCTGTCATGTCACTGGGCCCCTGGGTCGGACCCCGTCCAGACACCCTGCTCGGGCTCCTTTCTGGTTCCTAAAGTGCTGCCCGTCACAAAGTTCAAGGGTGAAGGGCAGAAGTGCCGCCAGGAGGGCGGGTTTGCAGCGGGCAGGCCCGAGGGGACAGGGAAGGGACCCTGTGCTTCCACCTCAGGCCCGGTAGGTCCGGGGGTCCAGGGCTCAGGTGCGGGGCCCTGCGGCCCTTCACTTCCCGGCCTCACCCCACTCGGGCCGCACGTGATGCCACCTGGACCTCCATGGTTTCAGGAGTCAGCACAGGCCCTGGCTCCCTTGTCAAAACTACCAGGACATGGTGCACAGCTGCTGCTTGCAGAAAACCATCTTTCTGTGGAGCCCACTGTCTGGGGTCAGGGCCTCCCACCGAGGCCCCTGGGGGCAGCCCTCTGGCTAAGCCATCAGCCCTGGGTACACAAAACACTGCAGAAAAGCGCTTTCTGCCGAAACTTCCAGCCAGGATGGGGCTGCCGTGTGTCACGCTGTACAGGCTTCCTGTTTCCTTTAAAACATTCACAATTAGAACTTTGGAAAACCAGTAAAATAAAACTTTATTGTGTAGTTATTTCCAAGTTCACAGAAACGGAGCAAATATCTCAGTTGCACTGATCACAGCAGAAAATATCCATAACCACTTCACAGAAATTATAGGTTTCTTTATAAATGAAGAGAATACTTGGGATGGCCGTGTCACGTCTAGACATGTTCCTCCAGAAGCGTAAAAGGTTAACGGCTAGAGGCAAGATGCAGCCGTCAGCTGGATGTTTTAAACGGGACCCTCTCCCCCCGCCCCCGCCCGTGTCCGCACAGGCCTCGAGGACAGGTGGGTTCAGATGCAACAGCGCCGGGTGCGTAACCCGAGCGAGGAATCAGTTTGCAGAAAGGAACCAAGAAAAGTCTTTAACGTTTAAGTTACGAGAGGATCTTACGAAAAGAACGTACAAAGCGAAGAAGTCGGGGAAGCGCCGGGCTCCTGACGCCTTGGCCTGGCGGGCTCGCTGCCTTCTGCGCTCGGCGGTCCTGGCCACAGGCCCACGCGCACCTGCGGGGCCCCACGGGGCCTCCACGCCCACTGGCCCGTCCGGGCAGGTGAGCCTGGGGCAGAGGACCTGGGGAGACGCGGCAGTGGGGCCCGAGCGCCCCCTGCCACTGTGGGCAGGAGGAGGACGACGTGCCGTGTGGCAGGCGCTCCACTCCGCAGCTCGTCCTGGAGAATCAGCGACCGCAGCGCCACCCACGGACGGAGGGCAGGGGACGCGGCCCGGGCTCCAGCTCCCGTGGCGGAGCCAGGCGCGGGCCTCAGGAGCGGGAGATCTTGTCGGGAGGCATGAAGCCCGTGTCCCCGAGGGCCCTGAGCGCCACTCGGCCGTCGGGCCGGACCACCAGGTGGGTGATGCTGCCGTTGTTGAGGGAGAGGCGGAGCCAGCCTTCCGGAGGGAACTGCAGCGCTCTGGGGGTGGGGGGAGAGGGCGGTGTGACCAGGGCCATGGCCGCCCCAGCCCAAAGGCCTCAGGGCGACCTTGGGAAGGTGGCCCCACCCTGCCCCGCCATTGCCAAGCACAGGCTTTATCAGGGTGATGCCAACCCGGCAGCAGAACGAGGGGCAGTGATGCGCCTGTGGGCAGGGGTGGCACAACCTCGTCTAGTGTGACAAAGCCAGGTGGGCAGCCCAGGGCAGCAGGTGCACTCCTGGTGGCCAGTCCGGGGCGGGGACCGTGAAGCAGCCACGGCCCGGACGGTCCTCGCGCTCTGAGGAGCACTGTCGGGCGTCACCGCTAAAACCCAAGCTCACGTGGACGAGCAGCGTCGGCCACCGGGACTCGGGCTACCTTAGAGGACTTACCTTGGCGCCCAACCACTGTCGAGTCAGCCAGCACGGCGTCCCCACGTCACAGTGAGGACCCCTGGGCTCCTTGTAGCCCCTCGTTTGTAACAGGCAACCTCTAGCCCAGCCCCGATTCCCTCTGGAGCATGGTCACCTGACTGCTCAGGCCAGCCCTGTCCCGGGACGTGGAACGGTCCCGTCCACACCGCGCACAAGGACGCAGGCCGCTCACAGGCGGGCCCCCAGGAAACGCGCGTGCCGAGCACAGGAGTGAGAGGCGGCCTCCTGAGGCCCCGGAGGGAGGCTGTGGACAGGTGCCCCGTGTGACCTGAAGACCCAGGCTCCTGGCATCGTGCCCTCGCGGGGCTGCTGCCGTCCTGGCAGAGGCGCCTCCCCGACCACCGCGGGCAACTCGCCAGGGCCGCACGTGACATCTGAGGAGCAACGGCCCCCAACAGCCTTGGTGACAGGCCCAGGGGTCAAGCACGGTGAGCAGAGGCCCCGGGCAGAGGCTGTGTGTGCTGCGTCCTGTCCTGCCACTGCCAGACTTGTCACGACAGGAGGACCCCGCCCCCTGAAGCACCTGATGAGCACTTTCTATCCAAACGGGGAGGGTCCTGGTTACTTTAGACATACGAGCCCCCAGCCCCCAGCCGGCGTCGCACAGGCCCTGGGACTGGAGCGGGAAGTGGGGACAGCAGTGCCAATGGCCAGTGCTGGGCAGCAAAGTGACTAATGAGGCGGACTGCGAGCCACGGCCAAGATGAAGACCCGGGGCCATCACGACACAGGGACGGAGGCGCGTCGGCCGCTACAGAGCTGGGTGGGAAGCGGCACGCAGCCCCCACCGCTGGGTCCGCCACCGGCGCTAGAACCCGTCAGTATAAGCCTGAGATGACAGGATGTGCGCACAGTCTGGTCACCAAGGGGACAACAACTGGTGAGAGGCCCTCACCAAGTGACCCCCTTCCCGTCGCCCACAGCCGTGCTGGGACGAGCAGGTGGCAGCTTCGCTCCCACCAGGCCCCGCGGGAGGGGTCCAGCCACGGGAGGGGGAGAATGGCGCCCGTCAGACCCTCACCGGCACACGATGTAGCGGATGACGTTGGCGTGGCAGATGAAGATCTCATAGCTGTCCTCCTGCTGCTTGGTGTCCGCCCGGTGGATGTAACTGCGGAAGGCGGCCTCGATCCGGGCGCCGTCCTCGTAATACTGCTGGGGGCAGAGCGAGGCGCCTGAGCGGGAGGCGGTGGCCGGGCGGGGACAGGGATGGGGATGGAGGTGGACGGGGACGGGGGACCGCCACTGCGGGCACTTTACCACAGCCTCCGGCTTCCAGTGTGACACGGGCGGGTCGGGCTCGATGGGGGCGCCCTCCCTCAGTAGGTCTGTGCTGACCGTGGAGACACCTGCGGAGAAGCGGGGACTCAGTGGCCCTGCCGAAGCCACTCTCAAGCCCGCCTGCTGCCCACGGGCCTGGGGCGGCCCGCACTCACCTGGCAGGTGTTTGCTGATGATGTCGGTGGTTTCCACGGCGCGCGTCATGGAGGAATGCACAATTTTATTAAACTTCAACCCCAAGCTTGCAAGTCGGAGACCAGTCAGCTCAGCCTGCTCACGACCTTGCAGGTGACACAACAGAGAATGACATGTCCCTGGTGTCCCCCTTGTTCACTGCCCAAATGCCTATACCAGAGGGCCAGGGGACAAGACAGGCAGGCCCTCCGGGGGTCTGGGCCTACCACTAGGGCGGGGGCACGTCAGGCCTTCAACAGGTGAATCTGTGACACATCAGTCGCCATCCACCCCACCGGGAACGCGCTGACGAGGGCACCGAAGTCTGGGGCCCCGCTTACTATGGGCGCTCACACCAGTTCGCCTCGATCCGGCCAAAACTGAGTCCCCCCCCACTGCCCCCACTGATCCGCCGGCTGTGGGACCAGTCACCACAGGTGTCAGCTCCCACACCCACGGCCTCAGTGTCACTAAGGACACAGGGGCGCAGCCCAAGACTTTTCTCAAACACATCTGAGGTCTCCACCGAAAACGTCCTCAGAACTTCAGCTGCAGCTGGACGCGCCGCCCACGGACGCGGCTTCCCCTCCACGCGCGCACCTGGCCTGGGGCCGTGCGGGGGCCACCGGCGGGGACCAGGGCAGGAGGACACGGCCAGCTGCATCACACCCACGGCAAAGGCCACGGGAGGGTCCTGAGCCCGCCGGCGCCCAGCCCCCGTTCTCCCGGAGGGACTGCGAGTGGCGACGCCATCTCTCCGAGGTCCGCTACACTATTTTTTAAAGTTGGGGACGTTTTCAAAGCCCTTCTAGAGGCAGAGGCTGACAGGTACTGATAACGCAGCGCTGGCATCTGGGCCGAGAATCCCTGCCACGGGTCCCAGAGGCCCAGCACCCACAGGAGCACCTTCAAGGAGACGCCCCCCCCCCACGCACCCAGGGGCGTCAGAGTGCGGTCCTTCTCCAGGGACGCGTCCACGTGGTACTGCGAGTGCCTGATGAGGAAGATGTGCCGCGTGGCCTTGGCCTTGTGGTGGTCCACCCTGGCCGGCAGGTCGTCGTCCCCAGATTCCAGGCCCCTCTTCCGCAGGTTGACCAGGGACAGCGGTTCTCGCCTAGTGTCGAAACAGGAGACAGGATGTCTGTGACCTCTTCCCGTCCCCTTATTTCTGACAAGGTGGAACTTTCTGTCTTGGGAAAGCACAGGGGACAAGCCAGCGCCCTCGGCAGCCAGCCCAGTGCACCACCCAGAGCTGAGGGCCGGGCCCGGCGCAGGCGACTGGATGGAGAACAGAACAGATAAGCGAGGCTCTTGTGCAACTTCTGTTCCAGTGAGGAGACTGATAATGACAGCAGGGTGACCGGTGACGGAAGGAGCCACACCCAGAACCACCGTGCTACAAGGGACATTGAGGCCGTCTGGAACTGCACTGTCCGATAGCAGTAGCCACATGTCTAAACTCAAAATGATGACAATGAAATGAAAGCTCCTATTTCCCCAGCCACGCTAAGCAGGCCACGCGCCAGCGGCACAGGGCACGTCGGTGACACTGGACGGCGAGGGGGGAAACGTTCCCAGCACCGCGGAAAGCACCGGGCGGAAAGCCGACGGGAGGGGCAGCGACAGCATCGGCAAAGCTGCCGAGAAACGACATTGAAGGCAGGAGTGGCCGGTGGCTCACAGAACTGAAGGTGACAAAAAGTAAACAGCAGTGACACCGGCAGAGCTTGGAGAAAATGATGTAGTCAGCTGAGACCAGGGGAGATAAGTTCTGGGGGGGAATACGCAGTGGCGATTCAAGGGTTCTGCCTGGGCCATGCCAACCTGGGGGGCGCACGATACAACCAGGCTGCAAAGCCATGTCGCAGGCAGGTAGGACCTGGGGGCTGGGCCAGAAGGTCTATCTGGGGGCTACAGACAGGAAGCCAGGACCGATGAGGTTCCCCAGAAGAGGCTGGGGATTGGGAACTTCCATAAATCTAGACTTTATCCTCAGAGTGAACCCGTTTCCTTAAAAAGGCCCGAGAAATTCAGAAGATTGTACTCGTGTTTAAAAAAGAGGATACGAAACAGATGAATCCCAACTGAGGGACATTCTACAAAATCTCTGCACTCCTCCAAGCTGTCAAAACAAGGGAAGTCTGAAAGACTGTCACAGACAGAAGGAGCCTAAGGGGACGTGAGGACTGTCCTGTGGGATCCTGGAGGAGACAAAAAGGAAAAAACAAAATCTCAATAAAGTATGGACGTCAGTTAATACTGTGTCAGTACTGGCTCACTGATGGTGACACACATACTAGCGTAAGATGTTAACAGAGGACACTAGGTGGGGAGTATACAGGACATCTATTAACTGCAACTTTACTGTTAATCTAAAAAGTCTAAAATAACATTATTTTTTTTTTAAATAAAGGTTTAAACAGTACCTATTTAGTTTCTGATACGACTAGGCATTAAATATTAGTTCTGTGCCCCTCACTCAGCAAGTGTCAAACTGGAGCTGGGAATTAGGAGTAAACGACCCACTGCCGCCACTCCACTCCACAGCAGCCCCGTCCAATGGGACTGCAGCACCAGCCACCTAAGCCATTTCAAACTTCCCAGGAGGCACATGTAGAAAGTAGAAAGTAACGGGTGAAATTTCAATTTACTCACTTGATTTAATCCACTGTATCAAAAACAGTATCAACTGTATTACTAAAATCTGCCCTGCTTTGGTTTTATATTTTTAATTAACATTAAATAAGACTAAAAGTCGTTTCATCACGGGAGCCACACATTGCAAGCGCTCGAGGAGGACACGACGCTCGTGGCCGGGGACCGACCCCAAGGCCCCAGGAGGCCACGTTCCTAGTGAAGACGCCTGCTAGTCATGTCCCTGCGCACCTGCCCTGCACGATGGCCCTTTAAGGACCGGCCACCGCTCCCGGGCACGCACGCCCACCTCGTCCCCTCGCTCAGACACAGAGGGCTTGTCGCGTCGCCATCACCCAAGTCGAGGGCTCAGCGGGAGCGAAAGGGAAACCAGGGCGGCCCCAAAAGGAGTCTAGACCTGCAAGAAGCCACTTCGGTCCGTCTGACCACGGTCCCGCGTCCCTGTCCTCCTTCCTCAAAACTACCGGCTGCGGCAGACGAGGGAGCCGAGCTCGGACGCGGAGGGTCGCCGCGCGTCGCGGCCGGCCCTGCGGCAGGACGCGGGAGCCCGCCCCGCCCGCCCCGCGCGGAACCGCGCGCAGCAGCCCGAACGCATCGGCCGGGCGCCAGGGAGCCCCGCACCGCCCGGCCGTCCCGGCGCGCCCCACGCCACCCGCCGGCCCCGCACCTGTCCCAGTTGGGGTCCCAGACGCCGGGCCCGGGGCGCGCGGCCCCCGCCCACGCCGGCGGCTCGAGCACGCGCGGCTCCGCGTCGCCGCCCGCGCGGGGCTTCCCCACCGCCACGGCCGAGAAGAGCACGGCGGCCGAGCCCCCGGCCAGGCCGCAGGCCGCCAGCTGCAGCGCCTGCCGGAACGCCATGCCGAGCGCGCCGCGCCTCCCGCGCCCGCCGCGCAAGCGCTCATGGGCGCGGACGGCGCGCCGCGAGGGACACGCCCCCGGCGCCCGCTTCCGGCCGGCGGCGCGCGGGGCGGAAGTCCCGCCCTCGGGGGGGCGGGACATCCGGCCATGGGCCCGCGAGCCGTCGCCCTGAGCCCCGCCGGGCGGCCTGGGGCTGGGCGGCCGCATCGTGGGCGCCGGGCAGCGGACGAGCTGGCCTGGCGCCCAGCCGGCCCCGGAGGGAGCCCCGCGGGGCGCAGAGGGGAGGCGGGAGACGCGGCCGGACAGAACCGGGGACCGCATTGTAAGTGGACCGCGCAGCACCCCCGGGGTTGTCGGCGGCTTCATTCTTCCTGTGATAAAGTGCACGTAACGGAAAGTTTACTGTCTGAACCGCTTTCAGGTGCACAGTTCAGCGGCATTAAGGACGGTTACACTGCTGTGCGGCCGTCACCAACCGCCGCCATCGCCTTCCACCTTCCCAAACTGAAACTGTCCCCGTGAAGTGCGACCTCCCCTACAGCTGACTACGAGGCTGACTATTCCAGGGGCCTCATGTGAGTGGACCCTGCAGCATTACCCTTGTGCGACTGGCTTACTTCACTGAGCATCCCGTCCTCGAAGCCCGTCTGCACTGCAGCCTGAGTCCCTTCCACTGCAAGGACACCGCCGTTTGTTCATCCATTCACCCCTGGAGGGACACGGGGTGCTGCTCCCGCCCCTCGGCTGTCGTGAGTAATGCGGTGGACATGAACATGCAGACCTGTGTTCAGGTCCCTGCTCTCACTTCTTCGGGGTATATACCCAGAAGTGGAATTGCCGGATCGGGTTTGCGAGTTTTGAAGTTAAGAAGTGACAGGATCTGCTTTACGTTTTCAAAACCACTCTGGATTTGGGAGAGTGAATCTAGTCCCTAGAAATGACTGGATCTCTCCTTTTAAACATGGTGTCTTGAACCTGTGCATTTACCTGTGTATTCTTCTAGAAGGTTGCCAAAACAACAGTAAAAAGATTTAATAAGAAAAAGAAAAAGGACATCTAAGTCCACAAGAAAAAGAGATCAGTTGACCAAATTTTGGAAGCTGGAAGTCAGATTTTCATCCACCTGGCAAGATGGAACACCAGTTGCCTGTACAGAGGGCGGCCGAGAAGCGAGCGCATGTGGTCTAGTGAGTCTGCGAGGTGAGGCTAATCAGGACTGACTGAAAATCTGTGAGGTTGCCCTCTACATCCCTCTGTCACCTGTATATGCAAATGAATACTTCACCTCCATCATGGCAGAAGACTAGAGAAGTGTCATTCCAGAGGAATTGAACCAGGACTGGGGTTGAGAATACCAGACAGGGATGCAGTGATAATGAGATAACGTGACGGTCACATAGTAATAGTAGGACCTCTGACCCCTTTCTTGTATTTAGCCACAAGAATGTTGGCCACTAGGCTTATAACATGTTCTACTACAACCACTGTCCTTACCCCCAGGCAAGACACTAACGGGTCCCCCCCTGGAGAAAATGACCAGCCCGAGAGAAGGGGCCTCAGCTACTGAGGACAGGTAATCCCCCAAAAACCTGGTCCCTGCTTGGTCAGCCCACGGTGAAAGTGCCATGTGACAAGTGATACCCACGTGGCTTTGACTGAAACCCTGATGCACAACCATGGACCAGCAGACATTTGAGGAAATCCTGGTTGGGAAGAACAAAGACCAAAGCGAACAAGAAGCAGCGAGCTCTGGTTAAACAGAAACCACACAGAAAATGTCAGGTGATATGTGATTGAGACCCCAAGGGATGGGGTACCTGGGAAACGAGGGTGGGACGCTATCAGGGATGTCCTAAGCGTGAGACAAGGGCGAGAGAGGGTTAACAGGACGGCAGGGAAAAGGCAGCTCGAAGTTGGCATGTATTTATCACCGGCCTCTCAACGTCAGGGGCAGTCCTGGTCTAGAGGACTCTTCCTACGGTGCCAGGGAGCTAAGCAGCCGTGTAGTTCACCACAATTCGCATTTCTTCCAAGGCCACAGCACTCATTCCGAGAAATGAAAACCACCACTGAAAAAGCTACTTTATTGTGACCCTGATCCAATCGCGGTGACGAGTGAAATCATGACTGTGCGGCACCACCTGAATTCAGCGCGAGGTTCTGGATGAGATTGCTGTTTCTCCGTCCTGCATCTTAGGGCAGCTTGAATCACATGATCTGGAGTCAGAGAAAGCCCTGACTGGGCTGTGGGCGCCTGTCGCCCTGAGCAGGTGAGCATCCCCCAGATGCAAGTCAGTAGAGCGGGTGACGTTCTCTAGGCCACCCTCACTTCTCCAGGGAGGCCAGGTAGGTGTACCAGAGCAGAGCCACCAGGCTGGCAAAAAGCACCCGGAACTGCCAAGGAGAACACGGGGAAGTAAGGGGGAGGCCCTGCCCGGTGGGACGGTCCGTGCACCCGTAGGTCCCGCCGGCTTTGCTTTGCACAGGCCCCGGAGAGCGGGCTGAGCGGGGAGTTCCTGCCCCACGAGGCTGACAGGCCAGCGGGGGGACACAGGAACCGTCCCTTACTTGCCTTCACTGAGCATGTCAGCTCCTGGCTCAGCCTCTCACCCGGGACTGGCTGGCACCGGCTGGCTTCACCCAGTCCCTCCGATGCCCCCAGCGTCTGCGCTCCTCTCTAACCGTCACTGTGCCATTACCCTGCTTCAGTGATCTGATACACAAAGGCCACCAGAAGTGCCTCGTCAGTGAGTCTTCCTGGCACGGGCTCCCTGGACTAGCAGTCCAGGCTACTGCGCTGATCACTGAACCCGGGTCCGGAGCACGGGGCACACAGTAGGTGCTCACTGAACATCTGTTGACTAAACCCCTTAAGCGCCTGAGGGGCGAGGGACGAGGGACGAGGGACGAGGGTGGTCAGCCTTGCCGGCGCTGCCCCCCAGTCGCCTCCTCTCCCTCCAGCCGGCCCGGCCCCCGCTGTGCGCGGGGCTGGGAGCGGCCGCCCTCGCGCCCCGGCCCGGCTCTCACGTCACGGAGGTGAGGCCGCTGCGCGCCTACGCGCACCCCCAGGAGCCCCGCTTTCGGCGGCCGTATCTGGGCCTGGGGGCCGCGTGGACTCGACCCGGATTGCCGGGGCTGGGGGAGGTGAAAGGCTGGCGGAGGACGCCCCCCGCCCCGCTCACCTGCAGGGGCACGTAGTTGACGTTAATGAACTGCACCGGGGTCCAGACGCGCCAGTTCATCTGCAGCGCGGGCCAGAGGCGGCTCCGGACCGCGGCGGCGCAGGCGGCGGCGGCCTTGCCCTGCGGCGGGGAGAACGCGGTGACGGGTCCCGCCGCGCTCGGCGGGGGCCCGAACCCTAACACACCCGGGGGGTCCATACTGCGGGTTCGTTCCGTTTACACGGAGACAGCACACGTGCGCTCAGCGGCGCGGCCACGCGGGGCGAGGCTTCCAGTGGAAAATCGTCTGAACGCCCAGCGCCCTCGCACTGCGGGGGTCGCTGGCCCGGGCACCAGAACTGCTACCTGCGGCCCAACTGTCAGTTCTCCCCAAAATAGTACCAGAGTTGCTGCATTTCCGATCGAAACTTGTAGGTTTTTTTTTAATGGACCCCGATAAATTGATACTAAATGTCATGGGGAAGGATAAATACATAATAACCACATTGAGAAAGAATAACAAGGGAAGGCCTCTCTTGCTACAAATTAAAAAAAAACTATAAAATTTTGTAATTAAGTCTAGTAGCAACAGCCAAAAAAAAAAAGTGGAAATGAATAGAATCCATCAAAAGAACAGAGTCCAGATGATGGCCTGTACATTGGGAACAAGAAAATGATGAGTTGATATTTCAAAATACCAGGATTGCTCAATAAATGGTAATGAGACAATTTTCTGTTTAAGTGGAAAACACCAAGACAGAAGTTTATCTCCCACTATAAATAAAAATAAAACTAGAAGCATACCAGAGAAAGAGTAGGAGCATATTTCCGTTATCTTTGGGTTTGTCAAAATGTACACCATAAAATCATAAGAATAGAAGTGTAAGAGGCTGTTTCCAACACCTTCCTCTGAGGAAGCCCACAAAGGAAAGGACAGATCTGATGACATGGGTTTGTTTTTTTTTTTTAACTCCTGTGTGGGGAAATACTATTAAAAAAATTTATATAACTTATACAGTTCATATCAATGTTTTAACTTTAGACAAAGTTAGAAGGCAAACACCTACAAAATGGGGAAGGTGTCTGCACCTTGTATTTGGCAAAGGATTGACACCCTTAATAGACACAAATACACAAATCGGTAGGACGAGAAGCAAGCACGCTAATAGAGAATCGGCAGTTTGCGGGAGCAATGCCGGTAAGCATACAAAAGGTGTTTGGCTTCATAAATACATATAAAATAACTTCCACTTATCAGATGGCAAACAACTTAAAAGACAATCATGGTTGTCAAGAGTGAGCTGAAACGAATCCCACAGGGTACAAGCCCGCAGGGCTAGGTGCCGGAGTCAAGGACTCGCAAGTTACAGGGACCATAAGCCAGTTACGTGCCCCACAGGCCTCGGCTCCCTGGGCTGTCGAATGGGGTGGACGCAGCCTGAAGTGCCGTGAAGCACTCGACACAGCGCTTGGGACGAGGCAGGTACTCGATGTGTGTCAGCAGGTATTATTCTGTGCCACTGCACAGTTGAGCAAGGACCGCCTTTTGGGACAATTCCGGGAATTAACCAATAGGAACCCTTACACGGGGGGAGCAGCATGTGGTGAAGGGCCGTGCCGTCTGTAACGGGATGTCTGTGACCCCAAAATGCCGCAGCCGCACCTGCGTGCGATTGCATGCTCCCACACATGTCACTTACGTGTTGGGCACTGGACATACACGTGTGGGATTTTTGTTTTTAGTGAAAACATACTCCCTTCACATTTGGAAGGAAACGGGAACCGCTGTGGTGCCCTCACTTCTGCTGTGGGCACCCTTAGCTCCCCCCTAGCTTGGGTGTCCTAAGGACTCTGCGAACAGTGCACTATCGGGGACTTGTCAGCAATTAGTTAAGTTTAAGCATCTTTCCTACTTGTCCCCAGGTGTCGTGTCAGGATAAAACCCGAGTGAGCGGCTTTTACCTCCTGTGATGGAAACATTGCTTGCAGGGCAAAAAGGACACGTTTGGGGCACGGGGCAGACTGGGGGAGCGGCTGGGGGGGACTGGGGCCGGGCGCGTTAGAACACCGCGCTCGTGCACTGGGCTCCGTGTTAAGTCTATGCTGTCGGCCTCTTAGGGGCCCCCGGGACAGCCGGGCACCGAGTTAGCTCAGGCTTCTGCAATGTCGCTGCGGCCTGGAACTCTGACCACGAACGTCTCCCACAGTCCCGAGGCCCCCGGCCCCCGTTCTCGGCACGCTTTGTAATGTGTAAAATAACCAGTTACATGGAAATACAGCTGTCAAAACGTCGAGAAAACAATTTCATGACAACCTGGTATCTGTGCTTCTCTTGTAACAGGCTCGGGGACAAGACCTAAGGGCAAGTGCACGGAGTGAGGAGCCTAAGTGACATTGAGGGACATCTGTGTGCTGTCTACTGCGACCAGCAGGCACTGCTAATACTGGTTTTCTTTCAACATTCCTCAGGGAAAATGTGAAGCTTCCACTGAGTGCCGTGACAAGCTCACAGACCCTCTGCACGGAAGCCACCCACGGATGCCAGGCTAGGAATCCCTGCGCCAAGCGAAGAGCTGTCCCCGGTGCCACCGCAGAGACCAACCTCCAGGACGTTCATGACAACGAAGAACAAGCACAGGAAGGCGGGCGCAAAGACCAGGCGCTCCAGGAGCAGCCTCTTGACGGCCGCCAGGGGCACCTCGGGAGGGATCCAGCGCTCCATGAGGAGGTAGAAGTAGTGACTCAGCGGCCCTGTGAAGAAGAACCTGGGCCCGCGGGGTGAGCGGGGCTGCCCTCCCGGTCTAGGCCCCCAAACCCCAGGCCCCAAACCTGCCTCGCTGCGGGCCCTCGGCACTGGCCGCGCAGGCCCGTGCGCCTTCCAGAACGCATGCTCTCCTTGACCGGGTTCAAGCGTTCCTTTTGCCGCTGACAGAGCAGACCCGGTCCTGCCTCGGGTCCCCATCAACACTCTCGGCTGAGTCCCTTCCTGACGTTCTCAGCACTGAACCCAGCGCTGTCTCTGTCACTCTGCCCCAGGCAGTTTCGTTTGCTCCGGGGCGTCTGTCACTGCTTGTCACGATCTCACTTTTGCCCATGATTACTTCAATGCTTTAAAAACTTTTTCCAATTACATTATTCCAGAAGCTTGATCTCCGTACCCCAGCTTTGCTGCACTTCGTCAGCTAGTGGGTAAACCAGCCCCCTCATGAAACTCACCCATAAATGGCGTATCTGAGGGGGCCACTGACATCGAGCTTTGGCGAGCACTTTTCTTTTTTCCACTTCTTAATCATCTGGGCCAGGAAGTTCCCAAGTGCAGACAAAATGCCACTGTGGACAGAGAGGTAATGAGGACACAGAAGCAACCAGCAGGCATCTGTCCCTGTATGCAGTCAGCACAGCTATTCCGAAACCATGCAGGGGATGCGGAGACAAATCGGTACTCAAGCAGCTGCAGGGAAGGTCCTTGCATCAGAGGATGGAGACAGCGGAACTTCCCACACGCACGCACCGCACACACACAGCAAGATCTCCCTTAGGTGGACTGTACGAATGTCTATCCCAATGGTCATATTATAACTTTGCAAACGATTGCCGTGTGTGGGGAGGAGTGTGTTTCAAAAGGGCACCAGGAGGGGTCCTCATGACGAAAATTTCCCTGTGGTGTTGGATACACAAACCCATACATGTGATAAAGCTGTATAGAACTACACACACACACGGGTACAAGAAAAGCAGGGGAAGTACGGTCTGCAGGCTGTATCCACACCAGCGTCCCGTTTGTGATGTTGAATTAGTTTCATAAAATGTCCCCAGTGGGGAGCACTGGGCAAGTGAACATCTCCCTGTATTATTTCTTACAGATGCATCTGAATCTACAATTAACACAATAAAATTTCCAATAAAAAGATGGAGACAGGCCCAGTCACTCCGCGCCTTGGTATATATCTGCTTTCTGACCTCTCTGAGCTAAAAATAATAATAATAATAAATTCTTCTTCTGGGCAATACAGACGTTGACCTACTTCTTTCTCATCCTCTCCCTTGCTCACTGTGCATTTTCTCAGGGACAAAGACCTTGCCACTCCCCCCATCCTCAGCTTGCTCCTCCCTCAGGACCTTTGCACTGCTACCCTCTGCTGGAGAGCTTTGGCTTCCCTTCTTCGCTTGGCCTGTGCCCTCCCTTCCTTTGGGCCTCTTCACCTGTCACCTCCTATAAGTTCCCTGACCACTTTATGTCTTCTTTATTTACCTGCTTCCTGTCTAGTTCTTCGCTAGAATGCAAGCCCCCTGAGGGTCACCTATCTTGATCCCTGCTCATGCCCAGCACACAGGAAGCCCGCTGTGCGAACTTACGAAAGGCTGAATTAATAAAAGTGAACAAACATAAAATTAATTAACTGAAAGTAATGAAAGGGGAGCTGTCTCATAAAAAGTTGTGTTCCAGATCAAAGGGCGGAGCTAACCAGCAGCACCCCGGGGGCTTGGTCAGCTGCTCCCAAATGCAAAGCTAAGAAAACGACGACTCTGAACACCTCCCGCCCTGCTCCGCCGACCTGGTGGCCGCCTTGGTGAGCACCGGGTAGAGCTGCAGGAGGCGCAGGTACCCGGCGAGCGCCCGCCGCGGCAGCGCCCCGAGCCCGGCCTCGGCCCGCAGCTTCGACACCGCCGGCGCCATCGCCTCGCCCGCTTCAGGTCGGCGGGGCGCGGGGACAGCCAGACATTTCCCGGCCCGCCGCGCCCCGCAGCACGCCCCCGGAGCGGCCCCCGCCGTGCGCCGCGCGCGCCTCGGCGCACTTTCCCGCGAGTCCCTAGCGGGCCACCGCCCCGCGGGCGCCGCCGGCGATTGGAGCTCGGAGGGGGTGGGCGTGGCGAGCCTCCTGATTGGGCGGCCGGGCGCTTCCGGGTCTCGCGAGAGTTGGTGCGAGCGCGCCAAATTTCTCGGAGAGGCTGAGGCGGCGCGATGGTGCTGAGAAACAGCGGGCGGCGGTTCCCGGAGCCCGGCGCGGACGGCGAGGCCGGCCGGTGAGGGGCGCCCCGGGCCCGGACCCGGGCCCGGGCGGGCGGCGTGGCCCCGCCGGGCACCTCGGGGGGCGCTGATCGCGCGCCGCTGTGCCCCGCGTCCCCGCGCCGTTGTGGGCAGCACGCCCGCCTCGCTCCGCTGGCGGCTGCTGCGGGGGCGCCACGCGGCGGGTCGGGGGCCCGGGCGGCGGGGCGGCGCGGCGCGGCCTGCAGCCGCGGGCGACGTGCCTACGGGCGCCGGGCCGGCGGATGTGGCCGGCGGGGGCTGGGGCCGGGGCCGGGGCCGTGGCGCGCAGGGAGCAGTCGGGAAACGGCGGCGTCGGCCCCCCACGGTCTCCGTGTCTCAGACTCCGTGCTCTCGGGATAAGGAGCGAGATGACGCAGCTCAGGGGAAACGGTTTGGGAGGAGTGTGGTCCACAGTGAGTTTTCTAGGCCACGGAATCCAACAAATCACCGCTCCGTGGCTGAAACGACACAAACCTGCAAACGCGTAGCGAGGAGCTAGAGTGAGACGCCGCGGATGAGAGGCGCTGAAGGGAAGGAGTGAGAGCGCCCATGACAGCTGGGGAGGGGCCTGGATGCCTGCGGGACAGCCCACGTCGCCCTGTTCCTCGGGGGAGCACGGGGACGGGCTTAGGAAAACACTGCCCGGGAGAGCGGTCTGGCGAGGACGGACGGGTGTATCCACGTATCCCCGGGTGGTGGGAATCCGGTCGTGTCTGCACAGGGGCTGTATTCACCATCCCTCCATCTCTCTGCTTGCCCGCAACGCGCTGCACGCTTCCATTTGCTCTTTGCTTTACAAAGTAGCTCGTTTATTTACATTTAAACAAGCATGGGGTATTGATTGTTAGCTAGCTGTACATCTCTGAGGAAGCTGAGAATATACTTGGCTTAGCAAATACACAGGCTTTCTTGATAAAGAAAAAAATTAAGAAATCAGAATCTCAGAACTGTGGTTTTTAAAAAGAAACTAGCAATTTTTTAAAAGTTGAATGCTACTAAACAAGAGTTGTTCTTTTTGGAAGATAGCTAAATTGTAATACTCTCGTCTGTCCAGATGGAATCGTATCTGTGGGGCTAAAGACTGTGAACCATGTGGGATGAATCTCAGCTCTGCGATCCGAACAGGTTTAGATAGTCCTGGTGGCCCCATCGTTGTCCATATGTGGTTGTGCTGGCTTCTAGACCCGTGCATCTGAGATGCTAGATTACATTTCAACGGTGTAGTTTGTTCTGTTTCAACAGGTGTTTCTGTAAGTCCAGTTAGCTCCTATGCAGTTGGTAAACAGGAGAACGGTGTCCGTAAAATGTGCAATGAGGTTGTTTTATTCACATTTCTCCCTGGGCAGAAGGATCGGAATAGAGGAGAATGACAGGAAAGGAAAGGAAAAAGCACTAAGCTAGAGTGTTGCATAGATTTGGGCCCTGTCAGTTCTGTTTTTAAGAAAAGTTCACAGGAAGACGATAACCCATGAACACTAGGGTCTCCCTCCCCAGAGAGGTGTACCCCAGTCCTACACAAATCTTAGGTGGCAGGCTGCCCTTTTTCTGTGCTCAGCATCTCTACTTACTTGTTTCTGTGCATTAAAACATCTCTATGAAAACATGATTAGTGACTTTGCTGTATAGAAAATAAAGTTTGATGTTTATAAACCAGGTAAAGGAGAGAATGGCTTAGCTTGGACCCCCGCCATCTCTAAACGCTCGTATGCTGAGGCTGAACCGTGCAGCGCAACATACCGCAAACATTTGTTTCATTTTCCTACTCCCTCACGTGAAATGTGCCTTCCCACGTGCGCTGTGGCCACCCCATGGTCATGCATAATTTACGTGGGCCAGGCCCCGGGTGGTACCTACAGAGTGATCGTGAATATTTCCAACTCCTATTTCATGGCTGAAAACAGATGAGTAGTTCGTTCAATTCATGTCTTTCAAGTAACTGACGTTACAGAATTTTACCTTTTAGACAACAAAAAGGAGATAGTGCCTTACATTTCTGTCGATCTTTAATAAATATCACAGATACTATTAATTGAGCACCCACTGTATACAAAGAACCCTGTGTGCACATCACACACATCTGGGATTTAATCATCGCTGCTTGTTTTGGGCAGAACTAGAATCCAGGCCACCTTGGTCGTCAAGATCCTTTTTTTTTTTTTTTAACATTGCACGGTGCTGCCAACTTTGTAATTCTCAAAGTGCTTTTATATTCATTGTGTCTTAGGCGTGAAAATCTTGTATAGTAGATTGTTAATTTCATTTTACTAAGAAACAAATTCATAAATTTGGGAACCCATGTTCTAAAAATTAAAAAAAAAAAAACAACTTTTTGAGATAACTGTAGATTCCCATGCAGTTGTAAGAAAGATCCCATATAGCTTAACCTAGTTCCTCTCAGTAGTAACATCTTACATAACTAGAGGACAATGTCACAACCAGGAAATTGACATTGATACCATGTATAACACTCACTTATGTGTGTTTGTTTAGTTCTCTATTCTATCACATTGTATTCTCCAGACTACCACAATCAAGACATGGGACAGTTCTGCCTCAAGGATCCCTCCTGCTGTCGTCGTAGTCACAGCTCCGTGTCCCCCTCCCCCATACCTTCCATAGCAGCCACACCTGTTAACCATCTCTGGCTTTGTTCTTTCAAGGATGCTATGTGATTGGAATCATAAAGTGTGTATTTTGGAGGGTTGGCTTTTTTCACTCCGCATCATTTCCTTGAGATGCGAGCACCAATAACTCTGTTCCTTTGTACTGATGATGGTATTCCATGGGATGGCTACGACACGGGTCAGCCAGTTGTAGCCATCGTTGTCTTCACTTTCTGGCTACAGTGAATAAAACCGCTGTGAACAGACGCACACAGGTTTTTGTGTGAACGGGCGTTTTCCTTTGGGGGATAAACGCCCAGCGATGCAGCGATGGGCTTCGTGCGTTTCGTCCAGGTCCAGCCGTGATCGTCGTCTTTATTAGTGCTCTGGTGACAGAGCTGAGCAGCTGTGGGGAGTCCCGCCCCCGTCCTGTCTTTTAACGAGCTGTTTTGCTAAACGTGAGGTTTTCCGAGGGTGCATCTGCCACGTCACGCCCGGACTGCTTACCCCGGGTGGACTGAGGGTTGTGGCAGCGGAGGGCATCGTGTCCCCTGAAGGCTGGGTTCTCCCTTTCGCTCAGGGACGATGGCCCCTCTTCCTCTGCCTCCGCACTCAAGCGCCTGGAGCGCAGTCAGTGGACGGACAGAATGGATCTGCGGTTCGGTTTTGAGAGGCTCAAGGAGCCTGGTGAGAAGACGGGCTGGCTCATCAACATGCACCCCGTAAGCACCTGGGCCTTTCCCCCTCTGCTCCCCTGTGCTGGCGTAGCCGTGTCTGAAGGGCGGGTGCCACCTGGTGCGGGAACCTGCCATCCGGGTGGTCCAGGGGGAGACGCGCCTGCTTGTAGCTCTCCTGCGCTGTTCCTTCACGTCACTGGGCCACAGAGAGGCCCCTGGGAAGACTAGGGGAGGGGTGTCCCCATCACCCGTCAGACTAAAGCTTTCGAGGCTGAAGGAGACATTGAGAGGCATCCCCGCCCGGGGGCTGTTGTGTCGGGGTCCTCGTGAGTGGGCTGCTAGCGCTGCCGCGGGGGGAGAAGGGAGGGGAGGAGGGCTCTTGGGCCGTGGAGACGATGCCCTTGAACCGCGGTGGTGATTCTCTTGTAGACCGAGGTGTTAGATGAAGATAGACGCCTCGTCAGTGCGGTGGATTACTACTTCATTCAAGACGACGGGAGCCGATTTAAGGTAAACCCCTGAACCCCAAGAAGCTGAACCCCTCGGTGACGAGGCAGAGCTGGGCCCCAGGTGGTGAGCGGTCACTAGCTCTGCAGCTGTGCGGAGCGGCTCGGGCAGCTGCCGGCGTGTAGCTCCGGGAAGACCATCGGGAACAGGGGCCCTCGGGGCCCCGTGGGTCACCGCTTAGATGTCTTCGAAGCTGGCTCGGGAGGACTGAAAGACGAGCAGCGTGGTGTCTCGGCCTTGTGCCTGCAGCGTGCGCGGGCCCTCACCTCCTGTCGCTCCGTCTCAGGAGACGTCTAGGCCAGGGGTGCGTGGCATCCGAGTCGCTCCTGGCGACAACAGCATCAGCCTGTGTTCACCGTTCTCCCTTCTCTTTGGTGACTCTCGCAGGTGGCCTTGCCCTACAAGCCCTATTTCTACATTGCGACCAGAAAGGTGAGTCTGTGGTTCATGGAGTCAGTGCAGACAACCGGTGCCTTCTCGCTCTGTGGGCGTCGGGACTGGAAATGACGGCTCCCGAGAAGCAGGCCCGGCGGGAATGTGTTTTACTAACGGAAAGCCCCTTCGTTACGTTCGGATTTAGGGCTGTGAGCGAGAAGTTTCGTCTTTCCTCTCCAAGAAGTTTCAGGGCAAAATTGCTAAAGTAGAGACTGTCCCCAAAGAAGATCTGGACTTGGTAAGTGTCACCTGTACCTTCCAGGGTATATCAAGCTGGGAGCGAGATGGGAGGGGGCCAAGTTCAGCACCTGTGGGTGGGGGCACAGGGCGGATGAGGGGCCTGACGGCTGTCTGGGAACCCTCTTCCGTGAACTCGAGTGGCATAGTAGTGCCACGTAGGGTCGGGCAGGGCGCTGTGGAGTCGCCAGCTCCGACAAGGACATTTACCTTTGAGTCGTTCTGCCCTTATTTTCTCTCCCCAGTAAAGTCCTTTTTCTCTTGAGCTTATGAGCACGGTCTCTTCATCCGCAGCCAAATCACCTGGTGGGCTTGAAGCGGAATTACGTCAAGCTGTCCTTCAGTACCGTGGAGGACCTCGTCAGGGTGAGGAAGGAGATCTCGCCCGCTGTGAAGAAGAACCGGGAGCAGAGCCACGCCAGAGATGCCTACACGGCGATGTTGTCCAGGTCAGCCCCGTCCCCGCAGGCAGAGCCGCTGGTCGGTCCAGGTCAGCCCCGTCCCCGCAGGCAGAGCCGCTGGTCGGTCCGCCAGGGCTGTTGCCCGCCCCTCCCAAGCTGATGGTGGCCCGGAGGCGGGAACCCAGCGGTTAGGTTACCTTGACGACTGGCTCTGTCCGACCTGGGTTACTTTTGAGCAGTCGAGTAGAATTTCTTCCGTTCTCCGTGTGTGTGAAATGAATGGTGGCTTCCCGCGTAGTTTATTTTCGTTTTTAGCTGTCTGTCTTTTCTCGTGCGGGGGGTGGTTTGTGGCTCTAACACCGAGTTGCTGTTATAGTAAGAACATTCTAGATTTCTAATCCTACCGCCTTAACACAGTCTATTTTCATGGCTTATGGTAAGTGTGAAGCTGTGTACAAATTTTATTAAACTCCTACCTTTACAAAGTACCCAGACAACCTTGGGTATTATACAGAGAAATTCAATATAGGCCACCAAACGCTGTTCGCCAAACGTGTAGACATCCACAGGAATAGGAAGCAGGGCAGGAGATTAAGAAGAGAAAATCTTGGCGAATTAGAAGTTCTGATGACTTCGGAAGAACTGATTACATCCTCTGACAAACGGAGAGCAACACGTGACCTGGACGTTTCTGCACCACCCCCGGTGGCCCATAAATTACTTTGCAGAATATCACAACGTGCAATCAGAGACGGGGTCCCCAGAGGCCTGAGCCTTCTCTAAAACGCATCGTCTTCTTTCCCCTTAATACTTCATTCAGTGTCTGGGAGCTCAGTGGGCGGTGTCGGAGTGAACATCCTAGTGACAGCGATTTCCTGCGTGGGTAGGGCGGGAACAACTATGGCACAGAAACAGTTACCGTTTACCCCTCACTTAACGGTGTGGAGAGCCTTGTGACTTCACCCAGGACACTCCTGTACGGTGGGTCTGTTACTGTCATCCCCGCATTCTTGGTGAAGAAACAAGCGCAGTGAGGGCCCGTCACATCTGTAGACACGCCTCCCAGGTGACAGTTTCCTTCCTTCCTTCCTTTGATGAGGCTGTAACCCACATCCTATAAAATGCACATGTCCTAGGCATATGCTGAATTTCCTTGTGTCTGGCCTGCTGCTCAGCTAGGGAGGGCCATCTAAGGTCATTCTTAAGGGCCCGCTCCGGCCGTCTCAGCCACCTCGATGTACCTTCTGCGTTTGTGCCGTGCGGACTCTGGTCCCCTCCAGTCCTGGGGGAGTGCAGCGGAGTAAGCCGCGCATGCTCTCTCTGCTGCAGCGTCCTGCAAGGGGGCGGGGCGATCGCTGACGAAGAGGAGACCGCCAGGAAGATCGCCGACCAGCTGGACAACATCGTGGACATGCGGGAGTACGACGTGCCCTACCACATTCGCCTCTCCATCGACCTGAAGATCCATGTGGTGAGGGGGCGGGGCGCGCGGGCAGTGCGGGAGCCGGGTGGGCTTGCGGGGTCCGTCCGCCGAGAGCAGGCGCAGCTGTGACCGCCCGCCCGCCCCGCAGGCGCACTGGTACAACGTCAGGTTCCGGGGAAGCGCCTTTCCGGTGGAGCTCACCCGCCGGGATGACCTCGTGGAGCGGCCCGTAAGTTCTCGCGTGTCCTCCACCCTGAATGTCCCCCGGTTTCCCGAGAGATCTAAATCAGTGCGAAAGGGGAATGTGATTGAGAGATGTTGGCCTTTTTCCCTTCTGATACTTTACGAGGATGATGGAATCATCGTTTTCCTCGTCGGTTTGTGACCCGGGAGTGGTTTTGCTTTAACCTGTGCACCCCCGGGTGACGTGAGTGTTTGCGCCGGCTGGGTCTGAGCGTTTGGGGGAGCGCTCTGCCTTCCGTTCTGGGGAGCCGATAGCGAGGTGATGTGAAGAATGGATTCGTGACTGGACGGCCTTAGCTCAGGGACAGCTTTGTGACCTCGGGGACGTCTTTTCTCATTTCCCAAATAAGACGTCATCCCTGCACCACAGCCCTCAGTGTGGTCCTGCGGGCAAAGGGGGTCGAGGTCCTTCGAAGAGCTTGAGGCTTCGCCAGCTCCAGGCTCTTCCCAGCTTCGCGCCCTTTCTCACACGTTGGCACCACGTCCGTGGTCGCGGTGCTCGATGGGGCTCAGTCAGCCCCAAGACGCCTGTCCTGCTTTCTCCGGAACCTTCCCCCTCGGCTGCTCGCCTCTTGCCTGGAGCAGCCGGAGGTGGAGCAGCTGCTGGCGGCTGTCGAGAGGACCACCGGGGTCTCCAGAGCTCAGCTTACTGTGTGGCCGACGCAGTGCTACATCGTGTCCCTCCAGGATCCTGTGGTTTTGGCATTTGACATTGAGACGACCAAACTGCCCCTCAAGTTTCCCGATGCTGAGACCGACCAGATCATGATGATCTCCTACATGATCGACGGCCAGGTGAGCGATGCCTTCTGGGAGGTCGGCTCCCTGGGAGCGGGGCCCTTGTCTGGTCCCCAAACCGGAATGGCACCCACCCGTTTCCGGTGAATAATGAGCAAGCAGAAGCCCAGAGCGTGACTAAGTAAGTTGTTGACATCCAGCCGCGTTCCCGCCTTCCGACAGAGACCCGAGACATCGGGGTTCGGCCAGTGCTAGGGCAGGCCGGGGCGCCTCCGGGCTGTGAGGGTTTCTGGGCCGAGAGGCGTGTCTTCAGCTTCGTGTCTAACCCACGCTGGCCGCTGGCGACTTCCAGGGCTACCTCATCACCAACAGGGAGATCGTGGCAGAGGACATTGACGACTTCGAGTTCACCCCCAAGCCGGAGTACGAAGGGCCCTTTCGTGTCTTCAATGAACCCGATGAGGTAAAGCGGCGTCGTTGGGAAACTGTGACGTGGGGGGCGAAGCGGGAGGAGGAGGCATCCGTCTGGACTGTGTCCAGTGACGTCCTCGTGCGTGGGGGCCCGGGGGGAGGGAGATGAAGGGCGGGTGTGCGGCTGCTTCTCCCGCACTGCGGCAGGGGGATTTGGAAGGAGGCGAAAGGGAGACAGGCGGCCTCTGACCGCTGTGGCTCATGGGATGCAGGTCCATCTCATCCAGAGGTGGTTTGAGCACGTGCAGGAAACCAGACCCACCATCATGGTCACCTACAACGGGGACTTTTTTGATTGGTGAGTCCGATGGCTAACTTGTGAGTCACGAAGAGTGTTCGGGAGGGGACGTCGCGTGACACTGAATATCCCTAATGCTGCCGGCGGGTCTGCGGAGAAGTGGTTAAGATGGAAACGGGGGGGGGGGGGGGGTGCTGCCCCGTGAGGCGTCCCCTGCGGGCGGTCGTCGCTGTCTCGGGCCAGTGTCTAACGGCCCTGTGTGGCTGTCTGTCCTCCCTCGTCCCAGGCCGTTCGTGGAGGCCCGAGCGGCAGCCCACGGCCTGAGCATGTACCAGGAGATCGGGTTCCAGAAGGACAGCCAGGGCGAGTACAAGGCCCCCCAGTGCATCCACATGGACTGCCTCAGGTAGGCCCGCCGCGGGCCTGGCGGCTGCCCGTGCCTCACGAGGGCTTCTGCGAGTGCGGTCCGAGGCCCCCTTCTGTCACGTGCTGGGCGGGTCCACCCCCTCTCAAGGGGAGGGGACAGAGCTCAGGTCACAGGTGGAAGCAGGCCTGGGAGCCCCATCCACACGGACACGGCACGGGGTCGAGAGCTGTGGGTGTCCTTGCGTTTCTCCTTGCTAAAGGGACCGTATTCAGAGAGGAGGGGAGTTTGACGTCCGGGCCTGAGGGGTGGGGACCAGGCAGACTCCAGCTGACAGACTCACTGTGGGGGGGTCCGGGGGAGGCTGCAGGGTGCGGGTCCTTGCCCGCCTGCCTTTCCGTTTCTTCCCCAAAAGAAGGCTGGGGCCTAGAGCTCGGGGGGCTTATACCGCACGGGGTCCCCGCAGGTCTTTGGGTACCTGTTAGGACCCTGGCTTCCTGTGTGCGTCCAGCTTTGCTGCCTCTCACAGGCTCCTGGCCTTAGCTCTCGCTATCCTTGCCAGGTGGGTGAAGAGGGACAGTTACCTTCCTGTGGGCAGCCACAACCTCAAGGCGGCTGCCAAAGCCAAGCTGGGCTACGACCCTGTGGAGCTGGACCCTGAGGACATGTGCCGGATGGCCACCGAGCAGCCCCAGGTTCATGCTCTGCTGGGCCGCCTTCTGGCTGGGGGGGCTGCGCTGCTGGGGGTCGGGCTGCTGGAGGCATCGTCGCCCTTACTGCTACGTTCTCTCCGCAGACTCTGGCCACCTACTCGGTGTCAGACGCGGTGGCCACGTACTACCTGTACATGAAGTACGTCCACCCCTTCATCTTCGCCCTGTGCACCATCATCCCCATGGAGCCTGACGAGGTCAGTGCCTCCGCGGGCCCCGGGCCGCCGCGGCTCCGCAGCGGGCGGGTCCCCGGCAGCCGGCGTAGCCACAGGGCTCCGGTGTGGGGCTCAGAGGCCGGTGTCTCCCGCAGGTGCTGCGGAAGGGTTCCGGGACGCTCTGCGAGGCGCTCCTGATGGTGCAGGCCTTCCACGCCAACATCGTCTTCCCCAACAAGCAGGAGCAGGAGTTCAACAAGCTGACGGACGACGGCCACGTGCTGGACTCCGAGACCTACGTGGGGGGCCACGTGGAGGCCCTGGAGTCGGGCGTGTTCCGCAGTGACATCCCCTGCCGCTTCAGGATGGTGCGCGGGAAGCCCTGCGCCCCCCGCCCTGCGGGCCCCTCGCGGGACCTCCTTTGTCCGTCCAGCCCTGGCCTAGGACCCCGCAGGGTCGGCTCCTTCTAGAGCGTTCTCTGCAGCGTCCTGCCCGAAGTGGGTTGGCCTCCGTCTCACCCGTGTCCTCTCTCCGTCGTGTGCTCTAGAACCCCGCTGCCTTTGACTTCCTGCTGCAGCGCGTGGAGAGGACCATGCGCCACGCCATCGAGGAGGAGGAGAAGGTGCCCGTGGAGCAGGTCACCAACTTCCAGGAGGTGACGCGCGGGGGCCTGGGCTCCGGGGCTCTCCCCGCTGGGGCTCTGCTCTCTCGCAGGCCCCCTTCTCCTCCGGGGCCTGGTGGTGACTTGTCCACCGGGGACGCGGTGCTTGCTCGTGCGACCCTGTACAGTCTCCCGTTTTCACCTTGGTTGCCAGCCTCCGCTTCTCTCCCCGTTGGTGCAGGTGTGTGACCAGATTAAGAACAAGCTCACGTCCCTGAGAGACGTTCCCAACCGCATCGAGTGCCCCCTGATCTACCACCTGGACGTGGGGGCCATGTACCCGAACATCATCCTGACGAACCGGCTGCAGGTGAGACGGACGCCCGCCCGCGTCAGGGCCTAGTTCCTCCCGCCCGACCCCTCATCGTTGTCTCCCCATCACCCCCGCAGCCGTCAGCCATGGTGGACGAGGCCACCTGTGCGGCCTGCGACTTCAACAAGCCGGGAGCAAACTGCCAGAGGAAGATGGCCTGGCAGTGGAGGGGCGAGTTCAGTGAGTGGCAGCCCGGGGGGTGTGGGGAGCGGGGCGCTGGGCGCTGTTCCCCTCCATGGACTCTCCCCCCGCCTGCCCGTCGCCTCCCCCAGTGCCGGCCAGCCGCAGCGAGTACCATCGGATCCAGCATCAGCTGGAGTCGGAGAAGTTCCCGGCGCTGACCGCAGAGGGCCCCACCCGAGCCTTTCATGAGCTGTCCCGCGAGGAGCAGGCTAAATACGAGAAGAGGAGGCTGGCAGGTGAGCAGCCTGGACCTGGCCGTGGTGTTCCAGGTAGCGGGACTTCGCGGGGCTGTGTCGGTGCGGCAGCGTGAGGTCCTAACCAGTAGTGGTGGAAGCAGATCCGAGCATGGTGAGCTGGGTCTTGCCGTCAGCTTCCTTCCTTCACGCCTCCTTCAGCAGGTGTTCAGATCCTGAGGTCTCCTTCCTGTGGTTCTGGCACGTTTGGCCCGTTCACACCGGGGCTGCGCTTGCTCTGATGTGACAAACGTGCACATGGCTTTCTCGGCTTCCTAAGCTCCTCTGCTCACCTGGAAGGCCGGGCTGGCGTCCTCTGCCTGCTAGCTCTGTGTCCGGGAGCCCCCCACACACACACGCTCACCCCCCTCGTGCTAGATTACTGCCGGAAGGCGTACAAGAAGATCCACGTGACCAAGGTGGAGGAGCGCCTCACCACCATCTGCCAGCGGGAGAACTCTTTCTACGTGGACACCGTGCGCGCCTTCCGCGACAGGCGCTACGAGTTCAAAGGGCTCCACAAGGTGAGTCCGGCCTCTGGGAGGTCGCGGCAGAGTAGTTTCTGAGGTGAGCGTGCTCGCTCGGCACTGCCGGGACGGTCGTGGGGGTACAGATGTCAGGTTCCTGCGTTCGGGTCTCCGTGCACACTCCCAGGGGTAGGGCGCTGCGTCACGTGGTAACTGAGTTTTTGGTCTTTTGAGGAGCTGCTGTTGCATCTCACTTTGAGTAACTCTTAAGTTACTTGTTCGTTTGTCTCACGTATTGAAAGTGAGTGACTGTCTTGTTCTTTAAATACCGAACCTTAAAAAAAG
The DNA here is from genome assembly GCA_004027375.1 of Macroglossus sobrinus. Taxonomy (NCBI): domain Eukaryota; kingdom Metazoa; phylum Chordata; class Mammalia; order Chiroptera; family Pteropodidae; genus Macroglossus; species Macroglossus sobrinus. The sequence continues at coordinate 109,436 of PVKZ01002473.1, forward strand.
TGTTTCTCTCATCGAATGGGGAATGTGCTGATGCGTTTTTGCTCTTCTCTGCAGTTCTTGATCGTTTTTTTTTTTGTCAGGGCCTTCTCAGTGGCTCTGGTCCCCTAGGTGCAGTTAAAGAGACACAGACAGGCCTGGCTCCCTTAGCCTCAGGACAGCTGGCTGCGTCATGGAAGCTGGCAACGCAGTGTCCTAGGCCCACCCTGTTAGCCCCGTGGAGCAGGTGGAGCTCACCTGCCAGCCGGAGCCTCCCTGGCAGGCTGGGGAGCTGGCCCTCGGCCCCTCCTTTGAGGGGCAGGTCCTGGGAGGTGCAGTCTGTCCGCGGGCGTGAGGGCTGGGGGCTGCTGCGTGCCCCCTGTGCCGGCACTGAAGGTTCCTGGTCTTGTGCCTGGCTGGGCGCTGCGCTCGTGAGCTGTCGGCTCCTAGACTGATACAGTTCTACAGCGTGTACCACTCACCGGACGGTCCGGGGTGCTGGCGCGTGCCAGGCGCTCTCCGAGGTCCTGAAGACACGGCCGCGCGGGGAGCGAGGGCAAAGCGCAGAGGTGGGAGGAGCACGCCCGTGTCACACCGCTGTGGCAGGGTCTAGCCTGGCCCAGGGGAACGAAGACAGGGAGAGGGCGTTCACATGCCCCGAGCACCCGTGTCCGTCACCCCTCCTGCTGGCGGTCGGGCCCTAATCCAGGTAAAGTTGACACAGGGTAGGTCTCACCCTTTCAAGAGGCAAACGCACAGCGGCGTCCCTGCCACCACGGTGGAGAGAACATTTCCCTCGCCTCCCAGCACTGATGCGTGCCCGACAGGCAGCTGTGGGCCCCGGGTCCTGGCGACTCTGCCCGTCCTGTGGCCGAGAGACCCCGCGGGCCACACGCTTCGCAAGTGCGCACTGGTGAGAGGGTGAGCTGAGCTCGGCCTCCGGTGCGGCAAAGGTCCCGCCTGTTTCTGGCCTTCACACGGGGTGCCAGTCACGTCAGCTCGCTCCGGGCCGTGTGGCAGGAGGACGAAGTCACCCCCAGTCCGAGGTGTCCCATGGGCCGTCACTGTGACAGTATTTCCCCCTAGTCCTTCGCACGCAGCCAGGACGTCCGCCACCCCCGGGGGGTTCCAGGTTCAAGGGGAATCAGGACGCGGGACAGCCAGGTGTCGCCCGTGCAGACCCCGCACAGGACAAGTCGGTGTCGTGCCGTGAGCTGTTCCTTGGGCAGGAAGAGCCCTGTGGTCGTGCGGGAGCGTGTCCTGGTGCCGAGAAGCCGTGCGCCGAGGTGGCTGGTGTCCACGGCTACCACCTGGTGGCGCCAGCGGGGCCTCCACGCGGTTGGGCGGAGTTCTCTGTAGAGTCGAAGCTTTCAGGATGTTGGAAGCTTGGGCCGTGACGCGGGGACGGTGGCTGAGGGACCGAGGAGGTGACAGTCGCGCGTGGGTCTCAGGTGTGGAAGAGGAAGCTCTGCGCGGCGGCGGAGGCGGGCGACGCGGCCGAGGTGAGGCGCTGCAAGAACATGGAGGTGCTGTACGAGTCCCTGCAGCTGGCGCACAAGTGCATCCTCAACTCCTTCTACGGCTACGTCATGCGCAAGGGGTACGCGCCCGCCGCTGGCCGGCCCACGGGACGTGGGGGCGCGGGGGCGCGGGGCTGGCTCGGGGCCGAGGGGACACCTCCTGGGCAGAGACGGTGGTGCGCTTGCCTCCGCCCTCCGTGTGTGACTTTGTGAACGTCACTGCTTGGGACACGGAGGGGTCAGGCGGG